>JAJPGS010001067.1:2515000-3044594 GCA_028654335.1 Alnus rubra | reverse complement strand
AAACTCACTCAGACAGTGACCTCTCTTAGTCAGATACTGAACTCTCACTCTGAATCTATTGCCAAGATAGAAGCTCACGAAGAAAGCCATCTCCTATCTTTTTGGCCTCCACAACAACAGTCTCAACAGGAACAATATACTCCTCAATTCTTCGTCGAGATGGAAGCCAGGATGGATGCTCACTTTGAACAAATTATGAACCACCTCAATAGAGAAGAAGAAAAGCTTCAAAGACAGTCGATGGCCAATCTTGATGGACACTACTTGGTGGATGAGAGTACTTCTTATCATGAGCAAGCCATCACCACATTGAAGTATAGAGAAGTGTCGAAACTCACGTGGAAGAGATAGAGGAGCAAATTGAGGCCCCACAAGCTCTACATCAGGCAAAAGGTGAGGAAGTGAGCATTGAGGCTCATTCATCATCCACTCTTATTCTTGAGACGCCATATTAACCCCGAGCCTCTATTGCTTTGACTTACCAAGAGGTCAAGAGAGTAGTTTGTTAGGGCTGTTAGAAGAGTAAAAAGAGACCATCAAGGTAGAAAACCTCCTTGTGTATTCTCCTCATTTTACTCTAGTTCATGATTCCTTCCGGATGAGAAACTATTTGTACTCAGAAGAATCTACCTCGATAGGCAGACATTCGGAATTACCTTTCTTGAAAAATTAAATGGACTTCTAATTTTAACAAGTGTGTGTGAACAGTGTGCAACAAAATTTAAATGCGGAATTAAAGGAGACAAATATTTATTGACGAAGTGGGAACTCAATTAAGAGAAAAACCACTCCGGGGCAGCCTTTAAGCTGTAGAGAATTCACCACCGAATTTCTGTGTTGAAAGCATGCCTCAAGCCTCTTATTTATAGGCTTAGGAAACCCAAAAACGCATCCGAAACGGAGTCTGAAACACGTGCATCCGGATGGGAGCCAGGGCCGTTCGGACGGGCCAAGTTTTTTTCTTGTCCGGAAAGTAATTCTGGAATTTTCTGCAGGGCCGTCCGGACGGGCAAATCTTTCTGTCGGGAAGAGATGGTCAGTTAATATCATTTTTTGTTAGCTTTCCAATGACGCCGATTTTTTCCCATCCGATATTTGAGTAAGAAGTTATGATCAAAATACCGGAGGGTGTCCTGACGGCTTGACCGAGCGTCTGGACGGTCAACTGCAACCACTTTCCAAAATAGTACTGAAAGCTCCATAACAAGGTCACGTCCGGACGATGTTGCCCTAGCGTCCGGACGGTTGCACTTTGGCTGCACGTAATTACCATTATAAGGTTTGGAGCGTCCGGACCCTAAAGGGTGACGTCCGGACGGTTGAACTGGTGCACGCAATTTCCATATATGAAGCTTGATCGTCCGGACCATGAAGGTTGACGTCCGAACGGTTGAACTTTGTATGCACGTCTTGCCTTATGCACGTCTTGTCCGGACGGGATCACACATCGTCCGGACGGTAGCAGCCATCTTCCATAACTGTGTCTTGAGGCAGAAACCCTAATTCTTGTCAAACACTAAATGGCGTCCGGAAGGTATAACCACGTTGTCCAGATGGTATAACCACGTCTTCCGGACGGATGCACTGAACACTGGGATTTCTCAAACTCTGAAGAGAGCATCCGAACGATTTGCCATTACGTCTGGACAGATGCAATCTTGAACTGTTCGAAGCTTCTAGACACTGATGGGCATCCGGACGGAAAGATCTCATCGTCCGGACGGATGTTGCTGACTGATGAGCTTTCGGACGGAATACCACGTCGTCCGGACGGCTGACAGGGAACCGAAATAAATCCTTGAAAACTTCACAGAATCTTCTCGAAGAACATAGCTGAAGAGTAGACTCTGGATAAAGCAGCATCCCTATGAAAGCAGCAACATTACATAAAAGTGATTTTGTCCAACAGAATGCAGCCAACACAAAACTAACAAACTCCCCCTTTGGCCATTCTGGGACAAAAATCACTTGACCGGTTAAAAATACAATCTCGGTCTAAATAAAAAATTACTCCCCCTTTTTGTCACAAAGGGACAAAGGGTAAAAGAGAGTAATGAGAAAAACCACACAACAATTATTCCCCCTCAGTGTCTCAGAAGTACAAAGGTAAGTAGAGTAATAATATCCACAGACAAAAACTTTCTAAAATCCAAACATTAGGAGAATATAGAAAAGTCTGCAAGTGGCCCAAAAGAGAGGAACAGAAATCCTCCAAGTATCAAATCCCAAGACCTTTAGAAATTGAACATCCGACTTCAACAATAGTCAGTTTCCAAAGGATGCATCTGCCAATCATTGTGCTGGGAGCCACTGGATGTCGTATTCCTGAGTCAAAACCAATCAGAAATATCTCCAAAAATACCATTAGATCCTGTTAGTTCCAAAAATATTGTGGTATTTAAGACGGCTGTCAAATGGATGCCAAAGAAAAATATAAGCAATGCAGCTACTCATAAGGCATAAATATATCATGATCAGCCCAACACATAGACAGAGAAGGATTTTCATGCCACTATCTCAAGAAAATATTCTAACAAATATTCCAATATTCTAAAAGCACAAAGACTTAAAAAAAAAAATAACGGAAGACACAATGAAGATCATGGGATGATAAGAGATGTGCAACAAATGTCAAAATCTCGGGAGAAACCCACGAAAAAAACACACAACATGCCATGATAAATCAAAAAATGCATAGATGTGTGTATGGCAAAACAAAAGACACTAGTCTTAAACCTGTAGAGATCCTGTCCGGATGTGTCACTTAACCATCCGGATGACAACTGCTAGATCAGCATATGGCAATACTGCGCTCGTCCGGATGTAAGAGTAGGTCCATCCAGACGCTTCACACTGAAATCTGAAACTGGAAAAAAAATTGCAGAAAAATATTTTTCTCAAAAGTTAGCTTTAGAACACGCATGTATAATCAACTGATAAAACAGTCAAATACCATTGCAGAAATATGCAAAGATATAAATGAGAGTTAAGTATTCAATAAGCACAAATTTCCCTGCAAATAGAAATTTTAAATAGATTGCTCAACTCATGCAATGCGTGTGTGTGTGAAGACTTTCTCAATAAGGTATGAAATTCACTGATATGACAAAAAGCAACCAGATTTTCCAAACAAGAGAGAAAATCAATGAAAGATCAGCCAAAAGTCAACCTTATCTTACTAAAGCCTAGCCACCTTCATCTGATACACTCCCCCTAAGATGCAGCACCTAATTGTTTTACTTGTACCATGAAGGACAAAGTAAAATTTTTACTTGCACGTAGAGGGCAAGGCATATAGCAAACTCAGCACATAAGCAGTGAATATACAATTTAAAGCGCATAATGCATATGATTTACTGTTTGATTCTTATGGTGCTGCAATCCTAGAGAGTGCCAAAAATTTTAGGCTCTAGGTTCAACTAGCATGTGGTCAATTTGACCATCTTAATCAAAGACCTCTTCTCTTATCTAGAATTTCTAGAAGCAAAAAGTCAGAGAAGGAAAAGATGTACCTTAGGGGAGTCTTAGATAGTGCACATTTTCATCGCAAGAGGAAAGTAAACTATCTATCATTAAGATGCAACAGGAAAACTTAGCAGATATCATGCATAAACTCTCAATCATATATAAGCATATTTAATCAATGCACAATGAACTGAGATATCAGGCAAAAACACATGCAAAATCTGAAAAGCTATCAAAAGAAAGAAATAAAGTTTCGCATCTTCTCCCAAATATTTTTTTTTTTTTTTGTTGAAAAACAATAAACAGAAAACAACAAAGACATGCTTATGGAAAAGGAAATGACATCTAATCCCAGCATGTAAGGTAAACCAAACCTGTCCTCATGGAGAGAGGTGTAAGAAATACCAAGACAGAAAAGCAACCGCCCGACGTGCTTCAACTGTCATCCCCAAAAGAAAATATCTGCAAATGTTTCTCAAGACAACAAGAGAAAATATGGTGATAAAATAAACGGTTCCTCAAACAGAATGCAAGGCATGAGTACGATATGACAAGATAAACAATGCAATGCAAACATACCTGACATGCACTAGGATTTAGGAACCAAAATCCTAGGCATGGGAGACCTCACCTACTAGGTGAGTCCACTCCCCTTAAGGGGTGAATTGTCTCATCCTTCCTTACCCATACCTTCTTTACCTGTGAGGCAGGGGTGTGAGCCATGTCCCAATTGATTAGTCTGACTAGGACATTCTTCATCATGTTGACAAGCCCTTCATTGGTCTGATTCTTCTTAGGCTTGTGAGGCTTCACTTTGAAGCATTCGGCTTTGATGTGCCATACTTACCACAATGATAGCATGAGGGAGAATCCCTTTGAGGATAATGCCGTTGTTGCCGAAAAACATGATGAGGCTTAGAAGGTTTAGAGCTAGACTTACCTGTCTTTTGCTCTGTTTTCTTGATCCGAGGCTGCTGATGTCGGATTTGAGGTCAGTGTGGCCTGATGTGTCCAGAGACACCACAATGATAGCAGGTAGGCTGACTTCGTTTACTGAAATGCTTCTTGAAGGGCTCTGCAAATTTAAGATTAGCATTTTCACAAACAACAAAATCCTTACCTCTTTGAGATATATGCCTCCTATGGGGCGGGACATATTTATCTGAAGATGTTTTCTCAATAACGCCCTTTTTGGAGTCCTCCTGCTTCTTCCCACAATTATGACAAATAGGAACAAACTTACCTTGTGTTCCTGAATCCTTGGAGTTAGGCATCACACATTTATCTAAGCAAGAATTTTTAGAACAAGCTGCATCTACTATCACATGCTTAATACCAACAGAGTCTAATTCAGAATCAGAAGCATGTGAAGTAGAAGTATTTAAATCAGCAGTCAAATCAGGCTTGTTCGAAATATCTGAATGAATACACAGCATGCTTTTCAAATTATCACTTGAGAATTTTTTCAGGAGATCTTCAGATTCTTTTAATTTATTCTTAAGTGTATCAATAATGTCAAACAACATGGTATTCTCAGATCTCAAAGAGTCAATCAAAGCATGAGATTCAGATAACTGAACAATCAAAGACTCTTTTTCTTCCTTCACCTTTTTAAGCTCTTTAGAATGTTGAGCATTCTTCAATTTATTAAAAACCTTAAAGAGCTTAATATCATAATCTTCATTAGAAAACTGAGAAGAATTCATGATAAAAGGTTTAATAAAAAATAGAAGTCACAAGAAATGAGGATCACACTCAGGAAATAAATCTTAAACAGAGTGTACCTGATCTGATACCAATTGAAAAATTAAATGGACTTCTAATTTTAACAAGTGTGAGTGAACAGTGTGCAACAAAATATTAAATGTGGAATTAAAGGAGACAAATATTTTTTTGATGAAGTGGAAACTCAATTAACAGAAAAACCACTCCAGGGCAGCCAAACCCAGGATATCCACTATTCAGAAGACAAAGTTAGATACAAGACAGCAACACTCACATACACCTGATGCAGTTGTCGTACCTTGCTCTCTAACATGTAACCCAACATGAACGCTTCCCAACCAGGTCTCCTTTCAGAAGGGATCTTCAATGGAATCCTTTACCTTAGGGCCAAGCCCTAAGATAGACTTCACAGCTGATCAAATCACACACTTGGCAAGGCTTTAGAGGAAATATCACGTCTCTAAGCTGTAGAGAATTCACCACCGAATTCTGTGTTGAAAGCATGCCTCAAGCCTCTTATTTATAGGCTTAGGAAACCCAAAAATGCGTCCAAAACGGAGTCTGAAACACGCGTGTCCAGACGGGAGCCAGGGCCGTCTGGATGGGCCAAGTTTTTCTTGTCCGAAAAGTAATTCTGGAATTTTCTGCAGGGCCGTCCGGATAGGCAAATCTTTCCATCCGGACAGGACGGTCAGTTGACAGCATTTTTTGTCAGCTTTCCAATGACGTTGATTTTGTCGAAATCCGATATTTGAGTAAGAAGTTATGATCAAAATACCGGAGGGCGTCCGGACGGCTTGACCGAGCGTCCGGACGGTCAACTGCAACCGCCTTTCCAACATAGTACTGAAAGCTCCCATAACAAGGCCACGTCCGGACGGTTGCACTTTGGCTGCACGTAATTACCATAATAAGGCTTTGGAGCGTCCGGACCCTGAAGGGTGACGTCCGGACGGTTGAACTGGTGCACGCAATTTCCATATATTAGGCTTGATCATCCGGACCATGAAGGTTGACGTCCGGACGGTTGAACTTTGTATGCACGTCTTGCCTTATGGAGAACATCGTCCGGACGGGATCACACATCGTCCGGACGGTAGCAGCCATCTTCCCATAACTGTGTCTTAAGGTAGAAACCCTAATTCTTGTCAAACACTGAATGGCGTCCGGACGGTATAACCACGTCGTCCGGACGGTATAACCACGTCGTCCGGACGGATGCACTGAAACACTGGATTTTCTCGAACTCTGAAGAGCTTCCGAACGATTTTCCATTACATCCGGACGGATGTAATCTTGAACTGTTCGAAGCTTCTAGACACTGATGGGCGTCCAGACGGAAAGATCTCATCGTCCGGACGGATGTTGCTGACTGATGAGCGTCCGGACGGAATACCACGTCGTCCGGACGGCTGACAGGGAACCGAAATAAATCCTTGAAAACTTCACAGAATCTTCTCGAAGAACATAGCTGAAGAGTCGACTCTGGATAAAGCAGCATCCCTGTGAAAGCAGCAACATTACATAAAAGTGATTTTGTCCAACAGAATGCAGCCAACACAAAAACTAACATTTCTATAGGTCAAATTTATTCTCTTTGGTCCAAGAGAAGAAAAGATTGGTGCTTCAAATTTAAATTTAAAGGTCAGAGAGCACTGAGTGCATCAAGGATGTGGATTCCGTTGGCTTGACGGATCCCATATATTTTGACTAAATGAGTCAGCTTCATAGGTTCGAGCACAGGCCCTGTGCGCTCGAGTTCTCCATCAGGCCAGGGTACATGATCTCCTTCCAGGTTTATCTTCTCCATTGTTGTTTCATTCTTAGTTTATATTTTTACAACATTGTGTTGCACTTGACTAGTATTTGGTTGGAGTATCACTCTCTTTTTCTGGACATGTGTTTTTACAATCAAGTTTGGGGGTATGATATGCCCCACATTTGCTCATTCAGGTATTTCTATCCTCTTATTGTTATGTTCAATTCTATACACACATTGGGGACAATGTGTAATTCAAGTTTGGGGGTATGGAAGAATAAAACACTATTCAATATTTTGCTATGTTATTCTTGAGCATGCTGTTGATTTTAAATTCTAATTCGTATTTCATTGGTGAGCTTAATATGATGAACACATGATCACTTGACTAGGGAATTAAGAAGTTTTGTTAATTTCTTTGGTAGCATGAGATATTACTTGTTTCAATTTAATTCTCACAAGCACACTAGCACGTAGTCTGTGGGGTATGAAATTTGAAATCAATTATGTCTGTTATCAATATCTTGGATGCAGTTGGGTAACTTATTGGAGGAATAACCTTGGCATATTAAAAATAAATAAATAAAAAGCAAAAGAAGAAGAAGAAGAATATTGATCACTTTGAGCTTTTCATTGAGTAATCGGATCTCTTGCCTCATTAAGCATTGAGTATTCGTGTTAAAAGGTGGAAGTTTACCTTAATTGATAAATGGCTAAGTTTAGCTTCATAGCCTTTTTTACTCGAGTTAGTAAGTCTTTAGGGTGTTTTACACCTAATGCCCTAAAACTATCTGGTTTGGGAGTCATTGACCTAACACTCGTTACATGGGTCAATTAGAAAGCTTAAGGGAGCTAAGCATTGCACAGCCTGCATATATAATAATAATAATAATAATAATAATAATAATAATAATAATAATAATAATAATAATAATAATAAATATATATGCCTTGGTTGTTTTATCTAATGGGGAGTCCAGCGAATTTTGAGTTTTGAGCCATTCATGATTGAGATTAGTTTTTGAAACCTCATGACTATGTGTTAAGTTCACTTTACACTAATTGAATCTTGTGATATCTCATAATGCCATGTTAGTAGCTTAATTTTTAATTTCCTGAAATTGTGAAGATGTAGTTTATTTTCTTAAGCTTGCCAATGAATGAGAACCATTATTTTCATGATGCTGCATTCTTGGGGATAACATGGTAGGAATAATGTTTGTGGGTATCATTAATGGCAGACCCACACGAGACTTCACTCGTCCACTAGGGAGTCCTAGGGGTTTAAAAGGCTTGTTGCATACGCTAAATGCAATCGTACATCCCATGAAAGAATGAGTTATCTTGTTTTTCAATTTTATTTCTTGTTTTGTATTGCTAAGGGACTAGATAAGAGTCGAATGTTGCACATTCAAACCCCTTAACTTTTATATATGTTAATTCCTTACCATTGTTTATTTGTTTGATTTTGTGTTGTTTAAATGTTTTCAGGTTTTAAATAAAGATACAATTAATTCAATTGATTTTGGGCTTAAAGCACACTTTGAGAAGACCTAGAAGATATGTTTAAGCTTAACCAATCATAAAAGAAGACCTATATGATGTGGTTAAGTTTAATCAAATCAAGTGAAGGATTAAATCGAAATTTCTCTACTAAGAGTCAAAATTGGATTGGGTTCAAATTTGGATTCTGCACTTGTCTCAATGTTTTGATCATAACTTTTAGCTCAAATATCGGATTGCAATTAAATTAATGGCGTTGGAAATCTAATAAAAAATGAAACAAATATGTCAGAAATAGCTTTCCACTAATTCGGACGTTTACTATGCCAAAATTTCCCCACAATAAAAGATCACAATTCTAGACGAATTTGGAATCATTTTCCTACTTGGATTGAAGTTTCAATCTCAAACTTGGACAAGAAGACTCAAGAGATGATTTTTCTGGAATTCCAAGAGCTTCTAGGTCTTTCCTAGTCCCTATAAATAGACCCCTAAGCTTCAAGAGAATGTGTGCTTGTGCTTGTGCTTATGCTTAGTTTTAGACAATAAATTCTTCTTGGAGGCTTGACAAGTTGAAGAGGAGAAGAACATGGCAGGAGGCCATCCCAACACCACGTGAGCGGCTAATTTCGTACAAGGGTGTCGATGTAGCCCTTTCCAAGTAACAATGGTTTAATTGTATTTTAATTTGGTATTTTCTATATACATGATGGTTGTATAACTGTGAGAATTGATCTTAATGTTTATATTTAATCATTATGAATTTCTTGTCTTGTCTTAGAAAGTCTTTTATATTGATTGAACTCAATCCTTCATATTTTCTGTGATTATGTGAATGATTGTTATACAACGGTTTTAATTGACATATGATCAAGAGGGTTAGATAGATCATGCCTAGGGAAGACGGATTGTACTACACCCTAGTTTAGTGTAATATAGGTAGACAGTTCGTACCAACCGAAGATGGATTATACTTTTCCATTGATTGTATGTATCCTATTAAAGACGTAGCTAATCCATACCTAGGAAAGAAGGGTCGTACCGCATCTTAGTGGTTAGGTGGAAGGTCTGTGCCAACCGAAGATAGATTATACTTATTCTTTAGATGTAATTTTTTGACTACTCGAGTGAGATGAGCCCTATATCATGCATGGTATGAATTTTTCTTGTTAATTTATGATTGACCATTGTTATGCGGTGAGTGGTGAAATCAATCCCCTATTCTTTATCTCATCCCTACTTCTTTATTTTTATATCTTTTACTTTTATGTATTTATTTTTCGAAAACAAAAACCAAATCAAACATCTTTTTAATTAAGTTATATTTAATCTTGAAAAACTTGATAGCAATTCCTACGTAGTCCTTGAGGTTCGACACCCTCAATATAGCCCTATCCTACAAGGATTCGTACTATTGCGAGTGGTAATTTTATTATTGATATATTTTGGTAAACAAAAGACCACATCATCCGGGTCCTTATTTATTTCCATGAGTACTTTTGCTGCCTTGCTGTTGAGAGATGTGAAGTTGTAATTTTGTAAGTTGTAAGTTGGCCGCGCGGCCATAAACTGCCCTAAGAACTCCCTGCCCAACCCTTCAAATTTATCATTGGTTCTCGAGAGTAGCTTTTTGAACCAATCTCGGGCATTCCCTATTAATGTCAAAGGGAAAGCCAGACAAGCTACTTCATTTGGGGTTCCATGAAGATCGAGATGGACCCTAAAATTTTCCAAATGTTCAACAGGATCTCCTACCCCAGTATAACTCTGGATCTAGGGGACTTTGAACTTTTCATGCAAAAGGTAGTCAGCCACACGTCGGGTGAATGGTGTACTGGTGCCCATCAAGAGTCTGTCAACCACAGCACACTTCTTCTCTAGATCAGTCACCTTTCTGCCCAAATACTCGACATCTCCTCCGTGATTCATCTTGAAATTGACCCCGTCGTTATTTATTCCCTAGGGCTCATCTTCCTAGCAGTCCTCCTTGTAGAAATTGTCCTCGTGATGGTTCCGACCTTCTGCCCGGTTGTTATGCTCTTCCTCCCTATGCTTTTCTCGATTAATCTCATAATAGATTGTTCGGGGATTTGGAACAACAACTCTGGGTTTTGTCGCGTCAAGACTACTATCTAGGCTTCCAACACCGCCATCTGGTTCTGCCATTCATTGTCTGGAGGAGGGAATAGTGGAAGAGGTTGTGGATCATTCTAGCCTTCTAGTATTTGTCTTCTTGACCGGGTGACTCAGGGGCTCATAATCTTCATAATGGGCTAGGCCAGGCCGAATGGGATTATTCCCAACAAATAGTAAATCCAAGTATATAAATATAAGAACATAGTAAAGCACAAATTACAGATTCATAAGTTGAAAAACTGCAAGACTCAATTTTCATAAATAATTTTATGAAAGGCACAAGAACGACCAAAAGAGTTGTGAGAAATATAACGGTCTGAAATTCAATTGTAAGTACCACGAACTTGTGTATTTGTTTTAATCTAACCTTGTTTATCTTAAAGCAAAAAATTTCAAAGGATCGTCTTCCTCTGTGCATACTCTTTATTTGCATGACCCCCAACACTGTGCTCATTTTTATTATGCGGTATTAATATAGTTTTTAGTTTATATAATGTGTATAGCGTATGATAATGAGAAGGTTACAGCTTAAATTAATGGATTTTGTTTTTTAACTTTTTAGTTATAAAATTAGGCCAATATTGTTAAATATTGACAAAATAAACAAATAATGATTTTAAATTAAAAACTTAAATAAATTAATTTTTGAACTTGGTTCGGCCAAGTAAAACAATATTATGGCTATACGCGACAAGGCTTGGCACGTCAAAATGGTAAAAAAATTGAACTTCATTTATGATAATTTCATTCCTTGTCTTTTCCTTGGTATTTTCCCGCTAATTGTCCAACTCTAGCACCGCAACTTTTGTAATAGTAATTAGATTTTGCTTTGTCACTTTTGCTCATCTACTATTTACTTTTTAACATATATTTAGACCTTTTTCTGCACTAAAGATACCTTCCGTACGCCAGAACGATCCTCTTACGATTTGGCTTGTTGTCCCCATTTTCTATATTAACGTTTTGGGGTAATTATATTTTCTCCCATCAACTACCAGCAATTGTCAACATACTCCCATGAACTGACACATCGACCAAAAGAGAGCATCCAACTATCAACTTTACACACTTTGCCCCATTCCGTCAAGGAATTCCGTTAACTTTGACGGAATATTCCATTTTTGGGCGTTAATTTTAGTTTAAAGACCAAAATGCCCTCCAACAGTAATTAATAAAAAAAATATTAAAATTAATATGTTTAAAAAAGTTGAGGGCATTTATGTCTTTTTACGAATTAAACTGATGGAAGGGGGCAAAGTGTGTAAAGTTGGTAGTTGGATGCTCTCTTTTGGTCGATGTGTCAGTTCATGAGGGCATGTTGACAATGACTGGTAGTTGATGGAGAAAAAAAGTAATTACCCCTAACGTTTTTATTGAAATCACTGTGTTCAGGAGAGTCTAACTTGTACAGTACATATTTACCGCCCTAATTTAGAAAGAAAAATAATCAAAATAAAGATTAACATGTTGAACTAAGTTGTTCATAAACTCTAGTCAAAGCCTTGTGAAAATATTTTAAAGATTAGCCCCACAAAATAATAGGGATAGGGCTTTTTCATTCATTTAAGTTGAACCACGACATTGAAACAGAAACAACCTTGTCTATCTAAACCCTTCTTATCATATATAAGATATATCGAGATGCCTAAAAATACCCCAAAACTAAGAAGATGACAAGATGTCGATTATTTGTGCCAAAAGGCCAAAAGTAATTTCTCATCTACACCATTATACAACATTCATTGATTAAGTCGAATTTCATAATCGTATTATCTGTATTGTTTTTGTTATAATCATGGTTACCCTCACTTATTTCTTAGTTAAACTTGTTATTTTTAGGTGCGAGTAATTATTAACATTGTCCTTACCATCACTTATTTTTTAGATAAACTTGTGATTTATGCTAGAAATTTTGTGTGGGAGTAATTATTATCTTTGTCATTACCATCACTTATTTCTTGGTTAAAATCGCAATTTACGCTATAAAAATTTTAGGTGGTAGTAATTATTATCATCGTCGTTACCATTACTTATTTCTTAGTTAAATTTGTGATCTACGTTATAAAAAATTTAGGTGTTAGTGATTATTAATATCGTCGTTGACATCACTTTTTTATTAGTTAAACGTGCGATTTACGAAACTTTTAGGTGACTATCAATCATATTGTAAGTATACCTACTAACAAGACTGAAATCTGCCCAAAATTTTCGGACTATGATTATTGTAAGTATGCCGACCGTCCTTTAATATGTGTATTCAACATGCTAAACTTATAGTGTAGTGAAAAATGTCATATTCGGAACAATAATTGAGAGCTTTATTGTAAAGTAAGGAAGAAAAATAATGAGAGGGGGATGGGGGAGGATGAATCATATTTGATTTGCAAACTCTTGATTTCTGCTTAGCGCCACATTAGTGCATTGATTATTTTATTTATATATATTTTTTTTTTTTTGGGGGGGGGGGGGGAATACCCTCCCGAAAGAAGTCATTAGCTATAAATTTTTAAATGCTGAGAGACATGTTTGTTGTTAGGTGACAAACGCGTGCATAGACATGCAATGATAACTTGCCTTTTGCGCCTCCTCTTCATCCATATCATGACTCTCAATTGAGTGCAACGGGTTTGGAATTGCATTTTTTTACTCTCTCTCTCTCTCTCTCTCTCTCTCTCTCTCTCTCTCTTTCCTTTTCTTTGTTACTGTAATTAGAAAATCTGATTAAAAGGAAAAAATATTGAGTTACACAGGTGTACGGTCCACGTCAATTGACAATCTAATCATGTCGCCCATAATTTTGACCATTGGAAGATAAGTTGTTATTCCACTAATTAAAACTTTGCTAGTATTGTTTCATGAGTTTGTGCTATTATTACTAGCAAATTCTACCCAACCTCACGTTAAATTATTAGTTAAATAAATTAAATTTTATTATTTTTTTATCGGTTTAAGTTTTTGAAATAAGTAATTTATCTATCCCATCTCAATTAAAATATTTCAGGCGTTTAAATTTTTAGAATAAGTATTATTTCACATCTAATCAGTCATCATTTGACTACTCCGCGAACCCCGTGCCCCAAAGAAAGGTCTGTTTGGTTAGATTTAAATGTATTGAAAGCAAACCGAAGACAACAGAGAAATATTAGAATCAATGAGTGGGTTAACATGGTGAAATAATGACACAAACTCCCCTCGAGGTTTTGTTTTAACACGAAGTACTTGTCCTTTGGGAAGTCTTCTGTAGTTTTCATTGTAATCACATTCTTCTTATATGGTTTTTTCTTTTCCACTTTTGCCATCCACTCATGTTTCTTGAGGTTCTGTATAAACACATGCATGCCTAGTTAATCAAGTCCTTTAATTGTATGCAAAAAGAATGCCTCCAATCAGGTTGCCAGAAACACTGGAGATAGTCAACCCTGTTTTATGGCAACTATATAATTAGAGTTCAATACAAAGTTAGATTGTCAAGAGAGCATAATTAGGGCGGTTACCAAATTAAGCAATGAACAAAATAAGACTGGAATAATAAGTCTCAACTTTCTTTGATTATCGTCTGGCGTACTTTATTCGTTTGGTGGACCTTTCTCCCATGGAGTTTGTGCATGGGTCCGATGCTTCAACTTAGACATATGTGTCTCCATCAATTTCTTGGCAAGACAAAAGTTGTGCAACTCTAGTAGGGTCATGGTTACCCTCTTTATGCTTAACTTTATCACAAACCAAAAGCGTTATCAAGCTGTAAAGTTTTCCATCTTGTTTTAACATCATTTTTTTCCTTCTCTTTCTTCTCTCTTTCTGGGTCCAGCTTTCTAAGTCAAAGCAGTCCTTAAGTTTGTCCTGCGATACTAAATTATGATGCTGTTTCTGTTCTTGTACAAGTTCCACTATTCAATTTGCTGTATTTCAAAGTACTCACGTAATTCAAGCTAAACGGTTATGTTTCTAGGCTCACGATGAATTTAAAGAAGCAGTAGTTTAACAGTACTTGACAGCGTTACCTTTTCTCTCTTGTTAACAATTCTTAATCCATGGCAATTTTCTAGATCTACTAATAAAGATTCATAGTGTGCCTTGTAAGAAATGCTCAATGGAGTTCATTTATCAAAAATAAATCCCTCATATATATATATAGCCCTCAAATTTTTATTTTTTTTTCCTCATAACTAACACGTATTGCTTTCTGTTAGGATTTTAGTATTGGAAAATTCGGTGTCAAAACTTATTTGGTTGTAAGGTTTTGTCTATTGGTTAAGTCGGTGAAGAATTTTATCCAAGACTGAATCCAACTCAAATAAGAAGACCTAGAAGGTGTGGTTAAGCCTAATCAATCAAAGAAATGAGCAAATTGGAATTTCATTAAGTAGAGTTAAAATCAAATTTGTCAATTCTTGATTGAAAACGTCTCCATATTTTAAACTAACTTTTAGCTCAAGTATCGGATTGTGATGCAATAAGTAATTTTCGAAACCTAACACAAAAGGCAACAAATATCTTTGAAATATAATTTCCCTAATTTGGACATACACTATGCCCAAATCGCCCCGCAATATTGGACTGAAAATCTAGGCGAATTTTTCTAAATCCTATTCCAACTCAAATTGTGTTTCCTTAAGAGGTCTATTCAAAGGGATTTCCAGGCACGAATTTATTAAGGATTCTACTATAGAATTTAGTGTGCTAAAAGAGGGTTTTAGACCTGGACTATTAATGTTAAATCTCTTTTAGAGTTTTGGATATTGTTTAACCATCAACCTTGAACAATTGAAGCCAACTGGACACTACAAAAATAGTAGCAAATAGCCACGTGCAGTTTGACACGTGTACAGTGTCGTACACGTGTCAAACATTTAGACACGTGCATTTTGACACGCGTATTACGCGTGTCAAAGCTGAAAGTCACAAACTGCACAATTTGACACGTGTATTGGAATACACGTGTCCAATTTGACACGTGTATTCCAATACGCGTGTCAAATTTTTTTTGACACGCGTATTGGAATACACGTGTCAAATTGGACACGTGTATTCCAATACGCGTGTCAAATTTTTTTTGACACGTGTATTGGAATACACGTGTCCAATTTGACACGTGTATTCCAATACGCGTGTCAAATTGTTTTTGACACGTGTATTGGAATACACGTGTCCAATTTGACACGTGTATTTAAATACACGTGACAAAAACAATTTGACACGCGTATTGGAATACACGTGTCAAATTGGACACATGTATTCCAATACACGTGTCAAACTGTTTTTAATAAAAAAAAAATCCAAATTCAATTTTTTATTCAATTAAAATTTTATTTAATTATTTAATTGTATTTTTCATTTAATTAAAAATACAATTATAAAATTAAATAAAAATTTTAATTAAATAAAAAACTGAATTTGGATTTTTTTTTTAAAATAAATTTTTTATTGTTTGGGTTAATTAAAATTTTTTTGAATTTTTCAAATTTTGTAATTTTCAACACAAATAACGTAACATTTATTTTACCCAAAACCAACACGAAATCATACTACACAAACAAATAATTAATAACATATTCGTTAACAATCAAATATTTACGAACAAAAAATAATTACACAAAATATCTACAAATCTGAAAGGCGTCTCTGCGAATCACGAGGTACCGTCCCAGGCGTGTTCTCGCCCACCGGCGATTGCTGCGCAATGAATGGTGTAGCGGGTGAAGGTGTAGCGACAGTGGAGTGGTGGCTCAGCTGTCGTCCAACAGGCGACAACGTACCAACCGTTGTCGAATTACCTGCAAATAATATAGACAATTAAAGTATATAATATTACTTGCAAAATTAAAGGGGTAATGAAAACAAATTAAAATTAATTTTGTCCTATACACAATATAAATCATACCTGCAGATGCACTACCAACGGACGACGTACTACCTACGTGTGCAGGAGAAGACTGATTACCAACACACGGTGCTGGTACTCCCATGGAGGAGAAGAAGACCTCCATCTGTCGCACGCGCTGCTCTATGCCCTCGAACTGTTGCACGCGCTGCTCCAACCGGTCATTCCTCGCTCGCTCAGCATGTAGCTCCACTTGCATCTCTTCCATCTTCCGAGATTGTTCGGCCCAATCCCGAGACGTCCCCTGAGATGGTCCCCCCTGTGACCGAGGCCTATATGAGAAACATGTCCCTCGAACAGGTGTGACGTTCGGCCCAACCTGCCGAACCCTCCCTGCATACTCAGGCCTCCCAATCGCCTGTTCGTAAGCGTCGTTCGGTGCCCAACGCACCGTGTCTGCGGAGACGCTTTGCGTGGCGGCTGGATCACTGGCTAAACTCTGCGTCATCCTCTCCTGTACGTCGTCAACATGAAAAAGTCATATATTGAATAATGACATATCACACATAATTTAAAAATATTAGTAAACTAAATCAGTAGCATACACATAAGACCCGTGTACGGTCGTTCACGAAAGTGCCGTCCTTCCTTGTGTGGGTCTTCACGAACGACGCGGCGCGAGTGGGGGGCGTGCCAGATGTACATGTCTGTCGTCATGCAGTTGACATATATAACAAACAGATAGCGATAAAAATAGTTTAAAGAAAAAGAAAAAGAAAAACAATTACCAACAAATATTACAAAACATAAACATATATATTTAATTACCTCCTCGTGATTAAATCTGGCATAACTTTTAGATCCCGCACAATGGGGTAGGTCATTCCGCTCCCGCAACCTCTTCATCCGTTCAGAGGTTGCCTACGCATTGAACATGAAAATAAACATGTAACAATTGACACACTTAAATAAAAACTAAAATTAAATGAACTGTTATTAAAAAATAGTTGACAATTTTTTGGCCTACATACGATTTTATGCTCTCTGCACCAATCTCTCAGCAGGAATTCTACATCTTCTGCATCATACTCCTCAAAAAATTTCTCCGGCATTCTCGCACGGATACTCTCGGGCGTGTCACCGTCTCCAATTTGTAGTTGGGTTTTGAACCTCGACTTCCACGAGCGGTGCTTACGTCCAATATCATTCCACGCCTCCTGTTGTGCCCTGCGCATGTCTACTGATACAGGTAGATAGAACTCCTCCTGCACATTTCAATCAAAGCATTATAGGTTTAAAATCTTCAACAAAAACATTAAGCTCAAGTTTAATTCAAATAAATAATTAAATTATATTCATAAACATACCATCAGCGCGTTCCACATTGCCTGCTTAATCTGCCTATTTACCTTCGCCCATTCGTCCCGCATGTGTATGTAGGACCCCCTCCTGATCATCTTGCCCACTGCCCGCCGAAAACGATTGCAGGCTCGTCCTACAGGTTGTATAGCAGCATTGTACTGCAATACAACCTTCTTCCCCCTCGGGAGCACCCAGTTTCTCGCTGGGTCGTCAATCACCTCATAATAAATGGTCCCGTCTGGGTTGTACCCTAATGAAAAATATATTCAACATTAATTTAATTGGTTAACACTAAATAACACACACACACATATATAAACAAAATGTAATCAAATAGTTATTTTTTTCCAAACCAAAAAAAATATTTCGGTAACATAATATGAGTTTTAAGGATGTCTACACTTGTACTTACCCATCAACCGAATCTGCCCAGTCCCTATGTGCTGCGTCGCTGGGTCGCCTGCAACCTCCTCGCCAACCTCTCCGGCTGGTGGAGGATGCTAATCATCATCTGAATCCATACCCTGGGGGCTACCGGGGGCCAACTGATCGGTACCCAACATCGCAACGTCCTCCTCATGGGTAGTCTGGCTCCCCCCCACATCTGGCATCTGACTCTCACCGGAAAGCGGCATCTGGCTCTCACCAGGTAACGGCATCTGGCTCTCTACATGCCCCGGGCCCTGACTCGCCCTCGATGCTGGCATCTGTCTCGGCCCCAAAATCTGGCCCTGCATCGCCGCCTGTGCCGGTATCTGTCCCAACCCCACAGCCGGCATCTGCATCTCCCCGGTCTGTGACAGTGGCAATCTACAATCCTGCGTCTCACTATCAGGGTTACACGTCGGCACACTACACGTAAACGGGGAGTACGACGCATAACCCGGCTGGTTCACCCACCATCGATAGGCGTTACCCGGTTGGGTGAACCCTAGCTGAGATAATGACGGCGGCTCCGAGAATGGAGAGCTACAAGGTCCAGCTGTGCTGGTCTGCCCGTGATCTGAAGTAGGCCAGGCCACCGTACCCGGCAACAATGGTCTATAAGCCCCGTCTGGGTGGTGTGGCCACGCTGCAGAATACAATGCCGTCGAAACAGTAGGCGTGGTCATGGGGGGCACGGGTGGGCTAGGTGCCCGATACGCATAATGAGGGGGTCTCTGGTCCATCAATACCTGCGAACAAATACAGACAAATTAATTAGAATATGTTTTTTTAATATGTTTTTAATGAACATACTAAACAACAACGAAATTTATGCAATTAATAAAAATTTGTATTGAGTACAAGCGAATTGTACAAACAATATATATATATATATATATATATAATATATATATATATATATATATATATCAGTCAAGTGTATTGATTTCAAGCTAATTATACTCACAACAAATACATCAATCATTGTATCACGGGAGCTTCAATCGGATCTATGTCGGGCCTGTCGTACTCGAATTCATCATTCGTATCTGGTAGGTCATCAGTGGCTAGTACGAGCGGTACGCACTCATGGTAGGTTGTATCATCCTCATTACTCCCATCCCCATGTCCAATGTCGTACACGTTGCGCGGTTTGGTCCTAACCGCACAAACCCAATTTGGGTTCCTTCCATCTTCTACGTAGAATACTTGATCCACCTGAGATGTAAGCACGTACGGCTCGTCCTGAATCAGTTCTCCCCTGTGGACGAGGTGATTGAAGTTGACAAACACTAGGCCATACTCGTCTATTGTGAATCCTCTGTCCATCGTGGGGTCTGCCCAATTGCACTTAAATAGGACGTACGTAGTCCTGTCATAGTACTCGACCTCAAATATATCGGTTAACTGCCCGTAGTACGTTTCGCCTTCAACGGTAGGAACACATACGCCGCTGTTCTGAGTCCTCCTTCCCACATCATGAGCAAGCGTGCGAAATAATTTTCCATTTACCACGTACCTGTTGTACTTCACCGCTGTCTCCTTTAGCCCTCTACAACGCATAACCAACTTGTGGCCCAATTCCTCCCTACGTTGATCGTCCAGGCCATCGACCTATGTTTTAATTACAAATAGTAAACATCACATTGGGTAATTATATTGAACCCGCATAAATTTATCCAATTTCAAATTTACAACTATTTCCTTACATATGCACGGTACCATTCGCAGAACTGCTCATGATGTTGTACTTCAATAAGAGCCTCCGTAATGCGACCCCTAGTGCATGATCGCCTAAGCGCGTCTTTGTGCATCCTACATTCAGCGTATACAATTATGTAATAATTGTTATTAATATTTTTATTCGAATTCTGCTAAATATAAGGCTAGGACTACTTACGTCCGCAAATTGTGAAACTCTTCAGAGTTGAACACAATATAACGATGAATCTGGTGCATTATCAACCGGTTCATGGTAACACGCGTGCCCGCTCCCTTGGATCCATCAGGATTCCTCTGAGGTCTGTTGTGGAATGTTGGTGCGTTATTCAGATACCTTGAACAGAACGTTACCAGCTCGGTCGCTATGTACCCCTCCGCAATGCACCCTCAGGAGCTGCTTTATTGCGCACAGTATTTTTGAAATTCCCCAGACTCCTGGTTTAAACACATACACGACAATTTAATTGTCGTCAATTAGGATTACAATTAAATAAAAATATTAATTTACATATTACGCCAATTTTACCTCTCTGCCGGGTACATCCATCTATACTGCACGGTCCGCCCAGTCTACACTCGCGCACAAGATGCACGACCAAGTGGACCATGCTGGTAAAAAACCCTGGAGGGAATATCTGTTCTAGCTTGCACAAAGTGATACAGACGTCACCCTGCAGTCGGTCCATATCTTCTTGTGATAGCTTTGTTGAGCATATGCCTCTAAAAAATGCAGAAATCTCCACAAGAGGTCTAACCACTTTATCAGGCAATGACTTACGCAGTGCAATTGGGAGAAGCTGTTGCATCAGTATGTGGCTATCATGGCTCTTCAAGCCGGAAATTGTACGGTCCTTGAGCCGAACACATCGTGAAATGTTCGAAGCGTATCCGTCCGGGACCCTAACATTTCGAAGAACCTTCAGAAAATTTTCTTTGTCCTCTCTAGACATTGTGTGACAGGCAGCGGGAATATACGTTTTACCGTTGGCGGCCGTGAACGGATGCAACTTAGGTCTCAACCCCATTTCCTGCAAGTCCAGCCGAGCTGCCAAGTTGTCCTTCGTTTTCCCTTTTATATCCAAAATAGTGCCAAGTATATTGTCCATGACATTTTTCTCTATGTGCATAACATCAAGATTGTGCCGAAGCAAATTGTCTTTCCAATACGGCAATCTGAAAAATATACTTTTCTTCTTCCATATAACATCGGAACTCCCTGCACCCTTCTTCTTACCCGCGGTCTCATCCCCAAACGCAACTCCGTCCAACTGTTGGAGAACCTCGTATCCGCATGGCACAATCGGTGCGCTGTCAAATTCTTCAGTACCGTCAAATGTCCTCCTGTTAAGCCGCCACAGATGTTCAGGCGGCAGGTATCTCCTGTGCCCCATATAGCAAAATTTGCATCCGTTCTTTAAGCGTATAGAACGCGTCGATTGCATACAGCAAGGACATGCCTTCGCACCCCTGTTAGGCCAACCAGATAAATCTGCATACGCTGGCAAGTCGTTTATCGTCCACATCAACTGAGATCGCATAATAAAATTTTCCTTCTTTGAAGCATCGAATGTTCGTACCCCTACATTCCACAGTTCCAGCAACTCATCAATCAATAGCTGAAGGTAAACATCAATATCCATACCTGGTGAGCTCGGTCCAGGGATAACCAAGGAAAGGATGAAGGACGACTGTTTCATGCACATCCAAGGTGGCAAATTGTACGGCACAAGCATTACGGGCCATGTGCTGTGGGATGTGCTCATGTTCCCAAATGGATTAAATCCATCTGCTGTCAAACCAAGCCGGACGTTTCTACTCTCTGCCATAAAATCTGGATGTAAAATCTCGAACGATCTCCATGCCTCACCGTCGGCCGGGTGCCTCAATACGCCATCCCTAGTGCGGCCTTCTGCATGCCATCTCATATGGGGCGCAGTATGCTCAGACATGAATAACCTCTGCAACCGTGGATGAGTGGAAACCACCGCAAGATCTTCACCGGGCGTTTTTTTCTCGCTGATATGATCTCACCATCATCATCTACATGTGTATCAGCCCTCCACTTAGACTCTCCACATACGATACATGAATCTAATTCTTTGTTGTCTTTCCAGAATAACATACAGTCATTACGGCACGCCGGAATCTTCTCATACCCCAGACCCATGCCACTTAGGAACTTTTTCGCCTCATACGTGTTATCTGGCAATGCCTCATCGCAAGGAGGCAACAACTGATTGATAAATTCGAGAATGTCTGAAAAAATCTTGTTGCTAATACCTCCAACGCACTTCAAATTGTACATGTGTACAGTAGCACTCAATTTACTATGCTTTGTACCAGGGTGAAGGGGCTTCTCGGCGGTCTTTAACAGCTCTTGGTACTTCAATGCGTCCCCGCAAGAGGTATCTTCGTCAACTTGTTGCGGAAGAGTACTGACGGCTTCAGGAACATCGTGCAAGCCGAAGGCGTCACGCAACATGGCGTGCATGTCATCATCCTGTTCCCCGGCGACACCCTCCTGTTCTGTGACTTCACCATGTTCAGTGCTACAAGCAGCGGTATCTGTGCCACTGTGATAACTCAAACACTGACCGGGAATAGCGGACCCAGTCGTAGTCTCACCGTGCATATACCACAAATTGTATCCCGGATTCATCCCCCTACCTCCAGTCAGGTGAGCAAGAACGTAATCTGGAGTGTGCCGCTGATTATTTCGACAATACTTGCATGGGCAGTAAATTTTTCCATCGACGGCCGTACAGTTACTAACCGCAAATGCCACAAACGCCCTGCACCCGTCGTTATACCGTGTCGTGCCCCTAGGTGCTGACATCCAAGACTTGTCCATATTCCTCTGTATAGGGTTAAGAGGACAAGACAAATCATACGTCTTACAGTATAAACGTGTACAAATATAGTGCATGTCACGCAACATGGGGTGTACGAATTTATTTCCCTTTTAAAGGGTTTATGGTTAGAGTTTAGGGGTTTTGTTTTTTTTTTATAAAGTGTAAGAAATTGTTTTATTTTTTTTAAAGGGTTTAGGGTTAGGGTTTAGGGTTATAACCCTAATTAGGGTTTTATTTTTTAGAAAGTGTAAGATTATTTCATTTTTTATTTGTAAGGGTTTAGGGTTAGGGTTATGGTTTGTTAGGGTTTAGGGTATTTTTTGATTTGAAAGTGTAGGATTATTTATGTAGGTTTTAGTTTTTTTTTAGAAAGTGTAAGTGTTATTATTTTTTTTATTCTTTTAAAGGGTTAGGGTTTGTTAGGGTTTAGGGTTAGGTTTAGGGTTAGGGTTTTTTTCCTAGAAAGTGTACGATTTTTTTTTTTTGGGTTTAGGGTTAGGGTATTTTTTTTAAGAAAGTGTAGGTTATTTTTTTTTTAGGGTTTAGGGTTTGTTAGGGTTTAGGGTTTAGGGTTTAGGGTTTAGAGTTTAGGGTTATGGTTTGTTAGGGTCTAGGGTCTAGGGTTAGGGTTTAGGGTTTTAGGTTTTTTTTTTTTTAAGCGATTAGGGTTTAGGGTTTTAGGTTTTTTTTTTTTTTTTTTTTAAGGGTTTAGGGTTTAGGATTTAGGGTTTCTTTTTTTTTAGGGTTTAGGGTTTTAGGGTTTAGGGTTATGGTTTGTTAGGGTCTAGGGTTAGGGTTTAGGGTTTTAGGTTTTAGGGTTTAGGGTATTTTTTGATTTGAAAGTGTAGGATTATTTTATGTAGGGTTTTAGTTTTTTTTTAGAAAGTGTAAGTGTTTTTATTTTTTTATTCTTTTAAAGGGTTAGGGTTTGTTAGGGTTTAGGGTTAGGTTTAGGGTTAGGGTTTTTTTCCTAGAAAGTGTACGATTTTTTTTTTTGGGTTTAGGGTTAGGGTATTTTTTTTTAGAAAGTGTAGGTTATTTTTTTTTTAGGGTTTAGGGTTTAGGATTTAGGGTTTGTTAGGGTTTAGGGTTTAGGGTTTAGAGGTTAGGGTTATGGTTTGTTAGGGTCTAGGGTTAGGGTTAGGGTTTAGGTTTTAGGTTTTTTTTTTTTTTTTTTTTAAGGGTTTAGGGTTTAGGGTTTAGGGTTATGGTTTGTTAGGGTCTAGGGTTAGGGTTTAGGGTTTTAGGTTTTAGAGTTTAGGGTTTAGGGTTTAGGGTTTGTTACGGTTTAGGGTTAAGAGTTTTTTTAAGAAAGTGTAGGAATCTTTTTTTGTAAGGATTTAGGATTAGGGTTTAGGGTTTTCGTTTTTTTTTCGAAAGTGTAGGAAGTTTTTATTTTTTTTAAAGGGTTTAGGGTTTTATTTTATTCTTTTTATAAGAGTTTAGGGTTTGAGGGTTTAGGGTTTAGGAGTTTAGGTTTTTTTTTAGAAAGTGTAGGATTTTCTTCTTATAAATCTGTAGTCTCTTCACATGAATAGTTAAAGTTAAAAATGGAAGATAAATAACATATTCGTCGCAATTGATGATTTATGACATTTGTTTTAAGTTTTTTTATTACGAATATGATTGTAAATGGTGGACAGTGGAATATTTGGTTTTTTTTTATTTTTTTCCGAAAATACCACAATTTATATATATTAGTAGCACAATTTTTTTTCCCCACAAATTATATATATTCATAGCACAATATGTTGATTATACTTTTGTATTTTAATTTTACTTTGCCATTATTGCTCACGATCACATTTTTATAAAATTAAAATGATAGCGGATATTTTTTCTTTTTGCCACTTCCTAAAAATACCAAAATTCACAATAGCACATTAAATTCACAGTAGCACACCAAAATATATCTCAAATATCCTCACATCAAGAGTTTTTTAAAAAAAAAAATTAAATATAATCACCAATAAATTCCAACATCTACATGCATAATGACCAACCGCAGCAAAAAAAACTAAAATAGATAAAATAAATCATATATATACAATTCACTTAAAATCAGTAATAAAAAATTAGTAATAAAAAATCAGTAATATAATTCATATATATATATATATATATATATATATATATATATATATATATATATTCCATATTTCCACGAACTAGACAATGAAAAAAATTAGACAAATATCACAAAAAAAATTAATAAAATATACAAAGTTATAGCAAAAAATTCAAAACTAAAATAAAAATAACTCACAGTAATAAAAAATCAGTAATACAATTCATATATATATATATATTCCATATTTCCACAAACTAGACAATGAAAAAAATTATACAAATATCACAAAAAAAATTAATAAAATATACAAAGTTATAGCAAAAAATTCAAAACAAAAATAAAAATAACTCACAGTGATGGTTGCAAGCTTGTACGTGTGCCTGCAATTTTTTGACAGAAAAAAAAAAAAAAAAAAACAAAAAAAAAGTTGAAAATGTTAACATATATGCACTGTAAACCGAGAGAGAGAGAAAGAGAGAGAGATTGAGAAGATGAGTGAGAGTGAGAGGAAGTGGAGGGAATACCGGTCTGTGGTGGGCGGGGGACATGCAGTGGCCGGAGCTGAGAGAGAGAGAGAGCTAGAGAGAGAGAGAGAGAGAGAGAGAGAGAGAGAGCCGGACAGTGGCCGAACGGGAGGTGAGAGAGCTAGGGAGAGCGAGAGAGAGGGAGGGTCTCCGGCAGAGAGGCACCGGAATGGGCTGTCGCTGGCCGGCTGAGCTCGACGGAGAGAGAGAGAGAGAGAGAGAGAGAGAGAGAGAGAGAGAGAGAGAGAGAGAGAGAGAGAGAGAGATAGAGTGAGAGAGAGTGATCGAACGTTTGAAATGGGTAGCTTCCTCTGGAAGCTACCCATTTCTAATATATAAATAAAATATATATATTAAATAATTAATATATAATTTAAATAAAATATATAATTTAAAAAACCAACGTTTGGCCAGGTGGCGCGCGGGAGAAATCCCGCGCGTACATGGCCAAACACTTGGACACGTGTACGTAGTACACGTGTCCAATTGGGGACGTGTATGTAAATACACGTCTCCAAATGTAATTTTTTTTATATTATTTTTATATATTTAATATATTATATATATTTTATATAAACCCATGCAATCCATGCAGAACGTGTATGCACTGCATGTACTGGGTATGCACTGCATGCACGTAAAAAATTGTTAGGGTTTAGGGTTTAAGGTTAGGATTTTTGTTTTTAGTGTTAGGAATTTTTTTTTTAGAAAGTCTAGGATATTTTTGTTTAAGGGTTTATGGTTTAGGGTTTAAGGTTAGGATTTTAGTTTTTAGTGTTAGGGTTTCTTTTTTTAGAAAGTGT
The DNA here is from genome assembly GCA_028654335.1 of Alnus rubra. NCBI lineage: Eukaryota > Viridiplantae > Streptophyta > Magnoliopsida > Fagales > Betulaceae > Alnus > Alnus rubra. The sequence goes on along the minus strand of JAJPGS010001067.1, from coordinate 3,018,425 downwards.
AGGTTTTTTTTTTCTTAGGGTTTAGGGTTTAGGGTTCGTTATGGTTTAAGGTTAGGGTTTGGTTTTAGAAATTGTAGGATTTTTTTTTTTATTTATTTTTTTTTTTTTAAGGATCTAGGATTAGGGTTTAGGGTTTAGGGTTTAAATACACGTCCCGAAATGTATTTGCATGCATAAAAAATATATATATATATATATATATATATATGTATTTATATAATTTAACCACATAAAAAAAAAAATACAAACCCATGCAGCCTGAAATGTATATACCGTACATATAGCTAAATAAAAAATAAAAACTAAAAACTAAAACCTAACCATAAAATTAAACTATAACCCTAAGTGCATAGACTATATATAGCTATAAACTACAATCCTAATTAATGGTACGTATTGTATATAGTCATAAACCCTAACCCTAATCCTCGTGATTTAATATATATATTTAAAAGTATACAATAATAACACATGAAAAATATATTGACATTATTATTCATAAAATGTAAAATCAATTAAATCATAACCCATAGCTTTAAGTGTATATATTATATATACCTATACAACATAAAACCCTAACCCTAAGTGTATATACTATATATAGCGATAAACCTTAACCCTAAGTATATACTATATATAGCTATAAACCCTAACCCTAAGTGTATATACTATATATAGCGATAAACCCTAACCCTAAGTATGTATACTATATATAGCTATAAATCATAAGTTTAAGTGTATATACTATATATATCGGTTTTATTTAATTTTGAACTGCTCATGATTTAATATATATATATTTAAAAGTGTACAATAATGAAACGTGAAAAATATATTGACATTATTATTCATTAAACGTAAAATCAATTAAATTATAATTCATAGCCCTAAGTGTATATATTATATATACCTATAAACCCTAAAACCCAAACCGTAAGTGTATATACTATATATATCGATAAACCATAATCATAAGTATATATACTATATATAGGTATAAACCCTAGCCCTAAGTGTATATACTATATATAGCTATAAACCCTAATCCTAAGGGTATGTACTATATATAGCCATAAACCCTAAATGTATGTACTATATGAGGGAATAAACTATAAGTATTTAATTCATTATGTAGCGCAGAATTCTAAAAATAATTGCATTTACTATATATAGCCATAAATAAAAAGGTTACTGTATATAATTTCTAAACCGTTTACATGCATGCATATCTATATATATAGTATTAATTATAGGTTTTTTAACTTTGTTATGTTTAAATTTTTTTTTTTTTTTGTTTCTAAACGTAGATGGTGTACAAAACTGAACCCTAATTTGAACTATTTGGTTTAATTAGATATATAGCACCAAATTTGGTTAATTATGTATATAGTACAATATAGTATACTATATATATATAAATAAAGAACCTAAAAAGTATAAATTTCAAATATAAAATTTACATATAGCATATAGTTTTCAAACTTAATTTTATGTGTATAAGTTATGTACACCGTATTTTCAAAGATTTGTATGATTAATAAGATAATGAGTTTAATTTTTTTTTTTATTTTAAAAAATTAATACAACACTGATTTTTTTTTTTAATGTTTATTTTGGCAAAAAATACCAATTTGCCACGTGTAAAAATACACGTGTCCAAGTGGACACGCGTATGAAAGACACGTGTCCAATTGGACACGTGTCTTATTACACGTGTCCAGTTAGACACGAGTATAAAATACTCGTGTCCACTTGGACACGTGTATTTTTACACGTGTCCAGTTAGACACGAGTATTTTATACTCGTGTCCATTTTTGACGCTTGCACAATTTGACACGTGTCACTTGTGACACGTGTCAAATTTGACGCGTGTCTACAGTAACGGGTACTGTAGACACGTGTCAAACTCCAGCGATTTTTGTAGTGGAACCATCATCGAGACACCCCTGGACCATTACCGAACCTTTCTTGGACCACATCCGAGCCACCCTAGACCATTACTAAGCCACCACCGTTAAGCCACCCTCAGACCACCGCTGAGCTCACTGGATCACTACTGAACCACCCTGAACCACCATTGAGACACCTTTGGATCATCCTCGGACCACCACCAAGCAATTATTTTATATTAATATTTTTATGTTGTGAATAAAAATTGATTTTTATAGGTTAATATGATTGAATGAAAAAACAAAAAATATACGTGATTTTTTATACGCGCCAAATGCTGAAAAATGTTATATGTGAAAAATATTTTCTTGAAAAATAATTTTTTTTTTTAAAATATTTTACGTCAAAACAAAAGAAGCATAAGTTTGTACGTAATAAAATAGGCTTGAGTCCCCAAGGGGTAGCTCAATCGGCTGGGGACTACGCCTCATGAGGCGGAGGTCACTAGTTCAAATCTCACCTCCCCCTTGTGTGGACATATATAAAAAAAAAAAAAAAAAAAAAAATAGGCTTGATTGTTTGAAAAGGCAAATGGCTTTCGTGATTTGCAACATCGATCGTACGTATTTGTAAATTGAATTATCCATTCCATATGTTGTAAAGTTGTTGGCTATATTTTCTTTCATAATTCTATCAATTATATGAAACACGTTAATTTCATGAAACCCAATGGCAATATGTATCCCTTTTCATATATATATATATATATATATATATATATATATATTTGTATTGGATTAATTAATGCAACTTAATTTGTCTAATTATTATTTAAATCACACTATACAATCATTGGGATTACAAATACGAGCATACTAAGAGCTAGTTGCTAATTACACGATAACTCTTGTAATAAATATTGATCCAAGCTAGCTAGCTATGAGACGTCATGTGCATGAGTTTAACAAAATTTGACTCCATATATAAAAAGTCACCTACCTAATCTTCACAGATTGGCCATATATAATTGATCTCTAATTATGACAAAGTCATCATTAAGTTTAAGTAGGCCCTATAAATGAACCGTTAATTATGTAATTAACGAAATGTTTCAAGAGATCTAGAGAGGGAAAATATGGGTAGAAATGGTAGTAGAAAACCAGTCCTGGAGAAGATTCTGGTACTAGTAATTATACTAGTGCTAATTGTAGTGCAAGATGATAATCCTCCCCCTCCCTCTATAATTTCTCCTTGCTTTTCCTCTCTCAAACCATGTGAAGATCATGGAAGCCACAGAAACATAAAAAGATGCAATGAAAGGTGCAAACGTACTTGTGCTGGATTCAGAACTGAACATATATACAGGGGTTGCGTTGGTGGTTGCAAAGCACAGTGCTTGAAAGGAGGGCTTCGAAGTCAATATAGTATGAATTTCTCAATTTAGTTATTACTTTATCTTTTCATACAAGTGTATATATATATATTTCTTTCTACCTTAGCAAAAAAGGTGTCTGGAGCCTTCTAGCGTTATATGCATGTGGTTGATTTTTTTTTTTTTTTTTTTCTTTCTGGTTTTTCGCGTCTAATATTCAAAAAGTGACAACAGATCGATCGATCGACCCCCTCAAAGTATCCAATTGTGGCACAAAGACCCTCTGTCAATTTTTCCGCCTCTTTGGATGGAAATTTAGTTAGGTGCACGTGACATTTCATACCTCAACTCTCAAAATAGACGTCGGGGTAAAGTGTGTTAAAAAAAAAATACTTGAAAATAAGTTAAATGCAAAAGAACAAAAAACAAAAAACAAAAGCAAAAAAGAAAGAAAAAGTGGAGTGGTCAGGCCACCCCTTTTGGCCCAATGTGGGTGACCCCCTATGGTCGGACTGGGGTGGCTGAACCACCCCATGAGAAATGGGATGGCTAAAACCACCCAAAAGCATTTTTAAGAATTCAGGTCTGAAAAAGTCACGTGTGCCACACGTGACTGACTTTCTGTTCAAAGAAATAGGAAAAATTGACGCAAGGTCTTTTTTGGGACAATTAGATATTCTGAGGGGGTTAGTTGTCACTTTTTGAATATTGGACAACAACAACAAAAAGTGGATACTTCCGGAGGGGTAGAGTTTTTTTTTTTTTTTTTCTTCAAAATTTTAGTCTCTATCTTTCTTTAATCAATAATATAAAGCCAAGTTTAGGGGAAAAAATATTGACTTCAATAATACCCATATTCTCCCTTGGCAATTCAACTTCAATAATATATTAGGTATATACTCTCCAAAATTAAAATGAAGGAAAGATATTAATTTGGGCAGTAAAAAGAAAAGGTGACAATATATTTTTCTAGTAGAATTGAGAAATTTCCATGAATGAGAGAGAGAAAAAAAAAAAAGTTTCTTGACTGATTCAGTTATCACAAATTTTACTCCATATGTGTCGTGTGATTTACTTTTATTAGAGTACTAACAGCAGACACCCAACTATTTTTCTTAAATTTAGGAAACAAAACTACTTTTTGCTACAATATCTAAAAACACTCTACAATAACTTTCCTTAATTTTTTTCTAAACCATTAAAAAATATATATATATACTTCATGTTTTTTCTTTCATTTTATTATTAGAAGGAGAAGAGAGATGAGATGAAAGAGAATCGAGTTTATGATTATAATAATCATTGGGAATGCTATAGTGTTTCTCAGTGCATTGAAATTCTCAATGTTTAGGAAATTTGTTACAGGTATTTTTTGTGATTTTTTTTTTTTTTTTTTTTTTTTTTTTTTTTTTTTTTTTTTAGGGAAGGAAACCATCTATAAATTTGCCACTAGTGCTCTTAGCATGCATGGTCTAGGTGAAACGCTTTATTTTGAACTTCATGTACGTAATTGTAAGATGAGTATTTTTTTATTTTTTTTTACCTTATTTTTTCTAAGCAAATAATTAAGGAAAGGGTACATGGATTAAAAAACCAAAAATGTGGTGGGTTCCTAATAACAAAGTCAATAATGAAAAATACAACCAAATGATAACACTGTCGACCGTTCCGAACATAATGTGTTGAGATAGCAGACCGATTTCCAGCAAATGTCTCCACGTCAAGATCAAACCACTTAGACACAAGGAGACTAGATCCCACAAAACGAAAGATTAAAAAATTAAAAAAAAAAAAAAAAAAAAAAAGAGAAAGAAGAAGAAGAAGAAGAAGAAGAAGAAGAAAAAAGAAGCAAAAAGCAACAAAATACATAAGAGTTAAACACCCCAAAATAGCAGCAACGATGGATTCGGGAAGAAGGCGGCAACCAGGTGAAGCATGGGAAACACGCGTGGGCGAGTGAGATCCACAAGCTGGTGCATGGAGGCCAGATGATGGTGTTGAGGGCGGCAACGAGTAGCGAAGAGATCAGGGAGGATGTAGAGAGGCACGTCAATGGTGGAAAACGACTGAAAGAGACATATCTACTTAAAAAAAAAATGCAAATCTGATCATCAAACCATTTTTGAGACAGACGGGAAGCAAGACGGTGTGTTATAGACGATCATGTTGGAGCTTCTTATTTACGATTCTATATTATCTCTATCTAAATCATTTTTTTTTCTTTATTATTATTAGATTTTTTTTTTTGAAATAATTATTATTAGATTCTTGATGTTGTAATTGTCTAAACAGGGCCGGCTAGACGACATTGGTGATAGAATGGAAGGCGATTCAGAAGCAAGCTAGAGCAATAATAGGAAGAATAAAAGTTGTTTCTTGTTATTGAAGAATAAGATTGATGCAAATATTGTACGTTATATATATATATATGTTTTTCTCAAATTTGTTTGTACCAAATTAAGGAAGCTATATATATATATATATATATAATATGGATCTGGATCATATTGGGCATATATACTTGTTCGAGCTTGCCAAAAATCATTCATATTTTGTATCTTAATCGATATAATTACCATTAAAAGTGCTTAATTAATTTCTCATCGATCACATATTGTACCATATATATATATATATATATATTGTACAAACACCTCATATACCTTTCTCACCAGTCAATAAAACGGTACAAAAATGTGAATCAGAAAAGAAACATAACTTGAGACTCAAGCCAAAATCATTCAAACCATCAACACCAATTTTCTCGACAAAAAAAAAAAAAAAAACTCACTAAATTAATGGCAGTGACTAGTGAGGGGCATATTTGGGAAATGCCGCGTAGGGGAGTAGGGACCAAAAATGATTGGAGAGCTCACGTGAGACCCAAACACGTCTGGTAATTATTATTAATTTATTCCCTCTCTCTTCTACTCTGAAATGTTGCACGCATAACGGATTTTCGCACCGCATTCTGTCTACAACCATCTCTTTTTCTCGAGAAAATATTCAGCGAAAAGGTCTGCTATATCTATATATAATTATATATATATGTATGCTTTGTTTCTTCTTTTTTTGTTTCCCTTTCGCTCGCATTCCTCCGATCGATGATGGTTCTTGGTTTCTGATCTGGATTTGATCCTCAAATTTACGTTCGGGCCGGCTCGTACATTTCACAAATTAAGGTATGTACCTGTACCTGTTTTTGCTTCTGAATTTGTATCTCTGAGTTGAGCTCTGCAAATTTTGCTAGTTTCGTCACCGTTAGCTTCTTCTTACACAGCCGCAGTACATTGATATCTTACTATACGTAGAAACTGTCCAAGCAAAATAAAGCAACAAAAAAGCTCCAAATTTCTAAATTCGTCACTTCATCTTTTGCAGTTCTCAGTCATGGGTTTTTATAAACCACATTTTGCTCTGTGTTCTTTGTGTAGATCTCACAGTCATGGAGGAAAGCTCGTGTGAATTTGAACCTGCACCAGCCATTGTAATCTCTCCCTCTTCTCTCTCTCTCTCTCTCTCTCTCTCTCTCTCTCTCTCTCTCTCTACTTTGTTAGGTTCTCTCACTTTGCCTGTAGGCTGTCGCTCTCTCTCACTCACGCATCTCAGCACTCCCACTCTCGCCCTTGGAACGGTTAGAGTGAGACCGGTAGCCAATCCGACGGTGCGTGAGATTTATTGTCTCCTGCACGCTCTACAAACGCGCGTGTATGTCGCCCGAGCTAGTTTGTTACGGCTTTGTTCGTGCACATGTCGTAGCTAAAGAACAAATTAACGTAGAAATTAATAATAATAAAAAGAAATAAATGGGAGAAGATTATAATAATTACGAAAAACCGCATGCATGGCATGGCAAGATAATATCACCGTTCCTACAATTACAGCAAAGCAGAGTATTTTCTCTGACGATTTGTTTGTGCGTGTGTGAGTACTGTGACTAGGCCAGATGATGGGAGCTAGAGAGTAGGCGTATAGTGTAAAAGTGTGTGTATGTAGTATGTTTTACTGATCACCGGAATAATTGGGTATTTTGTACGTGGTGTGTGTGTGTTCGTCGTCTTTTGGTTTTTCTTTGGGCAGGAAATGGAGTACTTGGAGGATTTGGCCAGACATACACTGCCCAGAAGTTCTTCCATTTGTTCCCTACTCGGTAAGACACCATCAACACCCCCTCCTGATACGTATCGTTTTTTCACATCCCGCATATGCCCCTCCCCGTCCTTTTTGCATCAAATTTACACCGACGTATGTCCCCCCCTCACACAAACACTCCAAAATGTGGACTAACCCGTTTGTGCCTTTTTTCGCATTGCAGAGGCTTCAGAGGCCGTAGAGCACATCAGAGTGGGTTCTTTCTATCAGATCGACCACTCCAAGCTCACCCCTCAAACCCCAGATCAGCTTAACTCAATCCGGGTCGTCATGGTACGTTTCATATTCCATATATATTTATTTGTCATTTTTTCAAATGTTTTGTGGGCTTTTTTTATATTGATGATTGGTGGGGATATATATTGCAGGTGAGCGAGAAGACGGAGCTTAAGGTAGCAGTGAGGTACCCAAGCACTTACTCTCTTCGTACGCACTTCAGCGATGGGAACGCTGGGAAACCGGAGGGGAAGAAGCTCCCTGCCCTGAGCGAGAAATACACAATGGGTTCAGACCTGGCTGGAGACCTGCTTTACCGAAGAATACCACCTCAGGAAATTGCAGAAAAGCGGAACTCATGGAGCTTCTGGTTGGTGCCTTCTGCGGTGGCTGAGAAAGACTCAGGCCCAGACTTGAGGACTAGGCTCAGGAATGCGGTTTCTAAAAACGGTTTGTGCTTCTCTGAGCTCAGACTCGCTGGTATGGCCCAGTGGGGTAAGCGTAAGCAGGTCCGGTTTCTAGGCAATATCATAGAGCAAAATGTTGAAACTTTATCGAGGAAGGCCAAAGATGAGGAAGAAGAAGGGAGAGGAGATGAGGATGAGATAGAGGAAGTTGAAGTAGAAGGTCTATTTAAGGTAGAGTCGTCTAAGACAAGGAAGAATCTTAAGAGAAAGTGCCATGATTCAAGCAGAGCTCAAAAACCCAAAACAGCAAAGCATGAGAAGCAATGCCAGATTCAGGTTTGCAATCAGAGTAAGAGGAAAAAGCTCAAAGAATCCATTGAAAGATGGTCTATGGAGAGGTGAAGACAGAGGACTGGACAATGACAATGTTAAAGCTTAGTAATTTTGTCATTTTTTTTTTTTTATTTTTTTATTTTTTTCTGTTTGTTAAGTTGGTTTAGGAGTTGGCATTTTAATTAATTAATGGGTGAAATTGTATTTGTGAAGGTATAAGTTGGCTGAGAAGAACATGTTGAAGATTTTGAAGGCCAAAGGAGCTGTCTTTGGGAACCCTATATTAAGGCCAGCTCTGAGAACGGAGGCAAGGAAGCTCATCGGCGATACTGGTTTATTAGACCATTTGCTGAAGCATATGGCTGGAAAAGTGGCGCCGGGTGGGGCTGAGCGGTTCCGGCGGCGGCACAATTCTGAAGGGGCCATGGAGTATTGGCTGGAGTGTGCTGATCTAGTAAATATCAGAAAGGAAGCTGGGATTCAGGACCCTTATTGGACTCCACCACCTGGATGGAAGCCTGGAGATAACCCCTCTCAGGATCCCATTTGTGCCAGAGAGCTAAGGGAGCTCAAGGAAGAAATTGCCAAAATGAAAAAGTACTGACCTTTTTCTTCGTATCATTGATGTAAAATGTGCCATTTCTCTTTTCAGTTGTGAACTTTATCTGTCCTTTTGTAGGTATACATTATGGATCTTACTAGTAACATTTTGCTCGTTATTACTGCTCTTACTTCGGCCCTTTTCTTTTTTGGAGTTGGTCTTATTGTGTCTTTTGTCTTGCTGAACAAAACAGGGATATGCAGGAGCTAGTGACCAAGGAGCCAGAGGACAATCTAGCTATTGTCCCTGTCCCAACCTCTTCTGTGACGAGTCTTAAATGGGATCTTAAAGGCTCATTGATTCCATTGAAGGTGAGTGGACAAGTTTTAGGATGGATTGATTTCTATCTTTAATTGCGTTCGTTCAGCTTAATTGATGGTGCCTCTTTTAGTTAACTATGTGCGTAATGTTTTCACAGGAAATGCATATTGAATTGATGAATAGGAAATCTAAGATTGAAAAACAGCTGATGGAAATTTCACAATCCTTGAGCAGAATGGAGGTACCAAACCTTGAACCTACCCCTTAGTTCTGAATGTTTTGTTGATTGAAAGTGTATGCTATGATCTGAGCTTTTTGTTGTGAAGCACGTGATAATTACGGTCAGACCAGTGGTATCCAAATTTGGGACATGACCCACATGCTGATGCATGAAATTCTCCTATTCCTCAATGCATCGTCAGTCTGAATTAAGTCTCATATTGGTGAACAATTGACTCTCAGATCCTTTGATCAGAGGAAAAAAAACATCCTAAACTTGAATCGTTCTTTGATTCTTAATCTATTGTAAAAGGATCGAGAAAGTTGGTCCCCCTTTAACCAGAGTCAATGAAATGGGCAAAAAATCCCCTCCCCTTCATTTATGGGTAGTTATAGTTAGGATGATCTGATGATGTAGTGGACATGAATTAATTAATACGTGATCAGCAGCTGTTTTAATACCTTGTCACTGTAAATGATGTATTAATTTGATGAACGGAATGATATAAGTATTGCACACAACATCATAATTACATGTATATCATCAATGATGGTGTTGAATGATGAAGCTGGGATCATTGCATTAATGCAGGAGCAAATGGGGATGCTGAAATCAACATTGGAGGAACCAATCATGTCTGAAGCAGTGGCGCCACCGCCATTATTGATAGGATCGCCAATAACAACATCCGACAATGAAAGAGAGAGAAAAGAGTTGGAACAAAAGAACAAATCAGCAATCAAATCAATTGAAGAGCAAAAGGCCGGGGGTAAGTGGGGGGACAAGAAGGCAGCAGTGACAGCAACAGAGGACAAGGCAGCAAAGATAGAAAGGCTAAAGAGCGGGTTCAGGATTTGCAAGCCACAGGGTACCTTCCTGTGGCCAAACATGGCCATGTCCCCTCAGTCGTCTGTGGTCAACCTTGAAGACTTCCTAGCTGTCCGAACCCCACCCTCAGCCTCTTCCGCGACCTCAGCAACCCACCTCCTCCTTCCATGGAACCCCCACCCAGCTTCACCTGTCAAACCATTGGCTGAGAGGCTCCCTGTCAGCAATGGCGGCATTCTTGACAGTGTCACTAAACCCGCCCCATCTCCTCCTCCTCCTCCACCTGAGACCCCCGAAACCACTTTCAAGAGCTGTGTCATCAACCTCAATGAGCCCCCTCAGATCCAACACAGTGACACTGGCTTCTGTGGGACCATCACCTACCAAAGACGGCACCATAACTTGACCTCCGATGCTTCAATGCCACGTGTGAGCATCTCTCAGTCCTAGCTTGTCTCTTCCGATTCTATTTATCTCAATTACTTCAAAGAAAGTGATCATCCTTTCATGTGATTTTACTTTACTTTATATACAGTTGGTAATGGGTAAGAATGAAGACGAGGAAACAGAAGCAAAGGATATGACGAGCAATTGTGATGAGCAGCAGCAAACTCCTTGTGGTTGCTCCTCTTCCACCTCCAACTCCCCGTGGTTGGCTATGGCTACTTCCAACCCGTCTTATTTGGAAAAGTCCAATCGGGGTTGATTGGTTTTAATTTGCCTAATCACATCATTTATATATAGTGAAGTTTAATAAATTGATACAAGTCGATCTTCCTAGGGAATATAACAACATACTATAATTACAGTACTTTGTGGACAGTATATCAAACTTGCAATAGGGGAGTAGGGGAGAATTAAATATTGGGTGTGCGGGTTCTGGAAAGAGAAATTGACACACTCGTACGTATATGTCTCTTTTGGAAGAAGGAAAGAAAGTTATAGCTACGTACGTGTAATGAAATGGTGATTATATATGTTGCTCTTTTTTGGAAGAATATATATATATATATATATATTTTTTTTTTTATATATATATATATATAATATAGTAATAATAATGTCTCATTGGCTCTTTTATATATGTACATGTTGGTACTTCAATTTTGGATACTTGGCCATGCAATGATACAAAACAAATAGATTCACTGCGATTGAAGATATTATAATTCATAAAAGAAAAAGAAAATATTTAAGTCCAATCTATATATCTAGACTAGGGGTAGGGGTGAGTAATTAAATTATGAGTTAAAAAAATGATGCGACTTGTGACTACTTTTTTTTTTTTTTTTTTTTTTTTTTTTTTTTTTTTTTTTTTTAACAGGGAGATTCATTCAATAAACGCCCGAAGGCAAATACAAGAGCCCGAAGGCAAATAACCCAGTCCCAACATCTACAACACAAACCCAAAAGGTTGAAGGTAGGGAATAGAGATAAAGAATCTCTAGACCCCAAGTTAGGATAAAACCTAACTTAAAGCAGTTATCAAAGCAACAAGCTAAAATTACATGAACAAAATATAGCCCTCTCTAAACAATAAAGCACCACCCATCTAAAGAGAGAAAGTCTGGTCTAGCTTTCAAGCCACCTAGATGCTCAAGTAATTTTCAGCCCATTACAATAATAAACTATGAAAAGAACTAAGAATATACAAAAACAGACAGACAACAAATCGCCAAGCCGGCAGTGAAGAGCAACCCTGGTACCGGCGCGTGTAAAACACGCGCCACACACCGGACCACCCCTGCTGCAACCAATCAGCAATCCTTCCCGAACACACAATTTCGCCGACCAGAGAGGAAAACGTGTCCCTCACACGTAAACCAAACCATAACACGTGCAGACCACGCTCCGCGCGTGGAAGTACAACGTCGCCGGTGAAAGAGGCAGCAAGAGCAGAGACTGACGGCGAACAAAGTCTGGGTGGCTATGTCGAAAGATCTCCGGCATAACACCATAGATCTAAGAGAAAAGCAAGCCGGAAGAACACGAGCTAAGGTTACACCCAAAAACGACTTCAAATGAAATGGATCTGTCAAAAACAAAGAAAAAAACAACAACAAAACACACAAATAACCAAAACTCCATAGCCCCAACAGCTAGGAGGGCAAACAACACCACCGGAAACAAACCTGGGGGAACAAAACACCACTGGAAAAATCAGGGGAACAAAAAAACACCCTAGCCCAAAAAGACTAGAGAGGTAAGCACCACCGGGAGGAGGGAGGCATCGCCTCCCTCCCCTGGAAAAGACAAGCTCTCAGAACTCTCTCTAACAAAAGGCGAAAAAACGAGACTCTCTCTCTCCATGGAGAAAAAGGATACTTATTTATTTAGCTAAGTTAAAATGCGAGGTGGCAAACAACAAAATGGCAATGGCTATTCTTTAATTTCAACAGGGGAGAAAACAATTAAAGTGTCAAAAAAAAGAAGAGAAAATGGATTGGAGGCCTATTCATGAGTAGTGGAACAAACTTCGATAATAGATTTCAGTTAACTTGTATTATAAACTCCGGCAAAATTCATACATCATTTTGCAATTTTAAAAACAATTTGTGTTATATTTGAAAAGGCACTTGAAGTAGGCTGAAATCACAATGGAATTACACGCCAAAGCAAATTTGGGACAGGAACAAAGAAAAACAAGTATATTCCACATTTTCAAATTCTCATGGACTCATGGTCTCGTACGAGACCTCTCTCTCTCTCTCCTATGTTTACCATACGACTATACGAGACCAAACCTTTCGAAAATTCCCTTCTTGTTGCTTTTTGGGGAGGAGGGAGGAGCTTGGATCCTTCCTCCTTTCCCCTACTGCCCTATTTCTAGTTTTTTTCGCACTTTCTTGCTCTTATTTTTTCTTTACTTCTCTTTGCAACTTGGGAGCTCGATTTGCTGTATTCAGCCATTCTCCTCCATGCACGCGCCCTATCGACCCACTCCCCCCCCCCCAGTGTCTTCTGCTCCTCCCAACTACTTTGCCTCCGTGCACGTCAGTCACGCGCCACCACCAATCATATAGTTTTGAGGTGCACGAGCATGACTTTGGCTTCTTGCTCCTTCCCATGTCGGGTCTACATTGTTGGGTTGCTAGTTTTGGCTATAGTGACCTCCAAAAATGGTTGCAGAAGGTTTTGAGGTGTCCTACGGACATCAAGGTGCATGCTACATCGCCCATGCATCTCAATTCCAACCGGTTTCAATGCACTTTTTCCAGAAGTAGCTTTCAAGTTTGTTTGTTGCTGCAGTTGTTTCTACAAGCAAAACATTCTGTTAACCGTCACATCAAACCGCCGAGTGGGGCGGCTTTCCTATGGACCGAATCAAATTTTTGGCTAAAACCTAATAGTTTTAGGATCTATTTAAGCTGCGTTGGTTGGTTTCCGTGAGTGTTTGTTGTGTTTGCCACCTTATTTTGTGATGGATGGATGCCTTATATATCATCCCTTTCCCTTCTCCCTTTGTAATTGCTAAGAAAAAAAACAAAGAAAAAAGAGAGAAAGAAATCTCATGGTCTCACCGTCCACTTTTATAGCCAATCAAATAGGTACTTTTCCCCAAAAAGAATATAGGGATATCTGGGTCCATCTAACACCATTAACTGCCCTCTAATTTGCATGAGGATACAATGGCAAAGTGCCAACCTTTTCTACATTATCCCATCGATAACAATACATGTAAGTTTTCCCTTGTCCAGTTACCACAAAAAAAATAAAAAAAATAAAAAAAAAAAAGAAGAAGAAGAAGAGAAAAGAAAGAAAGAAAGTTTCATATTGCCAGAGGCTTAAATTAATGTCTGAAGATAAGATCGCTTCTGGTCCTAGCTTAGACTTCACATGCACAGGCAGAGACATATGAAAAATGTTGACCAATGAACCCTTGCAAGTGATCTAGCCAGGTCATTCCTGAGCAATATAAGCTTATGGCTGGAAAAACAAAAAGTACATATAATAAAATAAAATAAAAGTGGACCAAGCTGCCCCTTAAGTATCTCTATTACTGCTGATTGACAGAAAAATTACAACATTTCAATCATTCTTGCAAAATTGAATCAATGCAATCCAGGAAAGAAAAAAAGAAGAAGAAAAAAAAAGAATTCAAACACTACAGCCTTGCATATCCAATTGAGATTTGGTAGCCAATATCTTGGAAATCAATGCAGTGCGAGAGTGCAGTGGTGAGCTTCTTCAGATCATCCATTGTGTGCACTGCACTCAGAGCTACCCTAAGCCTAAGCAGGGGGAAAAACGAAATTAAAAAGATAAATTAGTGCATTGGAAAAAAAAACAAAAAAACAATAATAAAGGAATCACATCCAGAATAGAATGTCAAATGGTAACTAGAAACTCAAATCTGACTATAATTAATGGCTTTTGCTTTCGACTTCCAAACTTCGACAAGAATGAATTAGCCCTAATATTAACTGTTGTTCAATAGCTTTAACTCTTCTTATCTTCTTCCGCTGTCATCTTTTGCAAATCCATATGCATATGCATTTCCACTAAATAACATGACTTGTATTAACTAGCCTTTTATGCAATCAGTTTGAGTAAATGCAATCCCATGTTTCAACCTTAACAAACATTCCTAAGCCAAACTGGAGGGACAAGGGCCACAAATTTTCCGATAAAGGCGGTGGACACATGGAACCGCACCCGAATTTTTAGGGGTGAGCACCAAATTGCGATCCCTGTAGTTGATGACTGAGAGCATGCAATAGCATCAATTTCAGAAGATAAGATCAACAAGATACATACAACACAACTAAATAATTATGCTCAGATCAAACCAAACAAAAGCATGATGAAGAGCACACAACAAACCTGCATGAGTTGGGAGGCACTGTTGGGGGTCTGATTGCAGTTACATGGAAGCCAGATCTCAACAAATGGCTGTTACAGAATGACCAACATTCAGTAGCTGTTTTAGCAATGACCATAATCACAGAGAGAGAGAGAGAGAGAGAGAGAGAGAGAGAGAGAGAGAGAGAGAGAGAGAGAGAGAGACAGAGAGAGAGACAGAGAGAGAGAGAGAGAGAACCGGCTGGCTTGTAGGGCCTTCTCTTCACTCCCAACAATAAGAGAGATTATGGGACTTGTGATGGGGATTCCAGTAAGGGTATGAAAATCATGCACCCGTTTCCAAATTTCCCTTCTACGCCAAGTCTCCTTTTTTGCCACAATTACAGCAGCTGCATGTCATACTCAAATTGTTAACATAGAAAGCATTTCACCAAGGAGACAAAGGAGACAATTATTAGATGCAGATAAGAAAATTTATTCCTGAAGGAGATTGTAACGTATAAAGATCACTCAATTATAAAATAGTGTCATAGCATCTGCAAAGAATCATTCAAATACGTATCCACACACACACAAATGACCTCAAATGTCAACCCTACTAATGTCCTAAGTCACATAAGGTGCGAGCAGAGCATTGGCAAAGTGAAAGCGTCAAAACTAAGAATATATTAAAAGAGTGTTTTTAAAGGAAGATGTAATTGCAATGGGCATATGAGGGTTCTTACTTATAATACCAAATAATCAGGTATATATATTTGAGTATAAGTAGAAATTAATAAATTACACATTGGTTCATAAACTCATTGTGAAGAATATAAAATTAGTTAGGCCTTTATGTAATTACATATGTTTAAACAACTATTTTGAGGCCTTGGTTTTTCTGGGTTCTAGTCACTACGACAATTCTTCTGCATGTTCTTTTGCTCATTCCATTTTCGACTTTGAGAAATGCACCAGAAAGCGTATGGCAGATGAATTGGTCAGCAAGAATGTATCAATATCAGCTGTTGCAACACTGTGAACTGGTATAAAAAATGTAGTGATTTCCCTCTCAGGATCCTTTAATTCTCCGTGAATCTTGAATTCATGTAGAAAAGAAAAAAGAAAAAAGAACTTACATGCTGAAAAGTTAAGTCCACGGGCTATAAAAAGTGAAATAATGAAATGAGGCCAAATCTGCATTCAGATTGCCCAGTCTGACTCTGCACCCTTTAACAGGCAAATCACATACTGAGCGTAATGGCTACCTGTCTGCTGTGGCATTTGAAAGTCCCATATTTTTATATCAAAGCTAAATCTGGAATTCTAACATGTCTCCTACAGTATGTACATTACTTCTTGACCTTTTATGCATACTTAAGACATGCTAGATGATGCAAATCTCCGTAACTGGGAAACTAACCAGAGTTAAACAATGAAAAGTACCAGAACCATGCAGAAGAAAGAAATTATAGCTCAAATGACACTTCTTCCCCACAAAAATGGGATAGAGGGAGAGGTTGTGGGTTCAAAACCCACTGCATGCTTGTGTGCCTTACCAATAATGAAAAAACAAAAGAGCTTAATATGTGAATAAATGACCCCCCAACAAAAGGAATTCTAAGGTTTACCATGGGCAGCTGCAGCAATGGGGACTGGCATAGCAGTGGAAAATATAAAGGAGCGACCCCTTGATTGTATGAGTTGCTTCCAGTTTTTGCTGTCAATACACCATTCAGAAAAAAGGCAAAACTAAATCAAACAAAATTTCACATACATGAGATAAAACATTCAAGGAACTCATTCTATAAATGCTACAGAAAATTGGTTTGTTATGCTAGGTCTAATACAATGAAAGTCTTATGTCCCCAAAAGTTTTCTAGACGAGTTCTATTTCCGTTTATTTATTCTATTTTTCCACATCAGTACCAGGAGGGAAAAATACAAAAGAAAGATTACCTGCATGCTATGAATCCACCACTGCAACCTGCAGCCTTACTCAAAGTGCCAATGCATATATCAACATCTCCTTCACAATTGAACTCCTCAGCTACTCCACCCCCATTTTTTCCACAAACAAATGTTCCATGAGCCTGAAAAAAGTTCTCAAAAAGAGTAACTACTTATCAGAGCATATATCTGCATCAAAGTAGGTGAATAGTAAAGCCAATTTTGCCTGAAGCACACAAACTAAACCAATGTGCATGTTGATGGCTAAAAGAAGAAGAATAAATAAATTTGATTGTCAGAGAATTGCTCTAGCTGATATTATCCATGCTATGGCTGTCAAAACAAAAATAATAGACTTTACATTGAAGGGTTAACTTCAATTGCAATATGAGTACCATGTCTACAAGAGAGGCTCCAAATAGCTTCTTTTGATTCCATAATCATCAATATATAAAAGTGACTTACATCATCAACGACTAACAAAAACTGATGCTTCTTTCGAAGCTTCACTAGCTCAACCATTGGTGCAAAATCTCCATCCATACTAAACAAACTGCAACAAAATGAGATTGAAGTCAATCACCAAATTCAACAATGCACAAGCACACACGTTGAAACATTGGCTTTGTGAATAATGAAGTCACAAGAAGGTTTAGGAGATAAACATAAATAATAACGCCTAACATAGAGTCTCTGTCAGCAGTAGGAACAATCACCTAGACATAGACACCATTAGCTAAACATACAAAAATGAAAATGTTTCCCATTGACTAACTGAGCTCATCCTAGTACAGTCATTTCTGTGATGAGAAATGTGAATACTGAAGCCAAGACCAAATGTTTGGTTAAGACATGCAAAACATGCGAAGCCGAGAAGACATACAATTGATACTAAGTTATATGCAAAGTGGATGAAGCAATTAAACTCAGGCTTTGACCTTCTGCCATAAAGAATAAACCTCAAGAATTTGTATTAAAAGACATCTTGGAAGTCCCTTGTCTCATTTTCGTAACTTCTATAATAATCTGTTCTCAATATGGTCTGAATGAGAAGAAAGATTGCCTAATCAGAAGTCTCCTAGTTGGGATCCATATAATTTTTTTTTTTTGATAAGTAAGAGAAATATCATTAAAAAGCGCAAAGCGCAATCAAGTACACAGGAAGTATACAAGAAAGGCATCTAGGAAGAAAAAGAAAACAATACAAGGAAATCATTAAAACTAAATGATAAAGGTGCGAGGAACGCCGCCGCCCAAGAGTACAAAGAATGAAAGAAAAAGGAAATGAGTTCCTCAATAGATCTTTCTTTGTCCTCAAACTGTCTATCATTTCCTTCCCTCCACAAGCACCACAAAAGGCAACAAGGGACCATCTTCCACACAGCTGCACTCTGAGAACGACCATCCGTCCACCAGCAAGCGAATAAATCTACCACCCGAAGAGGCATAACCCAAGACAAACTGAAGCGACTAAAGATGGCATTTCATAGAGCGCGTGCAACCTCGCAATGGAGAAGAAGGTGATCCACCGACTCCCCATTCATTTTGCACATGCAACATCTATCAATCACAATGACACACTTCTTTCTGAGGTTGTCCGAAGTAAGGATCTTCCTTTGCGCTGCCGTCCAAGCAAAGAAAGCCACTTTGAAGGGAATCTTGGTCCGCCAAATACTTTTCCAGGGAAAATGAATAGCCTCTTTGCAAACAAGAGCCTTATAGAAAGATCTAACATCAAAATTCCCTTTGTGAGAAGGAAACCACCAGAGCTGATCTACCCCATCACAATTCACTCTGGTTGAGTACAGCAAAGAGAAAAAAAAAAGCCAAAACATCCACCTCCCAGTCGTGGGCCGCTCGGAAGAAGCTAACGTCCCACTGATAGGACCCGCTCACCACAACCAAATGGTCTGCAACATGTGCGTCCTTGTCACACGCAATGTCGTACAAAACTAGGAAGGCTTCCTTAAGAGGCACCTCACCACACCGCACATCATCCCAAAAACGGATCCTAGATCCATTTCCCAGAATAAGTCTAGTATAGCTGCAAAACAACCTCCACCTCTTCCTAATATTCTTCCATAACCCCACTCCATGAGACCCAGGGGGGTCTAAAGAACACCAACCATCCCAAGTAGATCCGAACTTTGCATCCATAACAGATTTCCACCAAGCCTCTCTCTCATGGGCATAGCGCCACAGCCACTTCCCTAACAAAGCCATATTGAAAATCTTCAAATTTCTGATGCCCAGACCACCACTAGACATAGGAGAGCAAACCTTGGCCCAATTAACCAAATGAAACTTAAATTCTTCACCTATGCCACATATGGAAACCTTTGACTTTGATGCATAAGTTCTAAAAAGAAATGCAGGATAAATTTGTTGATAATTATTCTCAATCCAATCCAAGATAAAAGTTTCTTAATGCCCATTTGACAACTTAATATGTGGAAAAAAGAGAAGAAAATTTAGAATCTCATAGAAAGCACTCAAACAATTAACTTTGTTTTCCTGGTTTTCATTTTCACTTAGTTTTCTCAGCCTCAAGGAGCTTGCAGAAAATGAGTTTGAAAGTAACACTTGATATAACATGACTAACCCATCAGTGACGACGACTTTCTTCTTCAGTTTGCATTTCGATCTGTCAAAACACAAATGAATTGCAATAATATGAGTCCTGGGTCAGTATGCTTACAGGGACACTTAACATTTCAGACAAAAGGTAAAAACCTACAAGAGCTCATTAAGGTGAGACATGTCACAATGTTCATAGACGAAAACTTCAACACTTCGATATCGCTCAGCAAGACGAATACCATCAATTATTGATGCATGATTCAGTGCATCAGAAAATATGGCAATCTTCTCTTCCTCCAAAAGTTTTCTGCCTGCAGCCAAGAGAGCAACAATATTTCCTAATGCTACCATTAAGGCCATATTGGCTGCAAACCCAGTAGGACAAAGAAGGCAATCCTATGGCATAAATTTTAAACACGAATGCATTAGCTTTCAGTCGAAATAACTAGAAAGGTTATACAAATTACAAATGGTGATCAAGAGAAAACAACCAAAAGTATTAAACCTTCAAGAAAACCAATAATTGATTTCCATGGTTTCAACAAAATCATAATACATCTTGTAAATCCATGATCTGAATAACAATCATCATTGGAACCAGGTCAATCATGCATGTAGAATTCCAACACTCTAGATGGTATTCTTTCACACCCTGCCTCATGCCAACATCTCTAACTGCCTTATATATATATATTGGTCATATTGCTACGAACAGGTTGGCTTTATTGAGAAAAGGCTTAACATAATATGAAGCACCAAAAAAAAAAAAAAAAAACAGCTTTAGGCATTATTATTTGTTGTAGAATTTTCATGGAAATACTTAAAGAGAAAGAGAAGGCCGGCATATCTTATGTAGCCTCTCTCACTCCTTTATTATATATATTGTTAAATTACCAGTTATCCCAAAAGCTAAGTTGATAGAAAATTATGAATTTAATCATTTAATTTATATTCTAGCACTCCTCCTCACATGTGGGATCAAACTTCCCCTCAACAAGTGACGCCCAACATGTGAAATATTTAACTGAAATTAGACGTAACTTGTAGAATTAAGGTTTGAACTCAAAATCTTTGTTCCGATACCATGTTGTAAAATTTGCAAAAAAATACTTGGAGAGAAAAAGAAGGCTAGCAAATCTTACGCAACCTCTCTTACCCCTTTAATATATAAATATTAAAACTCAATATAATGACCAAAATACCCCTGTAACAAATCCCTATCACTAACAGATTCTTCTAACAATTATTATACACTTTTACCTCTTTTTTCTTCAGATCTGCCAAGCTTGACTCTAGTAGCCTATGGTAATTGGTATAGCCGCAAATTAGAGCAGAACCCCTTGGGCCCATTCCATGTTCTTGGGCTGCCTGGTTTACAATAAAGTTCATGATGTCATAGCAGTGTGTACAGGAGAAGGGGGAAATTTTAAAAATAAAAATAAAAATAACAAAACCTATGAATCTGGCAAAAGTAAACGTTGAGAAAAGAAATATCATCAAGCACACCTTTGCAACAGCATTTGCAATTGTCGGATGTGAGCTCAAGCCCAAATAATCATTTCCAGAGAACAAAAGTAGCCTTTTGAACTGCTGAGGACAAGCCTTTTCTTCATTATCAGTTACTTTATCTCTACCGAAAGCCTCGTCTCCTTCAATGATCAGCGCCAATGAGAATAATAAGAAGCTACATCTTAGTAAAATTCAAGGTCTAGCAGTTTCTTAATAACAAAAGCTAAGACATATTTTATGCCCAATTGACACCATTAAGATTACTCAGTGAAAGAAAATATATTACACATTTAATTATGAAAAAAAATTCAATCACAGGCTTATAACTCTGCATAATCGATCAAAATTTAAAAATTCTCGTTCACCATATTCTTCAATATCTTTCCCCAAAATTTCCCATTAAATCATAATTAACTCTGTTGTCCTCATCCGAACTCTTTTGTCATCTGTCACGCATCATTTACCGGCCAATAATAATCCACACACACCAAGAGCATTAGACACCCTCATTCACATTCCATTATTGCCATCTCTCACCATGATCCAAAACAGAGTTGCACGTATCAATGAAATAAATGAAACCCATTTCAGCACACAATCCTCATTACACGTGACTAAAATCCCTCCATAAATTTTCTCACCATATACGCATATACATATTATACTCTTGAACATTCACTATTATTACTGCATACATAAGTAATCAAAATTAAAGGAAAAAAGTCTTCAAGTTTCAAACATCATTCACAAAATTGGAGCAAAAAACAACTAAAGCAAATAAAAACATGAATAGGAGAAACAAGAAGCTTACCAGTACTGGGAAGGTCACGGATCCATGTTTGAAACGTTTCTTCTGCCATCTGAACCTCCACAGAGGACCGGTCCCAGGGCTGCATTTTATCAAACACCTGGAAGACTTCGTTTCCTTTTTCTTCTTGATCGGATTTTGAGGAGTTTTGAGTTTCATTTTCAATGGCTTTTGGTGGCTGGTCACTGGGGAGGTGAATGGGTCTCAGAGACCGGAGGAGTTTCAAAGATTGAAGCTTTGCAAGTGCCTCTTCGACCAAGTTGTCCCACAAGCTCATTGTCTCCATTAGCAGAGAGAGACAGAGACAGAGACAGAGGTCATTAGACTCTTATTAGAGTAGTTCAACTGAAATGCTAGTGAGGTTGAGGTAGTTGGGAGCGTGGGAAGAGTGACGAAAACCTTGGGACGGTTACGTCGGTAGGCGGCTAAATTTCACCATCATTTTTTAGTCTGGCAGTTGGGGGCCTACCCCAAAAAGGCGTGTCTGACCTTGCTTCAAGTGGTCAAATATTATATATATATATATATATATATATGCTACAGCTCCTTTTTTTTTTTTTCTTTTTTGTTCTGATATCTTTTGGGTGTGTTTGTTTTGAATAATATTTAAAATAATATTTTACTTTTTTTAAAAATAAATTATATTTTATTTAATTTTTTAAAATTTTTTTACTATTCGAATTCAACACCCAATAATGTAGATTTAAATTTTTTGCTTAAAAAATTTCATTTTGTAAGTCATCTTTTGAGATAATTTTTTTTAATTAAATTTATATCATAGAGAATGACACAAAAAATAAATTAGAAAGAGTTTTAGCATTTTCCGTGTGTATATATATATATATACCCCAAAAGACAATTGGATGAAGAAAGCACAAAGCCTACAGGCTACAGCCAAATTTGGCAGAGAGCTTTATGACTGGATGGACTAAAATAAGTAAATGGACACCGTCAGCGACACAGCAATTAGGTATTGTTGTCAGAATAATCTCTCAAGGGGCGTTATTAGTATTAGTTTTAGCTACAGCCAAATATGGTATGGCATTAATTATGTGCGATTTGGGCATACTTAATTCCCTTGGCCCTTTATCATGCTCATTTAACAACTCCTAATATTGATACTAAATTACTTATCTATTTAATTGCTCTTTTTGCAGCCGTACCTTGTCCTTGTCACATGATTTGGATGGTCAGATATAGAGCTTTTGGACTGCCTAGTTCTCCTAGCTCACCTATCGAAAGCCTTGACGGCCCGTAACCAAAAGACCTAGAAGGCCGATGACCCACAACTCAAGGCTTGGGAGGCATGTGGTCACTATAGTCTATACTAACACATTTGAGGCAGCTGCCAGCAATTCAAGACGGATGCCATTCAACTCACTACAGTGTATAGGGAAGAACAGTACTTTCTAAGAGCAGACCCTTTTCCCTTCTAGGTTCAATTAGTTCTGAATAATAGATTCATTTTCATGAATTTGTGAATGATTAGCTTCCATTGTGAATCATAATTTAGTAAACTATTATCTTTTTCCTTCGTGAATGGCGTTACTTTTTTGTCCAACAACAACCACAGGAGGTAGCCATTAAAACCAGCTTGTCGGCCTGACAAAGCATTTTTTAAGGCAGTTCCTCAGCCATACCTAGCTAGTATAAGCAAACTCGTGAAAAGCAAGAATTCGTGGTATGAATGTTTGCTAATTATCTTCTAGAGTTTCTTTTCTTTTGTCTTATTATTATTATTTGTTTATTTATTTTTAATGATAAAACATACACACTTACAGCAATGTAAAGAAAGGAGTTGGAGGCCCAAGGGTGTAAGATGAGCATAGCCGCTAGTGAATTCAGCTCGGTTTAGTTTGGTTAAACTTGATAGTATCTTGATTCGAATAATAAATAAGTTGTTCATGAATACAATAATATATTCAAATATTACACGAGACATACTCGTATAAATTCGGTTTAACTCGGATAAACTTGTATAACTTCATTTTTACAATTTTTTTTTTTCGTATTATTTTAATTTTGTAATAAGAACATCGTAAGCAAAAAAGAAATTTTATTTCTAATATGATACATATAATTTGAATTATTGTTGTAAGCTTAGTTTTATAGATTTGTGTGTACATTAGTGTGTTTGTGAGCATGTGTGTGTATGCACGCGCGTAATTTATGTATGTGCATGATGAATTTATATACACACATAAACTCGAGATTATATTATTTAAGATTCAAGTTAATTTATTTAATTAACTTAAATGATAAAATTTTAACAATACTTAATTAATTAATGATTAGTATGGATTTACGGAAAGGTAAACAATCACGATATTTACTTTATATAATAAATGAATATGTTAAATGAGCAGTTCGTGATAAAATCGAGCTCGACTCACGTTCAAAATAAAATTAAATGAGTCAAGCTTGAACAGAATATCTAGTTCGGTGATAAGTTTGAACTCGACTCATGTTTGAAATAAAATTAAATGAGTTAAACTTGAACATTCAATATTTAACTCAACTTGACTAGAATAAAACGGAGGAAAAGACCAAGAGGGTGGTAAGTTTACTTTTGGATGCAAGCACAAGCATAACCCTCAAGCAACAAGGGCATGCATGAGCTGCAACACATGATAACCTGAGGCGGAACCACATTGGAATTCGGGGGGCATTATCCCCCAAGCTCCAACTGGTTGCATAATTTTTTTTTTAAAAAAAATATACAAATTCTTTTAGAATGAACATTTTATCGCCCAAAAGTTTTTTTTTTTTCTTTTAGTTTTGCCCTTTCAAATTTTAAATTCTAGTTTCGCTTCTAATGGCAACTTCTCAAAACTATATATAGGTGCAAAAGCATATACATATAAGGGCAAAACTAGAATTTTAGTTTGGAGGTAAAACTAAAAAACAAATTTGAAGGTGTAAAATTTTAATTTTAAAAGAGTTCTAGAGGTTATTATTTTTTATTTTTCTAAAAAAAAAAAAAGTTATGGCTTTTAGCCCCCGCATATCGAATTATTTTACACTTAAGATGCATATGTACATAGAAGAACAACTAATTACCTCCAACAGTAAAGAAATGACTATAATAAAAGAGTATAATGTTGTTTATATATATATATATAAAAGATAAAAAAAAAAAAAAAAAAAAAAAAAAAAAAAAGGTGAAGAGAATATTAATTAGAGAAAGTAAAAGAAAGTAAAGTTGGACATTTGGATACTACAAGAATGTGGTGGCATACACTAAAGAACATATAAGTAAATCAAGGAATCGTTCACAAACTGACAGGAAGAAGAGGCCTATATATCATAGCATTTTATAATAGTGGACCTAGTACATGCTTTTGCAAGAGCAGACCATAAATAAAAATTCCTTGAAGATTTTGCTTTTCAATTCCTCTTCTTTTTTCTTTTTTTTTTCTTTTTTTTTTTGTCTTTTCTTATAATCATGAGTAATTTCTTACAAAGGATCGGGCTTGCATCTACTATTATTTTAATCTACGGTCCAGATTAAAACTCTCTCATTTTCAACCTAAATGACGTAGCTTTAAAGAGAACAAACAAAAATTTTCTAAACGCTGATTTTGCTTGTCCTTCTTATTTATTTATTTTTTTAAAAAAATTATTACAGGTATTTTCTTCATTTAGAGAATATTGATAATTTTTTAGTAGTTTGAATAATGGAACATTATCCTAATTAAAAGTTTGGGAACGGCATTATCAATTAAGTGATAATTTAAAAAGAGTATATAGACTTTTCCCTCAAAACTATAAATGAATGTTACTTAGTAAAACCATAGACAAGAAAAGGAAAAGCAGGAGAGCAAAAGATCGAGTAACTACCTATTCAAACCGTCTGTGTTGTGACTCATACAAGAAATAATTCCATCATCAATTTATCAGGGAAGTTTCAGGAAATTGATAGCTGCCTCCAAGGCTTGATGGTACTTTATAGCAAGTTTCACCCTCCTATTCATCAAAAAAGAAGAAGCAAGTTTCACCATGGCCTGCCCCAAGAAGCAACTTTCACACCAACAACAATACCAGTCGATGCGAGATATGAGTGGAGTTCATTATAGAAATTGAAACATTTTCAGGCTTCACAAGGCCAAGCCATTTCTTCTCCTCATTTGATTGAACCCCTGGAGATGAAACAGGGTAGGCCAACTTAGACTCGTACTGTCAAATTTCACACCACCCCAATATCCTGTTATTGCATGCCACACATAAACGTACCTGGAAATTAAGGAGGAAAAAAAAAAACAACATAAATATCTTATCAAACAACATAAGTTGTTGGGGACCGGGTCTCAGGAGATGGCGTGTGCCTTGCACGCGCTGACTCATGCGATGGCTGACTCTTTTCCGGCAAAGGCAGTGGATGTCTTTTTTCTGTTTGAATTTGTATATTCTTGTCTTTTCACAGTGTATCTATGCAATGGGCTGATATAATATGGGCTTTTAGGTGGCTTTTAGCGACCAGACCTCTTATCATTAGTTGGGTTGTGCTTTATTGGATTGAGAGGCCCAAATGTATGTTCATGTAATGTTAGTCTGGTGTATTTGATAGCTGCTTTAAGTCAGGTTTTAGTGGGTGGATTCTTTATCTCTGGTCACTGCGTTGGCCTACTGGCAGAGTTTTCACCTTCGGGCGGTGGAATCACCTCTGTTTTACTCTTGTAATTGTGTTGACCTTTGGTCACTTGTAATCCCCTTTTGGGGCTTTTATCAGTAATGAAGGGGATGTTCAAAAAAAAAAAAAATTAATAAAGTTGCAGCACAAGATTTGAAAAGGCATACTTTAGAGCACACATTGTTAGCCAAGAAGACGACAAAAATGGCAAATATTGTTAGCCAAAAAAAGAAAAGTTTGTTGGATCAAGCACTCACTTGGCTGCGTTAATCAATGTAAAAATTTAATTACATACCCTCAAGCTCTAAAACAAAATAGTTAAACGATTAATTTGAATTGTTGAAGACTTTAAGTAGAAAGTAACTGTCAGAAGAAATCTCAAATTGTAGAATTCTAAAAAAAAAAAATAATAATAATAATAAATTATCGGCACCCTACTTCCTAAAATTTGAGTAAAAAGAATGGACATATATGGCCTAAAGGCTAGCCTTTAAAACCCAATACCTAGCTTTTTGAAACAAACATCACATACCAAGAAAAAGCTCCAAAAGAAAAAAAAAATCAATTGGTGTTGATGTAATAAAATTAATGATGTTGTCATTATTGTCTTTTTTTTTTTTTTTTTGAAAGGATGTTGTCATTATTGTCAGACTTGAAAACAAGTCCCATGAAAACTTTTTACTTTAGAAGTAGACGTGTCCTCCTCTACTCCACGGAAATTGTCTTATTTAACAAGTCTAATCCTTTATCTTTTTTCTTTTGAGTGAAGGGTTAAACGAACGCTGCGTTTTTATCAAAGCAAAAAAAATATGCTTATTCGTCTTCAACCTTATATTCTTCCACCTTTGGGCTGTGGTGACTGGTTTTAGGTTAAAAAACCAGTTAAAAAATGGCATAACATGGTGTGACTCATGAAACTTGATCCTCTTGAAAAAATTTTGCCCCTTGATGAGTTTTTGAGGGGGGGCAACTAAGACTTTTGAAAAAAAAAAATTTCAGGAGTAGAAATTTTTTTTGAGAGGTGAGGGGGGGCATTTGACCCCTCTCGACCCCCTCCCTCCGCCCCTGGTTCTATGCACAGTCAATAAGAAGGAGTGGCCAGAAACAAAAAGAGAGGTGAAGAGATGCTTTGAGGATTGTTAGCACCCTAGGTTATTTAGTAAATTCTGCTACCCAATTCTCTTGGGTTAATTGAGAGGAAGTATCTATGTTATTTCTTTCCATGTGAAGTAGTATCTTTAATTTCCTTAGTAAGAGTCTTAGTCCAAGTCAGAATAGGTTTACAAGTCCAAACCTAATTCTAAGTCAGTTGTAACTCTATTTAAGCATAAGTTTTGCAATAAAGAGGCACATAATTATTCAAACAAATCAACACTTGTGTTGTGAGGTTTAAGGTCCCTCTAATGACTTTATGTTCCCCATAGGGAGAGCACGTAGGAGCAATCCTGCTAACTTTCCTGTTCAACAACCAATTACGAGATCTGTCACAAGGGCTCATAACAACTTGATATCAGAGACAGCCATGTCTGCCACATCTTCAACACCGTCCAATCAACGACTGGAGCGTTTGGATTCAGAGATGCAGGAGATACGAGAACTCTTTGCAGCCATGAGTTCCAAGTTTGATCAGCTGCTGGAGGACCGCAGCCAGAACTTGGGCAGTGGGTCTCACAATCGAAATGGAGGCCCACAAATCCATCAATCCAACTCAGGTACTAGTGGATCAACAGCGCCTAAAATCGCCAAGCTTGATTTCACACGCTACAGTGGCGATGAAGATCCAACTAGTTGGATATGCCTGGTCGAGCAATTCTTCGATTTCCACGGAACCAGCCCAGTGGAGAGACTATCCTTGGCAGCCTAGCACTTGGACGGAGATGCCCAGTTGTGGTACTAGATATTTCGCAGAGGAGAAACATGGGAGATCACGTGGAACTTCTTGAAGGAAGGTCTCTATGCCAAGTACGGACCAACCCTTTATGAGGATTTTTTTGGTGATTTGTCCAAATTGAAACAGTCGGTTCAGTAAGGGATTATCAGGTCCAGTTCGAACGACTTCTGAGTCGTGCGGGAAGAATGCCCCTTGAGCATTAGTTGGGATGTTTTATCAGTGGACTCAAAGACACCATCCGCACGGAGGTGCAAGCATTGCGGCCCACGAGTCTCTCTGCTGCAGTAGGATTGGCGCGACTCTATGAGGCCAAGCAATACGCCCAACACCGGAACACACTGCCTGAGCCCCGGAAACCCAATTTGCCGCCCATACCCTCGGCAGCGTTAACTAGGACCAGAAACCCCCAAATCAAAAGGCTCTCGCTAGAAGAATTGAAGGACAGAAGTGAGAGGGGTTTGTGCTTTAATTGTGATGAAAAATTCGTACCTGGCCACCGATGTGCCAAATTGTTTTGGCTGGAACTACAAGACGACAGGGAAAACACATCACAAGAGGATGAAATTGTGGGCATCCTGAATGGGCCTTTCGGAGATGAATGAGGAACTCCGGCTATCTCGTTGCACGCCATCACGGACGCTCATGAGCCTCGTACGATGTGGGTAAGAGGAGCCACGGGTCTCTACAAGCTCGACCTCCTAGTCGACAGTGGCAATACCCACAACTTCATTAGCACAACCACGGCCCAAAGAGCAAGGCTGATGCCGACAGAGGAAAGCTGGATGTCCTCGTAGCCAATGGCGAACGGCTTGTCAGTGGTGGATTCTGCTGAGGCATCACAATCAGGCTAGGTAATGTCTCCTTGATTATTTTTACATTTTGGATCTTAAAGGGTGCAAAGGTGTTTTGGGTGCTGTGTTGCTGAGGGGGTTAGGGCCGATTTTGTGGGACTTCTCAAGCTTGTGGATGAGCTGTAACGACCCACCATCAATGACACAATATTGTCATCTTTTGGCTCCCCAAACCAGACTTCTTAGGAGGTCACCCATCCTGGGATTGGTCTCGCAAAAGCACGCTTAACTGCGGAGTTTTGATAGGTTCATAACCATCACGACTTTAAAACGCATTGTGTCATAAATGTGCATTTATACATATAAGCACATCCTCATTCTTAGACGATGTGAGACGTCACAATCACCCCCTCTTTGGACCCAACGTCCCCGCTGGCGTTCCTCATTGGCTTGTGCACGCTCCCACCATCTCAGGCTGGGCAATGGCTCTGATACCATTTGTAACGACACACCCCCAATGACATAATATTGTCCGCTTTTTGCTCCCCAAACCAGGCTCCCCAGGAGGTCACCCATCCTGGGATTGCTCTCGCAAAAGCACGCTTAACTGCGGAGTTCTGATAGGTTCATGACCATCACGGCTTTAAAACGCGTTGTGTCATAAATGGTGCATTTATACATATAAGCACATCCTCATTCCCAGACGATGTGGGACGTCACAATCACCCCCTTTTTGGACCCAGCGTCCCCGCTGGTATCCCTCATTGGGCTTGTGCACGCTCCCACCATCTCAGGCTGGGCAATGGCTCTGATACCATTTGCTGTGACGACCCGTTTTTTTTTTTTTTTTTTTTATACAAAACGTGGAACGAGTCATCGCAGTGGCACGACTACGTGTCGCTCAGCCAACATAGACACATGTCCCATAACATATACCTGATATACAGAGTTACATCTACAACGGAATAATTCATGATACCATCAAACATAGTGGAAAAGCATAATTATAAATAAACTTGTTATCTATACAAAAGTGAGCCATAATACAAGTCTATCTGTTTAAGGTTTAACTACATATAACTATTACAAAAGAATGGCTTATACAAAATAGTAAGTGACACATACGTCACAAGCCATATACAAAAGCACTCAAAATAAGGACATCATAATCCTATCCCACTACGATTGTCGCTACAGGCTTCAATCGTAGTAACCCAAATAGTATGCTATCGGATCATCATCCGCCTCAAGAGTACCTGCAATCACAGGAATATCATCTACACGGTTGTGGTGGTATCCACATCCGCATAGGTGAAAGAATGAGTTCACCGCCTCAGTATAAAATATAATAAGACCTCAGTGGTATAAGACTAACTGAGTTTTCACAAAGAACCAACCTTTATTTTATTTTTAGTCGTGCGAGCACTATATCAGCCACAATTTACCAATAGCTAATACAGCAAACACCGGCTATTCATAAATCATTTAAAACATATTAAATAGCTGTGAACATATGTAGAAGTTTCAATCTACCGCTTGGAAGTTTCTACATATAAACCCCTCTATAATAATACTTTTCATCAGTCACTTAGACATATGTGCACACGATCACACCATCACAGATATCACGTATACACATAAGTCTTAAGCAAGGAACATGGCATCTTACTCTTTCATACTAGGATAACATCCTTCAACAAAATACTCGCACCACCATCTCTAATCGTATTTCAACGTCATGCCTTGAACGTCAGTAGATCATGAGAGCACTAGAGCTAAACTCAATTATGCTAACACGTCTATCCTGAAGAACAATAACAGTCAACCTTCTTACTCATAGACATGCCATTACTCGCATCTAGGCAGTTATGTATCCATGTACTTTCAAGTTCAATGTATGATATCTTAACACATGACTATCCGATAGAAATATATATAAGCGCTTTTTATTTAAGACACTTATACATATCAACACGTCTAGTAAAAGCTACTCATAACATAAAAACATCACTCATAAAACAATGCTATATATGCTATGCATGAACTGGGTCTACTAGGGCTTCGGTCCCCCACGATGCTGATAACTGATGTTTAACTGTGTATCCTACTGCTTTACTGTTGTTGATGTATGCTCTATCCTACATGCTCCATGTTCTGTGCTTGACCAGTATATATTTCACTACTGTATCATGCTAAAATCATGCAGTTGCTAAATCATGTCCTCTTAAAACTAAACAAATCCAACATTTTTATCTAACACTTTGAAATCATTCAAAACTTAGTTTCTTCATAAAATCTAAACAGTTTCAACATGACATGTTCTCAAACAATTTGCATAATTTAAATCTCAACCGTAGAACATACTCAAACACTTTAAATCAATTAACACCTTTCACTCATGCATCACTTCTTAAACATCATTGATATAATTTGAACATAATCGAAACTAATCAAATCCTCTCAAAACATAGATTTCATCATATGGTTGGTTCGGTTTCATAAACAATATATATATTTTTATCAATCCAATACATATAAAAATATATATTTTCTCAGTGAGTAGAATACTCACCTCAGATCGTTTGTACTCCCAATATCCAAACGACTCTAAGCTCAACCGTAAAATGCCTCTAAAAATACAATACATTGCGTTAATTAGCATTCTAACTAATAATTACACTATGTGGCATTTTGAATCGCTCAAAAAGCCACATTGCTAATTTACCCATAAAACTCAAAATTTCCTAAACATTTATCTAAAATTTCTATTCACTTTATTAAACCCAATATTGCTAACCCATAAGCATTACTTAGGGTTAATCACAATAAATAGCATTTTAACAAAATACCCAAAAACTAAGGTCTATGGAAAACTTACCAAAAATTCACCACGCCAAGACCCAATGCTCGGGAAGCTCCTAGCAACTCCAAACCACACAAAATCTAGAGAAAACACAAAATTAAACTCATTTCTACAAGATTTATAAAAAATCTCCAAAAATGCAAGTTTAGCAATTTACCTCAAAACGTTCGGTCAAAACGTAGATCAGGCTTTAAGGACTGCGTTACCGAAATCGGATCTAAGATTGGACTGTTGGATCTTCGTATATCGTAGTTTTTCTATGAAAATTCAAAAGAGGAAAAATGAAGAGGAGGCTCTCTGTGGCTGTTAAAATTAAAACGAAGAGGCACTGGCCTCTTACTAAAGTGGCCGAATGCCACTTAATAAAAATAATGGCCAGGTGGCCATGAGTGAAGGGCTATGCCCATCACTCAATTGAATGTGGGGCGCAGGTGCGCTCCACGTTCTTCTTTTATTATTATTATTATTATTATTATTATTATTATTATTATTATTATTATTATTATTTTAATTTCTAAATTTAATTTAATTTAATTCTCTTTTTCTTTTCCATTCTTTTTCTTTTGATTTCTTTTCTTTAAATCTTTATTTTATTTCTCTGGACTATAAAATATTTTTTGCGCGTCTCATTGCGTTTTTCAATCGTTAAATTAATTTTAGTCATTTATCCCATTAAATTTATTCTAAAAATAACAAATAATATTCGAAACATCACATGAGCTTTGTGTGGCAAGGAGAGAGGGTGGTGTTACACGAGCAGACAGCACCTGCAGATAAAATGGTGGATGGGCCCAAATTTCTCAAGGTGCTACGTGGGTGCAACAGATGGGCTATTCTCTAAATCAAGGCTATCCAGTTGGGAGAAAAGATGGCCCAAATTGAAGAGGTACAACCCGATATCCAATTTTTACCAGCGAATATTCTTCTTTGTTTCAAGAGTCCAAGGGTCTGCCACAAGTTAGAACCCATGATCACAAGATTCCTAATGTGCAGGGCCAAGGCCTAGTCAGCGTTCGGCCCTATCGGTATCCGTTTTATAAAAAAAAATGAAATTGAACTGCAGGTGGCTGCCTTGCTAAATTCTGGTGTGGTCCGGGCTAGCACAAGCCCATATTCTTCACCCGTCCTATTGGTGAAAAAACATGATGGGTCCTGGTTATTATGCATTGACTACCGAGCATTAAATCAGATCATGGTCAAGGATAAATTTCCTATCCCGGTGATTGACGAGCTTTTGGATGAGCTTCATAGATCCAAGGTTTTCTCTAAATTAGATTTGCGTTCCGGATATCACCAAATTAGAGTTCACCCTCTAGATGTTGAAAAGACTGCATTCCGCACCCACCACGGGCACTATGAGTTTATGGTCATGTCGTTTGGATTGTCTAATGCTCCATCCTCTTTTCAGGCTCTAATGAATGACATCTTCCAAGAGGTAATCCAAAAATTTGTTTTGGTTTTCTTTGATGATATTTTGATTTACAGTAAGACTTGGGAGGAGCACCTACATCATGTGCGCCAAGTTCTTGAAATCTTGTGGACGCATCAATTATTCGTACGGTGGTGTTAGTATTTTATGTTGGCTACATTTTGGATGACAAAAACACTTTATGTAAGGTTTCTATTTAAACAGGATTATCGGTCTTATAAAGAATCTTCATGTATTATGGACAAATATTTTATTTGAGCTATGTCACAAGTTTCAGAAGATGTCCACGAAGATCCCTTGCTTTTTACAAGTCAGTTGAAGTCGGTTCCTGTGCAACCGTCCAGACAGGCCTTTGAAGGTGTCCAGACGCCTTGCAGTGTCTAGAAGCTTCAACGTTGAAGACGTTCAGACGTCAGGGCAACACCGTCCGAACGCTAGGTCAAGCTTCTCCAATTTCTACACAGAGTTGAATTTCAGTCGATACTATTTGGGAAGTTTCTGCAATACGTCCGGACGATGTGGCAACATGTCCGGACAATGTCTAGCTTTCCAGAATATTCCAGGTTTCCTTTACAATCGCGGAAAGGAGTTACGGCAAAGACCGTCCGGACGCTCGGCCTAGCCGTCTGGACGTGGACCTGATATGGGAAGAAATTGCGCTAATCTGGAAGGCGGTCGCAGAAGACCGTCCGAACGAGGCAATCTTCTGTCCATACGCTCCACAGCCAGAGTCCAATTCTGAGCAGAATTAGGTTTTCTTTAAGCCTATATATAGAGGGCTATAGGCTTGTTAATTGCAAGAATTCAGTATAGAATTTCATAGTGCTTAGAGAGGGTGTTTAGGGAGAATTGAAGATTCGCTGGCTCTCAAGCCATTCTTGGTGTGTGCTCAACAATTCGTGTGAAGCTTATCTTAGGGGTCGGCCCTAAGGTAAATGAATCCATCAAAGACCCCTTCAAGTATGAGACTTGGTTGGGAAGCGTTAACGATAGGCTTCGTGTTATAGTTAAAGGTATGACTACTGCAATGGGTTTTGTGAGTACGAGAGCTTTGTAACTTGCTTTGTCTTTGGATAGTGAAATTCCTGAGTTTGGCTGCCTCGGAGTGGTTTTTCTCTTCACAGAGTTTCCACTTCGTAAACAAATATCTTGTCTTTTTTATTTTCCGCATTTAAGATATTTCGTTGCACACAAACACACACTTGGTTAATTTAGAAGTCATTTTTTATTTTCAGGTGGGATAAGTGAAAATTTGGCAAAACAGTCGTGAGTTACCTGGGGCACATAATATCTCCGCAAGGAATGGCTATGGATTCGGAGAAGATTGATTCAATCTTGGGATGGCCCATCCCTAAGATCATCAAGGCCTTAAGAGGGTTTTTAGGCCTCACTGGGTATTATCGCAAGTTCATCTAGGGGTATGACTCACTTGCTAAGGCATTGACAGAGCTACTTAAAAAAAAAAAAAAAACCTTTGGATGGTCGACCCAAGCGGAGGAGTCATTCAACCAACTGAAAAAGGCTATGACGCAAGCTCCAATTCTAGCTTTACCAGATTTCTCAAAACCTTTCATTTTCTAGTGTGATGCTTCTGGGTTACGCATTGGGGCAATCTTACTACAAGATAGTTGACCTATTGCTTTTTTTAGGAAAGCCATCAAAGGGAGGGAGCTGAGCTTATCTACATATGAAAAGGAGATGCTTGCCCTAGTTTCAGCAGTTCAACGATGGAGACCTTATTTATTAGGTTCCAAATTCATTATTCAAACAGATCATAAAAGCTTGAAGTTTCTCTTGGATCAAACTATTTCAACTATAGCCTAGCAACGATGGTTGGTCAAATTGTTGGGGTATGATTATATATGAGATAGAATATAAGCGCGGCAAGAAAAATTCTGTCGCTGACGCTCTTTCTCGCATAGAAGAGCCCCGGGCATTGATGACACTTTCTCACCCCATTCCCCATTGGCTCGAACCTATTCAAGACGAAGTTATCTCCAACCCAAAATTACAAGCTCGGGTGGTCAGAATCCAAGCTGGTGAGGCAGTGGGCCCATGGATGTTTCAAGGTGGCCTTATTTTCTTTAAGAAGCGGGTATACTTGCCCAGCACTTCTTCTCTCATCTCTCCCATCCTTACTGAAATACACAAGAGCACTTATGAAGGATTTTTTTAAAACCATGAAACGATTGCGAGCAGGATTTTATTGGCCTAAAATGAAGGAACATGTCAAGATTTTCATTAGACACTACGATGTGTGTCAAAGGCACAAGACAGAGACAACTATGCCTTCAGGACTATTACAGCCTTTACCCATCCCTACTAAGGTTTGTACTGAGGTCTCAATGGACTTCATAGATGGTCTTCCCAAATCCAGCGGGAAAACTACTATTCTGGTGGTGGTAGATAGGCTTACAAAATATGGCCATTTTATTCCGGTAAGCCATCCTTACACAGCTCCTCAGATTGCTAAGGTTTATTTTGACAATGTCTTCAAGCTTCATGGTATGCCAGAATCTATTGTGTGTGATCGTGATCCAGCTTTCACAAGTTGGTTTTGGATTGAATTGTTCTTGCTTCATGGGACTAAATTTAATTTTAGTTCGGCTTATCATCCACAAACCGACGGTCAGACCGAAGTCCTTAATCGCACGGTAGAGATGTACTTGCGATGTTTAACAAGCTCAAAGCCTAAAGAATGGATTACTAGGCTTCCATGGGTCAAGTATTGTTACAACACTAGTACCCATTCAGCTCATAGCCTCAATCTTTTTGAGCTAGTTTATGGCCGACCGCCATCAACATTACTGTTTTATGTCAAAGGCACGACTCATGTGGAAGCTGTTGAGCAAATTCTGGTGGAACGTGATATACTTCTCTGGGACGCAAGGGATCGGTTACTCAAGCCTCAACATCATATGTCTCAGCTGGTTTACAACAAACATCAAAAGGAGAAACAGTTTGAAGTCGGCTCTTGGGTTGGCTCTTGGGTTTATTTGAAGCTACAACCTTATTGGCAATTTTCTGTGGAATTCCGAAGCAACGCCAAGCTTTCAAGTAAATACTATGGTCCCTTTAAAATTCTGAAACGAATTGGACTTGTTGCTTACTTGCTTGATTTGCCTAAAGACTCGAAGTTGCATCCTGTGTTCCACGTTTCAGTCCTCAAGCAACAGTACATGGGTACCGATGAACCTGTAGAGATTGCTCTCCCTGTCCTTCCAGATTCACGAGTCCAGCCTCAGGCAGTTTTGGAGCAAAGGGTGTGCAAGGGTGAACCTGAAATTCTTGTCCATTATGAGGGATCCTCTCTAGCAGATGCTACATGGGAAAGGCGGGTTGATTTCTCTTCTCGTTTTCCAGA
Source organism: Alnus rubra (assembly GCA_028654335.1). Taxonomy (NCBI): domain Eukaryota; kingdom Viridiplantae; phylum Streptophyta; class Magnoliopsida; order Fagales; family Betulaceae; genus Alnus; species Alnus rubra. The sequence goes on along the minus strand of JAJPGS010001067.1, from coordinate 2,981,547 downwards.
TTTTGTCCTTGGGGACAAGGACGTTTTGAAGGGAGAAGGAATGTTAGCACCCTAGGTTATTTAGTAAAGAATAATGATTCTTGCACAACTTTTGCACAACTCTGACTACTTTTTTTTTTTTTTTTTATGATGAACAATTGGATTTTTTTTTCTACATGTGAGCCATAAATATTCAATGGTTGATCTTAAAAAAAAGTTGTTAGAGTTGTGTAAGAGTTGTGTAAGAAACATTACTCTATAGTAAATTATGTTGCCCAATTCTCTTAGGTTAATTGAGAGGAAGTATCTATGTTATTTCTTTCCATGTAAGGTAGTATCTTTAATTTCCTTAGTAAGAGTCCTAGTCCAAGTCATAATAGGTGTACAAGTCCAAACCTAATTCTAAGTCAGTTGTAACTCTATTTAAGCATAAGTTTTGCAATAAAGAGGCACAAAATTATTTAGACAAATCAACACTTGTGTTGTGAGGTTTAAGGTCCCTCTAACGACTTTTACGTTCACCATAGGGAGAGCGCGTAGAGGAGGTCCTGCTAACTTTCATGTTCAACAACCAATTACGAGATCCGTCGCAAGGGCTCGTAACAAGGATGTTCAGATTCCTCACACCGTCATCTCGGTTAAAGCTCCAACTCCATTTCTCGACTAATTTGGAAGTTTAGTTTGCAACTTCCTTTGTAAGAGAGCATAATGTTGATATGAAGGATGTGTAAATTCATTATTTGAAATGACAAGTTTCTTTTCTTTTCTTTTTTGGTCTTTCTATTTTCAATTCTTTATTTCAATATATAAACAAATGTGAAATTGAATATGTAGCTAAGCTTAGGTATTGTGGTCATCATTCTTGACGATCCTATGATGTCAATATTAGTTGCTAGTATAAATCCATTTCAAAGGGAAAAATGATGAATCAATCTTGAGAGAGTAGGAAAATAGAGCCAGGCAGCCAGTAAAGAGGAGCTTAACCCAAGAAACTTTGTTGTCAACAGAAGCAGAAGATTATTATTTTAGATTCATCGATAAGTCAAACTTGAGCAAACAATCCTCCATGCTGAAGATTAGCCTCAAGAGCATGATTTGGAGTTTGGAATATATATATATATATATATATATATATAGAGAGAGAGAGAGAGAGAGAGAGAGAGAGCAGTAAAAATCATGCTCATTTTAATGTTGAGCATTGAGCAATTTGACTTGGACATATCATAAACAGAGTTGGCGCAGAGAGGGCAAGCATATCTGTTGGATAGATAACATAACTCTTCATATATAAATTAGAGGAACTCCTTTTGGATGAAATGATAACAGAATACCCAAAAACACATATTAAAAAGCTCTGTTTCGGAATCTACAATAAACGGTACAATTGATCATGATGTACAATGAGGATTGTCTTCATATGATTTTGCACTTGTCAATAAAATGTAATATGTTTTGTTATTCTGAGAGATTATTCCATTCTAGGTAATAAAGAAGAATTTTTTTTCTTCAACTCTTGGAGTTCAAGAATTCTTATATAGCTAGCGTCAAAATGAATATGATTTTACTGTTTTCCATATGTTGTATGCCATAAGAGTTTTTTTTTTTTTTTTTCATTTATAAGCAATTATACTAAAATTAAATTCTAGAAAAATTGATGACTGGAAATTTCTGAATTAGGAATGGAATAGGATAATATCTGGAAATGAGTTTTGTACGTACTTCGTGTCCCCCTTCACTATTCTTTTTCTTTTTTAATTAAATGGGAAAAGTTCACGCATTATTATGAATCTACAGTTGTATGAAATGAGGACTTCATGTTGAATAAGAAGACTTTATAGAGAAGATGAGTGTTGCTCTTAAAGCAGTGCTCTTATTAGATTAGATAAGAACTCTATATCCTATGCCACAAAAAGTCTTGCAGTAGCAAGACTCTCTTAATTTAAAATAAGAATATATATTTTCATTAGGAGTTTAAGGATAGAATAACTTAGATATAGTAAGTTATCTTTATTGATAACATTAAAATTAGAATTAGATTAGGATTTAAATGTTATTGATAACATTAGAAGTGATTTATTCTAGTTAGACTTTTACTTCTACTATTATGTATTGTAAGTGTCTATTTAAAGATACCATAAGTTCTTTAATATAATTAAGTAAAGATTAATATTATTCTGCTTAAGAGTTAATTTGGAAGGTGTTAGGGTTTGAGAAATTAAGCCCATAACACGCACCCTATTCAAGTTAACATTCAATTGATAATGTCCCCAAAACTTTTAATTGACACAATATCTCTTCCGAACTACCAAAAACTGTCAATGTCTAGCAATACAACCAACAAGGATACAACACACTCTTGACACAAATGTTATCATATTGGACCATTTCCAATGAGTCTCTCACGTTAAAAATGTCACACATTCCGAGGTACACATATTCCTTGAAAGAATTGATAATCAAATAGAAAAATAAAAGTAAAGCGAAAATAATAAAATGGAGACATGTTATTTTACGTGGTTCGGTCTATATATGACCTACGTATACAAGATAAAGCCAAATGGCTATATTATACTCTTAATTCTCTTTATATAAGTTTACAATACAAAAGAATCTATTTATAGAGCGTACAGATGAGATATAATCTTAATCATATCTCTTAATTTAGGGTGATTCAATATCATAAAATCCCTAAATTCAAGGTAATCTAATCTTTATCAAAGGCAATACAATTCTCATCAAATCCCTAACTTCAGGGTAATCCAAATGAGTAATGTTTCTTGCACAACTTTAGTACAACGTTTGTACAAGTTTAACAATTTTTTTTTTAAGGTTAACCATTGAATATTTAGGGCCTACATGTAGGAAAACAGATCCAATAGTTGATCATTTAAAAAAAAAAAATGTTAGAGTTGAACGAAAGTTGTATGAAAGTTGTACGACAATCATTTCTCAATCCAAATATACTCTAACATTCATCTCTCCCAACTCTCTTTCCATTTCATTCCTCATTGATCTCTCTCTCATACACCATACTCAATTGTATAAACCACTCACTCTTCTTACATCTTAACAATGTAGGACACAAACCTCACAAGTGCGCTCACAACAAAGTTCATGGCGTTTGATACAACCCTTGAATAGAACTCATTGTTGAAAACCAACTTGTAAGAGAATGGTGCTCAATAGCTTATATACACATAGTTAAGCTTATACTTAAGCCATGTGGAACACTTAGAATCGTAACATACTACCACACTCTGCAACCGACGTCCACGGCGGCCCACTCTATCGACACTGAACTGATGGTAGCCATTTCTCTTTTGGCAGCTGTACTCACTTATCAGTATTCAATGTTTAGTCTAAAGTATATTTTTTTACATGTTAGCATTATTATAATGTGTTTATTAGATTGATTAGTCATCTATAAGGGTCCAAACTGAACGTGCCAAAATTGCAACACCACCATGAAGACAAGGGGAGCCGCGCCGACCAAGAATGCCACACTTTTAAGAAACACATATGGGGGTATTTAAAGCTCAAAGTTTAAGGTCTTTGCCTTTGCCCACTTTCCAACCGTCAACAACGAACATCAATTCTTGTAATTGGGTGCCACGTCACTCTTGTTCTTAGTGTGAATTAAGGGGGTTTGAGCCTTTGTTTCAAACAAGAACTCAAAAAACTAACTAATCTACACCCCTTTAACCCAACATCCTCAAAATCACACATTCTCAATGTTCGGCTTAATCAAAGCTCATTTCAGTTTTTCTTTCTTTATTTATTTAAACTCTTTGATCTTACAGCTTCTCCAATACAAATGATCAGATTAGTTAATGATCGCTTACTTTCTTACTTAAAGACTATAGTAAGTGGCTCTTGCTGACACATGTTCAGGAATTATCATTCCCCAAGCCCACGTGAGCTGCAGTCAAACTGAACTCGAGCTAATATACTATGGCTGTAGTGGAGCGGTCGAATGGATAATAGACCGAGCACAAGGCTCTATGTCCGGGGAGACCCACCAATCATCTCCCCAGGCATGCATTCTCAATAGCCAAAGATTAGCGGTCAGGCCAAAGATGTCGCCTGCTCAACAGATGTGGAGATTCTGGAATCTCCAGCATTTATTAAGCCAAGTACCCAACAGGGTCAAATATGGCCGAAAGGAAGGATGGACGCCAGATCTAGCCACTATTCATACTGTACCAAGTTACTATGCACCTTGCATTGGATGGTCAGCAATCCCGAAAAATAGGGGATCCTCCCCCTACGTCAGCTAATTCAAAGGGAAGTATAAATACACGATCGATAAGATGAGCAGGTAAACGGGGGCAGAACATATACTCTTATTCACTTTTGATAAGAGCTCTCATTGACTTAGGCATCGGAGGAGACTCGGCCAGCCAACCCCCAGCGCCCCTTTTCTATTTTGCAGGTCCTTGTTCAGCCGACCAATCAGGAGCTATTTTGTCGCACTAGTCTCCAGAAGGCCAACCAAAAGCTGACACGTCACCATACCGGAAACCGTACCAACACGTGTGAATAGGGGTGTAAACGAGCTGAGCTACTCGTGAGCTTACTCGGGATCGGCTCGAATAAACTCGACTCGTGCTCGAATCGATTATTAAATGAGCTATTCGTGAACACGAAAATCAAACTCGATTATTAAACAATGCAAACTCGTATAAACTCGGCTCGACTCGATTAAAGCTCGTGAACCCGCTCGTATAAGGATCGACTCGTTTATTAAGGCTCGACTCGTATATATATATATATATATATGTTAAAAATAAGTTTTAATTTGTTAATATATAACTTATTTGTACAATATACTATATATAAGCATGAATTAAGTAACAAATAAAAATAGTCAATAAATATTAATTGGTTATAATTATTTGGTTGTATCAATATGTATATAAAATAGTAAAAGTGAATAATATTAATACTTAATTGTTAATCATATAATCATATGATATAATGACAATTCAGATACTTAATCATATAATTCATATTATATTATTTATGTAATATAATATGACTATATGATCATATAATAATATAACATTGTGGCATATAACATGTAATTATTGATTCACTATATTCAATGTTATAACTTATAAGTATTATTATTATATACTTATGAATCATTACATCACCGTCATCACATGATTCAAAATCTAAGATCATATGAGCATACAAATAAAATGATTTAAGTATTTAGATACTTAGATACACTGATTAAGTATGATGTAAGATTTTAAGTATCTAATAATTATTAATAATACTTAGAGTCTTAAATACAATGATTAGGTATATAGATTATATATATAAGTATGAATTCATATTAATTATACGAATTATAATAACACTTTTTAAACTTAATCATATTATTCAAATATAATGACAATGTAATTCATATAATCCCAAATTAAGTTATTAGGATTGGTCGATTAGTTCAATTGGAATTACTAATGTGTTAATTATGATAATAATTTAGGTGTTATCATTAGAATTTAGATCATATGATTTAACATTGTGCATTTGTGCTACATAACCATTAGATATTAATCATATGATCTAAGAATTATTATTAGACTTTAAAAAAAGAAGAAGGTATTATTATCATTTGATATATAGAACCATATAAAAATATAATAATTATAATTATTAATGTTTTAACTTAATATTTATATTGACTATTGTTACATTTTTTTTTATTTATAGTTAAAGGACATAAATTTCCTACAAACCGGTAGGTAGGAAATTTAATACAACTCACATATAAGATTAACATGTGTCCCTTAACATGTGAGAATCACATGTTTTAATAACAAGTGCTTCTTGTAAGAATTCAATGTTCCACATGACCTGACACATAAGACAGCTTATTAGACTCGATCTTAATGTGGTTAATTAATCCTCCTTTATTAATTGTTGGTTAATGGTTAATTAATACACCTTAATATAGTGTTGGTTAATTAACTACGAGAAGTTAATGTTTCTTATTAATTAATTCTAACTTTGATGGAAAGTAGAATTAATGGTAATAAAAGAACAAATGTTAAACTCGTATAAACTCGGCTCGACTCGACTTGACTTAATTGTTACCGCTCGAACTCGGCTCGAGCTCGTGATGAATAAGCTCGAGATCGGCTCGGGCTCGTGATGAATGAGCTCGAGCTCGTAATGAATGAGCTCGAGCTCGGTTCTGGCTCGCTCGAGCTCGGCACTGGCTCGCTCGAACTCGGCTCATTTACACCCCTGCGTGTGAATCTTAGTTTAATCCTTCTCTTTTTGACTTGGTTTCTTCTCGATCCATCCAAGAATATAAGATAACACCTAGCTACTTTAGTTAGATATTTCATAAATTTGTGTGACCATGTAGTGGTTGCCAATAGTTTCGGATGTCACGGAATCAACGAGATCGTCTGACTAGTGTCTAAAAGTTTCAAATTTTGAGCTTGAGTTTGGTTTGCTTAATTAACCGACGAGTTTAAACAACCATCTTACAACAAGAACATAGACAACTTATTTTCATGGTACCAACAATTAAGTACCTTGTTTTTTCTTTTTCTAGGCATTACCAACAAGTTTCGTGGTACCGACATGTTGTCCACCACAAGATGACAGACAGCATCCGGACTTTGATTCCCATGGCTACGTACTTGGGGAAAAGTGGTACCAATTATTTGATAGAAATATTCACAAAATATTCAACGAACGATGACATCCTTAAGCCCAAAAGGGAAAAACCTTTCAAGAAGACAATCCCAAACACAGGATATATAGAGCTTTTCATGTTCTATTTCCTATCCTTATTCTGTTTTCTAATATAGGCCATATGAATGAACAACATAAAAAATGTAAATCACATGATAATAATCAGATTAATTATGATATTAAAACATGATCAGATTTTGATAAGAAAATCTGACAAGGAAAGAATATATCTCTGGGTTTCTAATTAATAAACATGCACGAAGAACAACAAAAAAGAAATATCTTAGAAAGACTCCGTCTTGTCAGAGGCCATAGTCAAGAGAGCAATATTTTATTGCAATATTGTTCTTTGTTCACTGTAATTAGAACATTTTCATAGTTTTATTGACTGAGATGAGCTGCTATAGACTATAATTGTGTCTCATAGTATTAAATAATCAATTTGTAAACTTTTGTCTGGTTGAAAAGTCGCGAAAGAGCACCAATTAAACACAGATCCACGAGCATGAACTTGAAGGTACGACAATGTTTGGTTGTTTTCGATGGAGAAAAAATTGGTTGGCTAAGGCTTTCTAAGCCTACAGCTTTCTGTTTCTTGATCTTTGACTTCTTTTATTTTAGTGGCATAGATTTCCTCATCATTAACATGTTCATTGTGCATGATTTGTGGACCTTTTTGAGTAGCTACATTCCCTTGTGTTTTGTAAATATTATTATTATTATTATTATTATTATATTAATGCTTTCATGCGAAGTTGATTGAAAAATATTATATAGTACTAACACTATGCACATGCATAGTATGAAGACATTTTTAATTCAGCAAGAGAAACTTCAGTTATGAGAGGGAGGGCGAGTTCTCGGCCGAGAATAGTCCGAGTAAAAGCCGGGATGTTCGTCGTGGTTCTTGAGGGGCATGCGCCTAGAAACTGAAACGAGAGGCTTCACTGGAGTTCCCCCTCTGACGTATTTCAGATCCTTGGACAGAGCCTTTGAGTTGTCTCCACTTGTTTTTCCTCTTTGGATTGATTCCACCTCAAGCTTAACCTTCTTCAACATACCCCAGAAGATAAAAGTGATCAGTCATAAACAATAAAAACAAAACTTTTTAGTAATAAAAAAAAAAGCTAATAGTTCTAAAGTAAAACAATAAAAATACATAGAAATACAATACCAACCTTACGAGAAACAATGAACTCTAAGCTGGAAGCCTTATCCACCACTCCAAGAGTGCGAGCATTGCCGGCATGCATGGAAAGACACAAGAGGAAGACGAATAAACAAGATATGATGGACATGATTCAAAGTTAAAAAGAGAAGTGGATGGAGGCCAGGGTTGGAATATATGTTGTGTAAATATATAAGGAAGTATCACGTACACTGTTACTACCAAACAGAGCAATATTTAAGAACAGGTATTGTAAGAGACAGAAGATCTAGGCTGTCCGAGAGAAAATGCTTGTGAATTTATAACAGCGATGAGACTAAAAAAGAAGAAAGCCGTAGGGAATGGTTGCCTCACTTGTGGCGCCTCTTATCACTGTGCAGAGACTCGGGGCCCCTAAATATAGGCACTTTACCCGAACAAAGGAGAGAGAGGGGTGAGCTTGAATGAAACACACACACGCATGCGTTTCAAAAATTTCACCGCTAAGAGAAACAGTTACTTTTCAAAGTTATTTTCGGCATGAGAAACGCTTCACCCACTCTCAAGTCTACACTCGTAGATTCAATGATAATTTCCATTGGCACATCAAGAAGTGCATATATATAACATTTCTTTTTGGGTATAGGAGGGAGAAGGGAAATTTAAGTTTCACTAAAAAATATACTGTGGACTATATAATATTTTTCAATCAACTTCGCATGAAAGCATTTAAAAATAATAATAATAATAAAATTCTACTCCGAAACACAAGGGAATGTAGCTACTCAAAAAGGTCCACAAATCATGCACAATGAACATGTTAATGATGAGGAAATCTATGCCACTAAAATGAAAGAAGTCAAAGATCGAGAAACAGAAAGTAGGCTTAGAAAGCCTTTAGCCAACCAATTTTTTCCCCATCGAAAGCCACCAAACATGCATTGTCGTACCTTCGAGTACGTTCATGCTCGATCGTGGCTCCGTGTTTGTTGGCTCTTCCGCGCCTTTTCGACCAGACAAAAGTTTACAAATTGATTATTTAATACTATGAGACACAACTATAGTCTATAGCAGTTCATCTCGGTCAATAAAACTATGAAACTGTTCTAATTACAGTGAAAAAAGAACAATATTTCATTAAAATATTCTCTCTTGACTATGGCCTCTGACAAGACGGAGTCTTTCTAAGATCATTCTTTTTTGTTGTTCTTCGTGCGCGCATGTTAATTACTTAGAAACCAAGAGATACATTCTTAATTTCCTTGTCAGATTTTCTTATCAAAATCTGATCATGCATGTCCTAATATCATAATTAATCTGATTATTATCATGTGATTTACATTTTTTATATTGTACATTCATTCATATGGCCTATATTAGAAAACAGAATAAGGAAAGGAAATAGAACATGAAAAGCTCTCTCTCTCTCTCTCTCTCTCTCTCTCTCTCTCTCTCTCTCTATATATATATATATATATATATATCCTTTGTTTGGGATTTGTCTTCTTGAAAGGTTTTTCCCTTTTGGGCTTAATTAAGGATATTGTCATCGATCGTACATTCGTACGTTGAATATTTTGTGAACATCTTTCTTTTCTTAATTGAATGTCCAACATTTCTATCAAATAATTGGTACCAGTACTTTTCCCCAAGAACGTAGCCATGGTAATCAAAATCCGGATGCTGTCTGTCATCTTGGCGTGGTACCACGAAACTTGTTGGTACGGCCTAGAAAAAGAAAAAACAAGGTACTTAATTGTTGGTACCATGAAAATAAGCTGTCTATGTTCTTGTCCTAATCAAATTACGTGGCCATAATGCAAGTACTGGAACTCGACTTATTAAGATGGTTGTTTAAACTCGTCGGTTAATTAAGCAAACCAAACTCAAGCTCAAAGTTTGAAACTTTTAGACACTAGTCAGAACCATCTCGTTGATTTCGTGAGAGGGGGCTCAAGGACCCAAAAGTCCCAACCAGATGAGTTTCATACCCCGAACTGCTGCGAAACTATTGGCAACCACTACATGGTCACACAAATTTATGAAATATCTAACTAATTAAAGTAGCTAGGTGTTATCTTATATTCCTGGATGGAGAAGAAATCAAGTCAAAAAGAGAAGGATTAAACTAAGATTCACATGTGTCAGCAGGAGCCACTTACTATGGTCTTTAAGTAAGAAAAGTAAGCGACCATTAACTAATCTGATCGATCATTTGGATTGGAGAAGTTAGCTGTAAGAAGAGTTTAAATAAATAAAGAACAACTGAAATGAGCTTTGATTAAGCCGGACATTGAGAAGGTGTGATTTTGAGGATGTTGGACTAAAGGGGTGCAGCCGTGCAGATTAGTTAGTTTTTGAGTTCTAGTTTGAAACAAAGGAGGTTGGAAAGTGGGCAAAGGCAAAGACAAAGACCTTGAACTTTGAGCTTCAAATACCCCCATACGTGTTTCTTAAAAGCGCGGCAATCTTGGTCGGCGCGTCGCCCTTGTCTTCATGGTGGCTTTGCATTTTTGGCACGTTCAGTTTGGCCCCTTACAGATGACTAATCAATCTAATAAAAACACATTATAATAATGCTAATATAATTGCTAACATGAACGTTTTTAATTTTAAAAGATTAAAACTTTTCTATTTTTTCATTGTCTTTTAGTATAGTTCATCCATGATTAGTGGATCAAAATTCCTGCAATCTGCTTATTTGAATCCCTTGTAATTGTGAGAGGCCGGCCTCTCAAAATTATAAAAAATTCCGATTCATGATTAACATATGAAAGGGACAAGAAAAGACAAGATTAATATATTATTTTCAAATGGAAAAAGACTCCTACACAATAGTATGCAAGTTTCTAGAGACATGGGGTGAGACTCATGTGGTAGGACCCACTGCATTGATCCCACCCCATGTCTCTACAACTGTTATGCACCAATCAGATCTCTTTCCAAATAGGGGTTAACACATTTGAATGTCAAACTCAAACATCTAGTCAAACCTCCTAATTCATTGTCACCAAATCTCAACTCATTATGAAGGCAAAGCCTATCTAGAGTAAAGAGTAATGTTTTTTTCTTCTTTCTTTTTTTTTCTATATATACTTTGAGCTAATGTTACAGTACCCTTTAACTCTTAATTTTTTTTTATTTTCAACAAGGATTAATCCACGGACTAATAGACACTACAACATCAGCCCAATGAAATGAATGTAGGATGAAAGCGTAGTCTATAACATTACTCTTATGAAAATTCATTTTATACGGTGTGATACTAGCCTAAAAATTGGACACAAATTTCTTACAAGATGGTTTATTAGAAATTCATACAAACCCACATCTAAAAAAAAAAAATCTGCTTCACACATGCAAGGAACACGTCAATATTAGAAGTGTAGAAAATTTCTGTCCCAAGAAATTGGGGTGATCATGAGCCACTTTCCACTTTTACTATAACCTAATTGATAAAAAAAGAGCGCACATATTCCATTTACTGTGAAATTTTACAATGGTGAAGATAAGAATGTTAGCCACTCAATGACAATCAAATTTAACTTTTGCTAAGAACACACGCAACTGAATGCAAGACCACCCACGTATTCATGGTATAGCAATTTTATTTTCTTAGAGGAAACCCAAAAAGAACTATATCTGCACTTTTTTCTTCTTTCACAAATTCAACTGATTGAGCGAGTTGCCTTTATATACAGCGAAAGAAGATTTTATGTATTTCTAAACGGGAGGAAACATAAATTAACAAAAATAAAATAAAATAAAAATAAAACCCCCAAAAAAAAAAGTCCGGTGATTTTGACAGCCACAGGATGTGCATGCCAAGGAACCTTCAGATATTTGGTGTATGATGGACCAGGAACCTCGTTTGAGAACTCACAGCATGTTGCAACAAAAGAGGACATAATATATACTCACATTTGGAGAAGATTATTCACGGTAACAGTGACAGAATTTGTTCGCTGCAAGTCCTGAAAAATTCGACGCATTGAATCTTAATCAGGTTAGCCAATTCTTTGAAAAAATAAAAGAGAGAAAGGGAACGACCAATTTTTGCAGAAAATTGGAGCAAATCCCAACTATACCTGAAAAATTATGTCATCAGGCATGTGTGGCAAAACCTCGCGTACCGTCTCAGCCATGGCAAGTATGTTCGCTAAGTTGTCATTTGCAGGGCGTGGAGTAGTCCTCATACGTAAACCACCACCTCCTCCTCCAGTGTATCTTCCACCAGCAGCAGGAGGGATGGGTGGACCAGTTGCGGCAGCCTGAGAGGGATTCACAGGCCAAAGGCTCCAAGCAGTATCTTCAAGGGCAGTCTGGGCGTAGGTTTCTCCTACAGATGCAAGATGCCTCATCATCATCTGGACTCTCCCTAATCCAACTGATCTGACAGCAGTAGAGGGTCCAGCTCCATCAATACCCTGGCTTGGCCAAGCATGCAACCAACTTGAATCCAGTCCCGCACTCCTATGGAGCAAAAAATGTGGTTTAATTTACTCCACAGACACTTGTGATAAATATTTCTTGTTGTAGTGTTTAAGGAGGTCACTGAAATTACATTCAAGGGAACAGTTTTCTGCAAATTTAGCATAAAACAGTTCTGGAAGAGTTTAGACAGCTATATTGGGTTATATATGAATCTTCAATGGACTCTTCTTTTTGTTTTTTTTGTTTTTTTTCACAAATGGCACTTCTATATATGGTACCGCCCATGAAGTAATCTGAAGTTCAGGCACTATTTCGTGGATCTTGAGCATAAATTCTGATGATCTAATTAAGTGGGTTCCAATTCCAGTTTGTCAAAGATATGCCTTTTCAGCTAAAGGTAGCAAGGTCTAGTTATTTCAAGGCAGGCAAGAGAAAAACTGAAAGACAGAGAGTTAGGATGTGAACCTCCAAGGACCGCCTTCCATAAGGTTCTGTGTCTGACTGGGGAATACTCCAGTTGGTAGGGTATGCCCAGAGGAGTTTGGACGATCAAGTCCAGCACTTATTTGATGGGCAAGCTGCTCATCACTCAAAACTTCTCCAGTACCGTGGTTGGCTTCAACTTCAGGTCTGCCAACAAAAAGCGGCTTTCGACAAGTGGGACATGAATAAGTCTCGCTTAAACCTTGATCCAACCTGGCATTAATGAGTGAGTTTTAGCATGAATTGCATGCTTGAAAATACAAAAGCAGAGGGTGTAAAAAACTAAAAACTATGAACCATACCAAGATCTCAAGCATGCAAGATGAAAAAGATGCTTGCAGAGCAGCTTTTTAGCCTTAGCCATAGGTTCCTGTCATTTGCCCAGTTCATCAACTTTGAGAGACGAATAATAGCTAAAAAGTGTACAAGTACAGATCCAATCATACCCTACAGATGGCACATTCATCATCATATGCTCGTAGCTCTTCAGTTGTTGCATCAGGAAGTGCAGCATGAAGAGCACCTAAAGCTTTTCTCAATTTGATAAATCCTTTTACGCGCTTCCAAATAGCACTTAGCAAGGCCTGATCATAATTTCCAAATTAATTATAGATTGAACATGGCATTGGGAGTCAAATAACTAAAATTTTAAATCGTCCAGTAGAGAGTAGAATGAAATATTTACGCAAATATTTACACGTATATTTAGGAAAAGGACGGCATCCACAAGATGGAATGCCATGCCATGAAGCCACCAAATATGCACATAATGACCGAGTGCCATTAACAATGTTGCCATGTCCAGGGAAAAACCCAAATTCCGAATAAGAATGCCTTTCCATTCTGATAATGAACCTGCAGTCACACCCCTTAATCAGGAAACATTAAATCCGCTACAATCATCCTCAGTTGAATAAAGTGGCATCTTTTTTATTCAATGTGACAGTATGGTGTGCTTCAAATTCACTACATATTCCACTCATTGACGTATATAATTTCCATAATACACCTCACTATCTAATACAGAGGTGAATTCACCAATCACTCATAAAAGATGATGGACTTACACCATTCACCCACATATTCCACTTATTAATGAGTGGATAATTCCCATTATACCCCTCACTATCTAATAGAAGAGTGAAATTCACATTCATTAATCACCAACTAATTTAAGCACGTATTTTTCAAATAACCCTCACTGCTTCTGTTGCTTGCTTCACCATATTTTTTTTATTTTCATCACTATCTAATAAAGGAGTGAATTTCTTCAATAATCACCCACTAATTTAGGAATGTATTTTCAATAAAATCCTCACTACTAAACTTCCGGTTCACACTTTTCGTCAATCACACATGAAATGTGTGTGCCTACTGCTAAAATTAAACCAACTATGCGCACCAAGAGGGAACAATATGAAGAAAAAGCACAGAAATACAAATAACTAATAAGAAAAAGAAGGAAGAGAAGGAAGAGAAACGTTTTATCTTTTGATAGATAAAATATATGGTTAAATTCATTTTGAATCCTATGATCCAAATGGCACATTCCAAGAATTGGAAAAAGAAAGAAAAGAAACACAACAAATTTAAATAATCAAAACCTTAGTTTTAGCAAGATGAACTTATAAATGAACAAGAAGAACAAAATACATGCATGTCGGATTTAATGTGCATGTACCAATTCCTTTAATATTCTTTTTCCTACACTTCTTAGTTAATTGTACTTACATGGCAGGTGGATGAGTTGGGGGGAAATGTCATGATCTAAGATAATGAAAGTGAAATTTGAAGTACCTGCTGCTGATGTATCAAAAAATTTGAACCTTTGGCAATTTTCACTGCTCCCTGCTGAATGATGGAGCCATACATCAAGCAACTGAAATCCATGAACTAAAATAGCCTACAGAGCATATTGCAAAAACAAACCACCTAGTCAACCTGAGTACTGATATCTGACTGTATCCAACCATCACAAAAGTTTCCAAGAGGTGTTTTAATAACAATACCTGCAGTGTCTCAAAAGCAATACTGAAAGGCTCAAAGAATAACAACAGAAACATGGATGAACCCAGAGCTCTATATATTACCAGACACAGCCTAATCCTGTCAGCAACAATAAACAAGAACAAAATACTATATATAAGAAAAAAGAAAGCATAGAAAGGGGATGAAAGAATAGGAAAGGAGAAAGAGGGAACAAGCTCTTCATAAGTATTAACTTTTAGAGGGAGAGAGAGAGAGAGCACAAGCTCTTCAAAAGTACAAACATTTATTTGTCCATGGTATCCATCTTTTTAAAGGAGGCCCACATATAGGCACCAGAAAACCCTAAAATTCAAATGTATACCATTTATAACCCTAACATATATGGTAACAAATCAAGACCCCTATTACTTATGTTGATAAGTAATATAAAACCCATATTAAATTCCTAAGACAGAGAAAACTTACTACAAATATATTATTACAGCAATCAACATGACTGTTAAAAGAACTTGAATGAATACATCATATGGCCGCACTAGAGTGAATCAACCAACCTGCAGGCCAAACACCTATCAATAACTTTCTTGATCTGCATTGAATACAGTCATGGCTATCAGTTTGTACCTAGCTAGCAACCACGAACAAATCCCTTACAAAGTGGTCTTGAAGACCTCATTCTTAGATGGCACTCAAACCAGTCCGTTCCCAGCTAGCCACCAGTAAAATTATCAACTCTCAACATTTAACCTTTTTATAAGTTTTAATACTCCAGAATTTGACAAATAGCATAAAGGATACTTGAAGGAATTGCAGAAATATGCCAAACCCAAGTAGTTGTTACTCCCACCCAACATCTCAAACTTTTCAAAACCTTCCAAACAGCCCTCAAACAATCCACACAACAAAAAGTCCAGAAGGTGTTGCTTTTTAAGATAGTATTTTTTAGGACTTTCACATATACCCAGCAAATTCTGACACCATTTTGTTATAAATGAAATTGTCAAGAACATTATGATTATAGACATGTACAATGCATTTCCTTAAAATGCAATCATCAGTATAAGATGAGAACCCTTTTGAACCTAGATTTGAAAGAGAGTGAGAGAGAGGAATTAAATAATACCATAAAAAGTCAACGGAGAGGACCAGCAATAAGACTGAATATACACGAAAATATGCCCACGGTGTAGCAGAAGGAGAGGCATTCAAACGTTCAAGTCTATCTCTGGATAAAGCTTGAAACATCTGAACAATACCATAAGATGGTTAGGAAATATGCTAATCAATCTTTCATAATGAATCTAAAATCAGCATGCCCAGTATGAAATATTGTCTCATACCTTTAGAGAACATAGAACAGTCAACCATATTGACCACAAGCCTGCTTGGTATATTGTTGGTGGAACAACCAGAGGTAGAAACATCCCCTGCTCAATATTCATCATTGATATAACACAATTACTGAACCATAAATATTGACTAGTTTTTTTATTTCTAAGCAAAACAAACACCTCAAGGGACAAACTCATGACCTTACTCGCTACCCCTGTTCTTTTGGGAAGTTTAGGTGCCATTTGGCCCAAAGGCCATTGGCATAATTTTTGACAAAATAATAAAGATAGCAAATCTATCAGGATAACACCAAAGATGAAATATACAGATGGATTTAAATTCTTTAAGGACTTCCTGTAAAATCCCATGAACACCATCCAATTATCTCATACCACATCACATTTTTTTAAGTTAAGGAATAAGTTGCTCACGCTAAACACAACCCTAATAATAATAATAAAAAGAAAAAGAAAATCCTTTTGATTTTGCCATTGCATTTGTTATCCCAAAAGCACTGTCATTGAGGCATTAACCTTAAAATCCAATAATTTTGATAGGTGATCAGAAATTGCCCACTTACAGGTCTAACATGAAACAAATTCTATCATTAGAAGCACTAGAACATTAATTCTATGCTTTGATTTAGCAGAGGAGGAGATATTATTCCTGCCTGATGCGACAGACAAGGATAATATTTCTGTTTGGGTTGTTTGGGAAGAGGCCTTCGTGTGTTTGATAAAAAGAGTTAGACTTCCATTAATTATGGGATATGAAAGAGCATAAAGGAAAAATAATTACCATTCAAAAGTTCCCCAGATCTAGCTTTTTCTCGTGATTTGAGGCTGCTGTATTTCAAGAAAAATGGTGTACTATGACTAAAAGCAAAATTTGTTATTCCCTAACAAAAAGACTTTCAAGAATCTCCCAGTTGTAGGACTAACCAACTTTTGATGAAGAGATTTCTTGGATATCTCATTTCGGTTTTAACTTTTTGTCTCTTTTTTTTCTTTTTCTTTTTAATATTATTAGAATTGTGTTAGTGTGGAGCAACCTACTCTTTATCATTTTAGAAACCTAATGTGGCAATAGATAATTAGATGGCACAACAACAGGTTTTACCGGAAGTCCTATCGAATTTAGATATTACATAGATATATGCACGTATACTACCTATGGAGCCCTTTTAACTAGACCTAGGTCTAAACACTTACATTTACATTGACATCAACATTTGACCATCCCTGAGAAGAAGTAAGAATTGTCCCCATAAGTATTTTATTTCATTATCGATCAATCAACTATACCATTGTGGAAAACCCTTCTATATGAAAAGTAAAATTGTTGGAATGCATGACACAATGTCTTAGCATCAAGGCTTAAAGGATCACCTACTCCACCTGCAAAGGTCTCTTCAACACAATCCCTAAATCCAAAACCAAACAAATCAGACCTGCCTTCCTCAGTTTACAACCTTCAGCATCAAGACCCCTTGAGCCTCATCAACTTGAAAAATTTGTCCTCTTCAATTAATGTTAATATGATTAGAAACATCAACTAACCTCAAGGTTTCACAAGATAAGAAGTGCCTCCCCTCATAGTAGGAAAATGACATCCCTCCCTTGCATTTAGTGAGGGGATGCACCTCAATGTTAGGATTATTTTTCATTTATTTTGAACTTAGGAAAAAAGACGCAATATCAAATACACCCTGATTTCTGTCCCTTTCTTTCCCTTTTATCTTTTGCCATGGCTGCTGGCAGTGACATGGATTTGCTCACGATGAAGACAGTAACAACCATGGGCTAGAGTTGAAATTGATGGTATCAATCAAGTGGGATTTTTCTTCTATTTTGGAACTGAAGTGCATCTGGTTCATATTGCGACTACTTTAATCAATTACGAAGCCATTTGGCTGCCACTAGAGCCAACCGTACCCAGATCTATCATCACCCACTCTTTTCACCACACATCTCCACTAAACAGCCACCAAACCATCAAACCCCCCTTCATCAACGCCAGCCAAACCCAATTGCTGCAACCACCCCCATGATAGCCAGCAGAATCAAATCCATTTAGGCTGCTAACACCACCACCAGAGATTTAAAACAAAAAAAATGAAAAGAAAAAATGAACACATGGTACAGTAGCTTCTTATCAGAATTACAACATAGTAGATACTCAAAGCAAAAAAAGAAAACAAAAAACTATGATTTACATATAAACTTCAATGTCATGCAATGTTAAGTTTTTTTCAATTTTCTAATATTAAATTAAAAGGAAAAAAGCTTCTGACACGCTTTACTACATATATTCCCATACATGATATTATAAAGATTAATGGGAAAGTTTTAATCCCAAAAGAAAAAGAGATGTGACATTTGAATAGATGCATATTACAATTAATTATGATCAGAATATATATGGTTTCAACAAATTTCTTATAAAAACTTACCTTGTAAATAACATAATTGATAAGACGTTCCAACAATTTCCGAGTTTCAGAAGGATACAACTCCACAAAGAATATAGTCTGCATGTGAAAAAATATAAACCATGATTATCAAGATGATGTTATCGGTCTTAAATTCATATTCATCAATTTGAAGATGGGTTCATTACCTATTACGACTTTGTTTAGCCAACTCAAAAGAATAACCCACATCTTACAAATAGGCTCCATAAACATTTCCTCCCAATCATCATTTCATTTTTGTTGGGCATGACTTAATTAATTAAATAAACTTTCAATAACACTTTTCAGTGTTACATATATAACTCAGGACTTTGATCATTGTAATTCGATTTCAAATTGTTTGAGTTTGTATAACTAGCTCTAAGCTAAAGCTTATACATGTCAGTAGGGGAACTTGGATGATTGTATGTCAGGAGTGCTTGTATAACTATACTAAAACTTGTTCTGAGGTTAGTGGGGATCTGTTCTAAAGTTCTTCTCCATAAATAGATTCTAAAAGTCTATCCAAAAACCCAATAGTCTGCTAGTCTGAACCTCAGTCTATAACATTTCTTATTCACCATTGATCAACCATAAATCCTACGCTAGATCAGAACCATTGTAGATCCCTCACCCACTTCTATTGTAGAAATAAAAAAAAAATACATATATATTTGCATGATTACTAATCAAATGCATATAATTATCTTGAAAAATGCTAAACATACTCCCAATTTTAACTCCCAGGTGCTTACTCCTTAATGTGGCAATTGTCACGTCAATTTTCCACTACAATGTTTTTTAATCCCATCTGGTTACTCTCTTTCTGCAACTATCACATCAGGGAGTAAGCACTTGAGAATGCAAAAGTGAGAGTTCGTATAGCATTTTTCTAATTGTCTTTCACCTTCCCCCACCCCCCCTTCCTTCTTCTCTCTCTCAGCCCCAACCAAGTAAAAGAAAACAAGGATGAGTAAAATGAAAACAAATAACATTGAAACAGGTTGCCAGTTCCCCAATAGCAAAGCTTTTAGGTGACCAATCTAGGACCGTATGGGTGGCCTGATCACATTTATACTCCATATCATAATCCGGACAAAAATTAAGGCAGATAATTTTTTTTTTTTTTTTTTTGATAAGTAAAAAATTAAGGCAGATAAATGACACATGGAAAAGCAATGAAACATTTTGAAGCTCTGCACAAGCACATCTTCCAGAAGACCAAGAATCAATCCATCTATAGCTTTGTCACTCTCAAAGATTCAGAGATAACATCAAATAGCAGGCATCCTGATAATATCAATTCACTTGGTTTTCTCCAAGGCCAATTACTGATTTATAAGTACTGGCAGAGCCAACACCAATAAAAGTTTTACCATTGTCGTGAAGCTTAAGATATCTTTATTTCCTATGGCATACACTCATTGTAGTTAGTTTCTTGAAGCTTTTAAAAATTCCTAGAACCCAACTAGTAGTAAGCTGATGGGAAGCAGTTGTTCAATACGTTATATATTTGGATAACGTCCCATCATAGCTTGAATGTTTTTACTTATGTAGATTTTTTAAATTTATTCTCCGTTCGTCCCTTTTAGTGGCTCCCTTGTATACTTCTCGTGTATAAGAGTTGCGCTCATCTGCGCTTTTTTGAATAAATTGCAACTACTTATAAAAAAAAAAAATCCAATTATCCAGCCAGATGACCTGAACAATAAAAATTAAAAAAAATTAAAAATTAAAAAATCTACCACGTTCCTGAAACCTAGAGAAATTTGGTTTCCATCTAAACCATAAGCATGCAGTGTACAAACAATACAAACATAACCAAGAGTTTTTACAGAATATAGTACCTATTAAAAGTCATTTATGTTGTAAATTTATTCCTTAGCATTTTTCATCGCTCAATTACCATGGCATTAGCAAAGTAAAATGCACATCCTATACTTATCAAAAAAAAAAAGAAATGCACATCCTTGTCACATTTGCCTTCTTTACAGAAATAAAATGTCCTATGGCAACAGCTAATACACACACAATGGACTTGACACTAGACCCAATAATCCAATAAAACCCATGCATCAATCATGAGATAAATAACAAAAATTATAAGTTTCTCTTCTATGCATTGCCTAACTCAACATATAGTCCACTTCACAAAATTTCTAAGATCGAGATTCAGTGGTCATCAGAGAGAGAAAACAGTTCTTGTTCCTAATAAGGTAAATGCGAACCCAGCAAGACCGTACGGATTGGTCTTCGTCAGTACAGGCCTGGTTAGTTAGGTTGCTGTGCTTCAGTGTCCTGTTATTTAGTGAGGGTTCGTTGTTCATCTCATACCCTTTTGGGATAATTTCCTCTATTTCTCAGAGAATGCCCCTGGGATTTTGTATGATGTTTTCTGTTCATACGATACTCACCTTATCCCAAAAGAACCCCATTTTACAAATAGTTCATGGATCAACACGAAATATTGATTGCTTAATAATTAAAATCCCTAAGTGAAATAGCAAACTTACCTTTAGACACAGAACAAGGAAAATAAATACATTGAGTACAAAATTCGTCAGCAGTCCAATGATGGCATAAGACCCCAAAAGCAGCTCAATGACACGGCTTGCATTCTCCGAGTGAATAAAATTCTCACCAATTAGTCCATCCGACTTTAGCTTATCTAAAGATAATTCCGTCCAGAATTGCAGACCCACAAAGCTTAGCACCGTAGACAGTGCCGAGATGGCTATGTAGCGTACGCCCATTTGTATTTGCAATATATTCAACCTCTTTACCACAGCCCAACTCCAAAATGTTCATCAGAACGGCATTAACATAACTCTTCGCCTGCTACAATCACCATTTGGCATTGAAGGGAATCGGTGAGGCACAAACTTGAAGGTAGCTTCAAAAGCCACCAAAATTGAACTATAATGGCAAACCCCCCAGATAAAATCTAAAAACCTGTCCCCAAAACAAAAAAAAAAATTAATAATAATAATAACAACAACAATAATAATAATAATAACAATAACAATAACAATGAATAATAAAATAACCAGGTGACAATTCATACAAATTAATCAGAAATAACAACCTAATTCACCGCCTATAACAGTGATAACGCTATGTTTGTTGCTAAGAATATGTCCAGAAGGCAGTGAATTTCTCAGTTCTTCAAAAACCCAAAACCAAAACCATTTAAAATCAGAAATTTATCAGTTCTTTTTCCGTGTTTTAACTTTTTAGCAACCGGAACAATTCAAATGCGGAATAAAACAATTAAATCCAATTCGTCAACACATGAACCGGGAAATTCAGGCATCAACCATGAAAATCAATCAAATTTTTTAAATTGCCATTACAAAAACGGAAAAAAAAAATGTTCATTTTAGGAAGCCCCAAAGAATAAAAAATAACAAACGCATATATTGAGGGAACAGGAAATTGGAAACTTATCTACGCGTCTCTGAATTTTGATATATTAGTGGTATAATCAAAGGAAATTTTGAGTTTGACTAAGCAAAATGACGGACCTGGTTCGATCTAGGACGATGCAGTGGCTTCGCCGGTGTGGGTCTCAGCAATTTTCATCAACATCGCCTTTTTTCAGAGAGAGAGACAGAGACAGCTTTTCCTATTTTTCTCTTTTTTTTGGTAAACGTAAAAGGGTGATAGTTTTATACGTCTTGTCACTTGCGACGGCCTTAAAAATAAATATTTCTTCTAAAAAAAATTAAAATAAAATATTTATTGAGAAATGCTATATTTTTAACTAACTAGTATTTTCCTTTTACAAGATTGACATTGAAGTTTCAACCGATCTTTAAATCCGTACTTTTTAAAGGCTACGTGGCAGTTTCAAATATAGAGAAATTATTTTTTTCCCTTACTTCTTCTCGCATAACGGTGGTATGTGATTATTTGTTTGAATAAGAAATAATATAAACAGATAATTATGAAAGATTATTTATAAATTTATCTTATCAAATAAAAAATAATGTTGTCTAACTACTTATTCAGTCAGATAAGTCTTATAAGTGATATCTCACAATCACTTACCCGAATTTTCTTAAATTTAAACAAATAATTGTAGACAATCCGTATCCGTTCTTCTCACGTCTTTTCACTTTTGAAAATCACCATTAAATTTGTGGGATTCATGCGAATCCTCATATAGCTCTATAGATCTAATAATAATTTTCAAAAATGAAAGAATGGAAAAAGGACATGTGAGGATGTATAGCACATTTCTTTCAAATAACATAAATTATAATTAAAAAATATAAATAAATCTTTTTTTTTTTGATATGTCCACACAAAATGGGAGGGAGGATTCAAACTAGTGACATTCGCTTCATGAGGCGTGGTCTCCAACCGATTGAGCTATCCTTTAGCAACATAAATAAATCTAAATTGCTTAAGGCTATCATTATAATATTGTGGAATAATTATAAGATAAAAATATAATATATAGTATTACTATTTTTTTTAACAATAATTGATTTAAGAATTAATTGGTCTACCACATTAACATTTTAGAATAATTATAATATAAAAAAATAACATTAACATTTTATTTTTTGTCAAACGTGTCATTGGTTGTTTTTAGGTTTGATTATATATTTATGCTCCGTTTGTTTCGGCGTAAAATGATTTCGGCATTTTCCGGTGTTTGGTAGGGGCGAAAATAATAGTCAACCGGAAAATGATTTCTGTTTGACCAAAAATGCTTAGTAAATTTCGGAAAATGATTTACGCTTTTTAAAAGCGTAAATCATTTTCCGAAGACGCCAGACGCAGTCGATCTATTTTAAACGGCACAGTCGACCTTCACGTTCAAGCAGCCGACCACCATCGAAATATTGCCGGTATCAGAATCCAACATCCGTTAATGTCGCCGGAATCTGGCGACGGAATCCGGCCACCTTCGCCGGAATCCGATCAGCCAGATTCCGTCGACCAATCTGACCGGAATCCGGCCATCTGGCCGGATTCCGGCCAGACCGACCGGTTTCCGGCCATCTGGCCGGATTCCGGCCAGACCGACCGGTTTCCGGCCATCTGGCCGGATCTGGCCAGAGAACCGGTTCCCGGCCGGCCCTGGCCAGGGAGGTCGGATCCCGGCCGGCCCTGGCCAGGGAGGCCGGTTCCCGGCCGTCTGGCCGGACGGATCTGGCCAGATCCGGCCTCTCTGGCCAGACCCGGCCAGATGGCCGGAAACCGGCATTTTGTGCCGGAATCCGGCGAAACTGCCGGAATCCGGCCACTTTCGCCGGAATCCGGTTATCCCAGATTCCGACGAAACTGTCCGGATTCCGGCCTTTATCTCGAATTCTAGTTATGTTAGCCAGAATCAGGTGAAAATAGTCATAATCTAGTCGGTCAGTGACCGAATCTCGTCATCAATGATTTTTATATTATTTTACATTAATATTTTTATGTTGTGAATAAAAATTGATTTTTATAAGTTAATATGATTGAATAAAAATATAAAAAAATATTTGCGATTTTCCGTACGCGCCAAACACCGAAAAATGCTTTCGACGGAAAATGGTTTCCTGAAAAATGACTTCCTTGAAACCATTTTACGACGGAAATCATTTTACATCGAAACAAACGGAGCATTATATGAAAAACTTGAGACACAGAACAATCATTTTCTTGATTGAATTTAATAGTTCTAAATTTATATAATTTTAAAATGAGTGTCATTTCCATTATGATAAACTAAATTTTTTCAAAAAAAAAAAAAAAACTAAATTTTCATATATCAAAATTATCTATAAAATATTAAAATTTAAGTTTTTTCTATTAAAAATAGATTTATGAATTTATAGAAAATAATATTCTCGATTGACAAGAAATTTAAATTTTTACGACAAATTTTGAAAAATACTAGTATCATTTTTTTAAACCAAATTCAATGGTCTCTCTTTCTTTTTCTCCCACCGACTCTTGAACCTTTGAATCCAGGTACATAATCGTCCCGATTGGAGCTCGTGATCCTGAGACCAGAGTCTTCTTCTCCCAACATCGAGAAAACCCTAAACCTAACCCAAACCCTAACCATAAAACGCTCCAAATTTGGAATTCGTTCTGAAATTATTGCGGTGGTAGATGGGGATCATAAGAAGTAGCTTCTCGTTCATCGTGGGGACGGTGTGTGGAATATACGCAGCTCAGAACTACAACGTTCCGAACGTCAAGAACCTCGCTCACACCGCCCTCTTCATGGCCAAGCACGTCGAAGAGAAGTACCGCAAGCCCAAGCAAAAGGGCGATGATGACTAACATTACGATTCCATTTGGTCTACTCCCGTGACAGCGCCGGATTCTCTGCGATCAGGTTCTTCTTATTCATGAGACAGTTCTAAAGAAAAGGGAAAAAGAGACAAATTGAAAGATGGTAATTTTGATTTTTTGTTGAAGTTCAAGCTGCATAAAACGAGTTTTCGATAAGACAGATATGCTTGTTTTTAAGCATTATGCGTGTAGAGGGTTTGCTAGTTCTTCAATTTTGATGAGGGGTCAAAGAATATGCATTGATCTTATGTGAAATTGAAGGGAAATGCAGGGTTTCCAATTGAAGTAGATGGAGCAGCATTATCACTTTCTTTCTTTCTTTCTTTTTTTGTGTTTTTGATTGGTAAGTTATATACCAATCAATGTCTCCTTCCATGTTGATTGGTATATTACTGAGAGAAAGTAAAACATTAGAAGTTCCACGGAAAGAAAACATAATTGTCTCAAAGAAGTTGAGGAGTGCTCCACATAGTTAACCAAATGCTCACACCCTGGCGTGGCAGTGAGAATTACCGTCGGGTAAAATAACAAATAAAAATACATTGAGCATCAAATTGTGATTTTCATTGCCAATTCAAGAGTGAGGACTTGAGAGTATGTGTAGCATTTTTTAAGAAGTTTACTCTTCCATTGAATGGAGACCCGAAATTGCGGACTCATAAGGGCATGATAGATCTAGAATAGCCTCTGCTGAGAAGCTAGGTTCTTTTTAAACTGATTGATTGAGGGCGTTTATGGGAAGTTGTCGAGGATACCTGCAGATAAATTCTAGTAGTTGTATAATATAGATTCCTAGGAAGTAGGAATACTGTATGTTGATAATCCTCTGTTTAATAATCAATTAGGCTCGTTTATGTTCTCCTCTTGTGTTGCTAATATCCGACCCTAGTAAATCACAGAAGAGCACCCATACAGTTATGGTTTGAAGTGGTTTATACTCTACTGGTGTCACAAGTCCTTGTTAGGGCAAGAACACGACAAGACGATGAGTTGGGTATTCATTTTTTATGAATTTAGAAAGTTCGGACTTAGAGAATGTTTGCTTACCAATGCCTATCACAGAGTCAAAGCTCTTACTCAACCGTAGACGTGCTCCCTGAATCACCAAAGGTCTTCCTATTGCTTTTCCCTTATCGCCTAAAAGTGGCTAGGATGGCACATCCCTTATTATACATTCTTCAATTCTATTGTGGCTTTTGTGAGATATTTTCATTGTTGGTAGCCTTACAGCTAGAGAACTGGGGGTAAAAATTGGGACTGTCAACGTTCCTTGCTTTGCAATAGGGATTTAGGTGTTGATAAGCTCCCTTCTCATGCCATTTTATGCAGATTGCAGATATGGCATTTTCAGCGAGCCTTACTTTGCGCTTGGCATATTGTGGCATGGAAATCTAAGGGCCATAAGCTGTGTGGAGTGAGGTCTTCTTTATTGATTGTGAGTGTTTCAAAAGAAGGCAATTGTTGGACTAAGTTATTTGTTGAATCAATTCCATAGTTTATTTTGGGTGCTTATGAGTGAACATTCGTTGTCTCACTGACCTCCTTGGATCTTTTTTTAAGAAAATCATCAACCTCCATGGATCTTTTTAACTTATGGAACTCTTTATGGTACACTTTCTTATGCTGTCATGCTTTATATAGTCCTAGCTAAGCTAAGCCACCAACTGGCATAGCCTCATGTCTCAACTTTTCTGTATTGAGAGCCAAAGCCTTTTATCCAATTAGCTTCACTGATGGCCATATCCTTTGGTGACTTATATGCTGTTTTGTCCATTATCAGTCATAAGATATTTAGTACTTCTTATATAAATATATAATTAACCATTTCTCGTGCCCAATGTCATCATGCTGAGATGTTTTTAATGTTGTTAGTGACCATGATGGTGGATTAAGTTTTGTCTTGTAAGTTCTCTTATGAGGAGAAGTTGGGACCATGCCAAACAATGGGGAAAAAAGGCACGGTTGGGATTATGGTCCAGCCTGTATTATATTACTGCTAAGTAGCTTCGTGCGTGTGGTTGCACTTACATGCTTGTGTGGCTTTTTCATGCTCATGTTCTTTGAAACCTATGCACAATATATATAGACTATATAGTTGACTTAGAAGAGAGGAGGGAATAGAAGGCTGCTTTGATGTCAGAGCAGTCATGATCTGTAATTCTCTACAGATATTCCTCATTAGGTGCTGATATGATCACTAGTGGCTCTTCTATATTCATTTGTTTTTTTGTTCTTTTTGTAAGTTGCTCTTCTATATTTATTGGCTGTTAGTCCCAGCTTTTTGTTCTCGTAGTCTTTACTTGTTGAATCCCTTTTTGATTTTTGAGTTTAACAATGGATGGAAAAGGATAAAACTTAGTTACAAACTGGTTTGTGGTTAATTTTTTCAAACTGGTCTAATAAATTGCCTAAGTATCCCTTAACATGTGAAAATGTGTTTTTTACATATTTTTTTAATAGTATTAATAAGAGAGTATGTGCTTTAGGAATACTTGTCACTTTATTTGACTGGTTTGTAAAAATTAGCTACAAATCATTTTGTTGTTAATTTATGTCCCATGTAAAATGCTTGTATGCATGAATGAAATATGTAGACTGCTCTTCGTAGTTTCTTTAATGGCACCTAGGCCAAATCCTGAATGAATTATGTTTAGTTGGGTTGTCATGCCAAAATGTATCTCTCTTCGAGTTCAAACCATGATTTGACTTTGAGTTCATGCCAATTTGACGTTTGGGTTCAGGAAGGGGTTAACTATTTACTTGGGTTGGGCCGGATGGTCTCACCACTTGTTGGAAGGCATCTTAGACTCTTAATAGCGCATTAGGACTCCTGTCACAGGCTAAATTTTTCGCTTGACAGCAAGCCTAGCTTCAGCCCCGTGATGGCCTTAGACAAAGCGCACAGCAGTGCCCAAGCAGCCCAACAACACCTTACCGAGGTTAGTTAGCAACAAACACAGCACAACACACAGCCTTTTACGGGAGCAACACCTCCCAACCTTTTCAATTCAACTCAACGAATATACAAAGGGAATGACAAAGGACCTTACAACACATTGGCACCCAAGTCTCACTCAGCCAACAAGGCTTACAATGGAACACACAGAATACACTCACAGCACTCAGTGTTTTCCCACCAGCAGCTCACACAAGGCTAAGACAGCTTTCTCTACTCTCCCAGGAGCATCCAGCAGCTCCTTAAATAGCCAAGCAATCCATCCTCATTCCTGGTAGTGCGGGCAGCCACCTGGCAGGCGCCCACACACTCTGTTGCAGCATCAAATCACTTGCAACATGTTACTGCCGCTACAGTGCACGCCCACAAGCAATCAGCCCCAACAGCTCTGTCATGTGTCTGCAGCAGCAGACACATTTTGAATTTGAACCCCAGCTTCCATTCCCTCCCTTTTCAGCTTTCTGCCATGCACTGCCAATCATCTCATCATCAAAGACAAGCCCCAGTACAATTCAAATCCGCCCACCAGCAGCTGAGCTACTGTCAGAAGCTGTCTGAGCTTGCCCAGCCAGCATCTGCACTATTGTCAGGAGCCAAACTCGCCCACTGCAACTGATCATTTGTAGTCAGGCAAGAGCAAAGCAGTACCACTACGTGGCCACTGCCTTCAGCAACCAAAAGGGATCATCAACCAGCAAAGGGACCAGGGTCTGGGCTACACCATGGCCCATTCAGCAACAGCAAACCGAGCCAAGCACCTTGACAGTGCTTGGGCCAACACCAGCCAGATATGCCTAGCTTCCGGATTCAACCCACAGCATGCCTCCCTCATGCTTGGGGCTTGGTGGACAGCAAGGGTGCAAGGCAACCCACTTGCTGCCACCAATGCAGTCATGTCACGGCTGTGACAACTCCTCTCCAGTTTAGCTGGTCCTTTATACACAGGGGCATTTTTGTAATTTCAAAGTTCTGAGCCGAATAAAAAGAAAAGAGAAGAGAAAAGAGAGAAATACGACCTAACTTCCAAAAGGGGTTCTCTGGTCTAACTTCAAAAAACAAAAAGATAAAAATGGGCGATAAGAGACTTGGATTCTCATGGTAGATGGATTTCGTGATGGAAATAGAAGAGATGAGTCAAATTTTGTTTTTTTTGTTTGAGTCAGTGATTGCATGGAGTAGGGATATTCAGAAGCTTAATTGGTCAAAAAGGATTCAGAAGCTTGGAGATTTAGTGTGAGGATCAGCTGGCCCAGGTTCCATATTTCTAGAAAGTACATTTGTGGTTGCAATTGAACAAGTCTGATCCATTATTCGGCTTAGGTGAGTCGATAAAGTATCGAGTAATCCAAAAGACGAATCTAAAGAATAATAAGAGGGGCATCGGAGCATCGACCAGGGTCAACCTGGTAGTGACTCAAATCCGATTATACTAAATCCTGACTCACTAATTTTGTATTATGTTGGCGGGTAGTGTCAAAAATTGTTGGCACTAAACATAATAAAGGCCATTTACATTTCTTTCTTTTACACAGAATTTGCATTACTAAAAATGATTTAGTAGAATCCAGACCATATGGGATTCTTGAGAAATACACATGTTTTTGGACTATTTTCAACCAAAATGTATATCCAGATTCAACTCTAGTAATGAACAGGAAGATGAAGAATGTGAAATTTGTGAGTTTGGAATTTTATTTTATTTTAATTTTTTTTCAGATGGAATTGACTTTTAAATGTTGAAGATAAAAGAACAAAACCTCATGAGCAGCTCGAATTATACATTAGAGACGATAAGACAAAGGAGGGGAAATTTTCAGTTAGTGGCTTAGTGCAAATGTTCCAAGAGTTGAAGCTTCAGCTTTCATAAATGCTTGCTTAATCAGAAAACTTTTTAGTAAGATTTTTGCAAAATCATAGGTGCTTTGGTCCAATGGTAGGAACCCACAGCAATCCTAAACAAGCACGAAACTAGGCTTTGTGGATTACAATTTTATGGCCTGTAGAAAAGGAAAATAAATAAACAATTTAAAAAAAAAAAAAAAAAAAAGAAGAAGAAGAAAGAAAGAAAAAGACGCAAGCACTATTTGACAATGTTAACTATAATATGACAGAGATGGAGTACGTGGAGGTCTAGGAGAACATCATTTGGTACGAGTGGTCACTAAATTAAGAAATATTAATTTATATATATAATGAGTTTTAAGAGATTCCGTGTTGGAATTTTCGTACAACTCAACTTATCCTAGAAAGAAAAATCATATGGAGAGAGGGAGAGATTAGTGAATAATTAAAGTAATCACTAAATGTTAATATAGTAGTTAGAGATAATATAATTTATTTAGGCACGTAGTTTTCAACACATTAATTAGTCCCTTATTTGTGGTTCCAATACAATTAGCATCTGATTTGGTTACTACTTATATGGGTCATTATATATATATAGCAAGAATTTCATTTGTGGTCGACAAAACTTTTAATCCTTTTTTTGTTTGTCCGTCGTTACATATATGATTTGGTTACTACTTATATGGGCAATTATATAATATATATATACACACAGTGATTTCCACACCGACAAGAATCTAATTTGTGGTTAATAAAACTCTTAGTCCAATTTTTTGTGCGCTCGTTGTTACATTGCTTGCGTCACCAGCATTACAATGTACATTTTCATACAGGTAGGGCTGACAATTTTGTACACAATCCGCGAACCCGATACAAATATAAAACGAAATTTATGAGTTAGAGTTGAAAAGTCTTGCCCGTTTAATTAAATAAGTCAAATTAAAATTAAAATATATAATCTTATACCAATATCTTAATACGTAAACATGAATTGCCATCCATACTCGCAGACATGACGAACTAATACCGACACTTGGGGAACCGTTGGATAACGATAAATACATTTCCTTGCCTTGGGAATTTGGAATATTGGCTTCTAATTCAGAATCAATTGGCATGTTTTATTGTTTTGTAGTTTGTGGTTTGTACTCTAAAACTATCATAGTGTGGGGCACATTCTTTCTTTTATTTTATTTTTAATTTCTTTTTTTCCTGAGCCCAACTTGGTCCTCTTCCAAAGTTTACGTATGGGACTTCCCTTACAGCAAAATTTTCAAAATTTTTAATTGTTTTTTTTATGTTGTTACTTGTTGAACTACTCATTCAAAACTTGCAAGGAAATTAGTTAAGCCCAAATATCCAATAGAGGAGAAAGAGAAGGGAATCGTCGCACATTCTCCTGTCATGTGTGTAGAAAGATATGAACAGAGACCGTACTAAAGAATATTGAAAAATGATACACTTATATTTTTTACATCTACATATAACTAAGTATAAAATTCACTATTAAATTTATAGGGTCTAATATAAGTCTGGTAAATTTAAAGGTGAATTTATAAATAAAATGTAATAAAAATATGTAAAAAATATAAAAATATAATTTATCAGGAATATTTGATCCCTCCACGACTTCCTATATAAAACAATAAAAACGTGAAGGGAGACGCTTATTTTAGAGGTAATGGGCAATGGGGTTAAATTATTCCTCGAAATCAGCTTTTAACGTCATTTGTCCAGAAAGCCAAGAAATATATATATTATTAATTCAAGCGATGACTCAGATATCTCCTTCCACTTACCATTAATTAACTCATCAAGGGCAAGTTTGAATTTTCCACCAAAACTTGATTCCCAATTTATTTCCCTGTTTTCTAATAGTCTACCAAACAAGCCAACTAGTTTTCTTACTTCATGGAAAAATTGTTGGCTTTCATATAACGTTTCCTCACCAAAGAATAATAATAATAATAATAATAAATCAATATCAAAGACAGATGAAAAAATTGTTGACTTTCATACAACGTTTCGTTACCAAAAAATAATAATAATAATAATAATAAATCAATATCAGAGACAGATGAAAAAATTGTTGACTTTCATATAACGTTTCCTCACCAAAAAATAATAATAATAATAATAAATCAATATCAAAGACAGATGAAAAAATTGTTGACTTTCATACAACGTTTCCTCACCAAAAATAATAATAATAATAATAATAAATCAATATCAAAGACAGATGGAAAAATTGTTGACTTTCATATAACGTTTCCTCACCAAATAATAATAATAATAAATCAATATCAGAGACAGATGAAAAAATTGTTGACTTTCATATCACGTTTCCTCACCAAAAAATAATAATAATAATAATAATAAATCAATATCAAAGACAGATGGAAAAATTGTTGACTTTCATATAACGTTTCGTCACAAAAAATAATAATAATAATAAATCAATATCAGAGACAAATGGAAAAATTGTTGACTTTCATATAACGTTTCGTCACAAAAAAAAAATAATAATAATAAATCAATATCAGAGACAGAACTAGAGGAGGCCAAGTGGCCATCCCCCCTCCCCAAGTTTTGAATATACCTATAGAGTTAATATATTGTAGGATTTGGCTAAGTGTTTAAAAAAAAAAAAAAAAATTATAACATATAAGAAAAACTTCATTTGTAATCACTGATCTTCAATTACTTTTACAATTAAGTACTCAAACTTTCAAATGTATCAATTCAGGGTATCTATTTTTCAAAAAAAATTAATTTCAACCCATTTAAAATTTTCTGTTAAATCCTATCAAAATTCTCAAAATATCTGAGTATTTTTTTTAAAAAAAAAATTAATTTAAAAAAATTCAAGCATTGGTATTTTTGCAAATTTCGTTAAATTCTTGCAATTTTCTTCTTTTTTTCCTCTAAAAAAAAAAAGATATATTTTGAGAATTTTGGCAGGATTTAACGGAGGGTTGAAATTGAAAAAATTGAAAGATAGATACCCAAAATTGACATTTTTTAAACCTTGAGTACTTAATTGCCAAAGTGATGAAAGGCCAAGAGTTATAAGCGAAGTTTTTCCCAATATATATATTGTAGTTTTTTCAATGATCCATATTTAATTTTAAGTTTTTTTTTTTTTTTAAAAAAAAAGAGAAATTAAATATGAACCACTAAAAAAACTACAATACATACTATAATTTTTTGAGAAATGATTGTTATACAACTCTAACTTTTTTTTTCAAACTAACTACTAAATCTGTTTTCCTACGTGTGGGTCCTAAATATCTAATAATTTATCTTAAATATCCTACATCTTTTTCTAATTTCTTATTCATCTCGGTACAAAAAATGACAAATTCACAATTGAATACATGGAACCACGTGAAACCAAGTTCCAACATTTGGTCCCACAGTTCACTGATAAATTTACAAAAAAAAAAAAAAAAAATGGATAAAAGTCGAAAAAACATCTTTCAATTTTGGTACAATACCGAAGCCAAATCAGTAGTTGTTGCGTAGCACCTAAGGCACTTTTCTTGGTCCCTCCGGAGGCATAAAGCACGGAACCTTTATCTGGTCCTTGAATCGAGAAAATAAAAGTATAAACAGAAAATGTTCGGGTCATTGCCCATGTTCCACGAGTCAATGTCAATGCTGGCCTCATCCCCCTTTGTTCCCAAATGATCTGGAACTCACGTTCGTTCATAAAAAAAAAAGAAAAAGAAAAGGCAATCAACAGTTGAGAGAAGATGGTCATTTTCTGAATTGGTCATCCTTCTGGATAAATGCTATGCTTTAATTTGATGGACATACAAATACTGTACATACAGATATCTCAACTTCTCTCCACATCCCCCTTTTTTACCCAAAAAAAAAAAAAAAAAAATTCTCCCCTCCATATTCCAAGCTAAACAAATGGAGAAGATTAAAAAAAAACGCCCTCTCCTTTTCTTTGATTACTACAGAGGATCTTCATTTTCATTTGCCTACAATCAGCAGAGGCAGTGAGCTACAGCTTATCAACAATGTCGAGAAAATCACACACAGGCAGCATAACTGACCACTGTATCCTTTAAAAAGTCACACTTCATGAGCTGGTGCT
Source organism: Alnus rubra (assembly GCA_028654335.1). NCBI lineage: Eukaryota > Viridiplantae > Streptophyta > Magnoliopsida > Fagales > Betulaceae > Alnus > Alnus rubra. The sequence continues at coordinate 2,947,808 of JAJPGS010001067.1, read as the reverse complement.
GAAGATCTTGCTTGTGACCTTGACTCCTCAATCTTTTCAGCCACCTCGGCTACAACAAGCCTAGTTAGAAGCAGCCCTGCAATTAGAGCTGCTGCCATCAACATGGTGAAGACTGCAGTCCAGCTAGTACCAGAAATATAACCTGTTAGTAAGGGTCCAATAGCAGCCCCAACAGAGCCTGTTCCATCTATAATCGCCGTCACCGTTGCCAATGCCCGGGAATTCCCTTCCAATGAACTGTGGGTTCCCAAGTCAGCTGATACAGCCGTTGTGATAAGAGCATATGGCCCATTCACAAACAGGCCACAGATGAACATAAGAATGATATTAATCGTCAAGGAAACGTGTCCATAGCTTCGATAGAAGAAGAGAGCAGGGATGGCACAGTACATGAAACTCGCAGCTGTTATTGCTCTTGCATTTAAGCGATCCGAAATGTGGCCAGCTAGAATTCCTCCAACTACACCACCAACATCAAACAATGTAGACAAGTTTCCGGCGGTTGAGCTAGATAAATACTTGCCATCAATAGCTGCAAAATGAAAACAGAAAAGAGTGTTAAAGATGTTACTTTGTAGCTGAACAAGAAATTTTGATAATTGATGAACTCAAGCATGTATTCAAGACTACATGTGAATAATTTCAGTTGAAATGAGACTAAAAACATCATATAACAAGCTGAAGGAACCCCTGCAAAGAGTGGATTTCCATGACATCAAAGGATACAGTCATCTTTCTGTCAAAGGTTTAGGCATATCTTAGTTACATTATAAAAAGTTTTGAGAAGGAAGAGGACTTGGGGATGGGGTTAAAAGTCTTGTCAAAAAATTGTTGGGTATGGTTGAGATTTGAAACTACGGGAGCCAAGGGATCAAGCTAAGTTATAGAAACTCATGTACTGCACTTAATCACAATCTCCCTTCTTTTTTTCCTTTTTTACCACAATAATCAGAACAAAAAAAATGTCTGCAGATTTAACCAAGTCATAACACTTAAAAAGCAAAGAATCTAATACCTGTATGGGTAAGATAGAACGGAAGCCAGTAGAGAAATGTATAAGCAACCAATTTGGCAAAGAAGAGGCAAAGAGCAAAGGGAGCAACTCCCGGAATTTTCCACGCTTGTATGAACCCCACAGCTCTCTGCTTAACCTCCGTCTCTGACTTTAACAAAGGTTGTGCTACTCCCTCACCAATTTTCTTGGGAGAATGGAGTTCATCATCATCTCTATCAGCTCCAACAGACTCAGGATTAACAGGCAATAGAAGAAAAACCACCAATCCAATGAAAGCAATCATGAGACCGGGCACAACAAAGGACCAACCCCATCCGTAGCTCAATAGAGCAGAAGCAACCAGAGAACCTGTAATGTTCCCAATGGAAGTATGAGCATTCCATATACCCATAATTAGCCCTCTCTTGCTCTTTCCAAACCAGTTACCAACCACTGCAACCACTGAAGGCCATCCAGTTGACTGGAACAAACCGGCAATCATTTGGACTATCAAATAGTAGATAAAACTATGTATGTTTCCCCAATAACCAACGCCAAAGAGCGAAGTAAACAAACCAGTTCCCACCATTCCCACTGTTAAGAAGATCCTTAAATTCATTCTGTCCCCCAAATGTCCAGAGAAGTACATTCCCACAGCATAAACTGAGAGGAAAGCAACATCAAGTTCTCCAAGCAAGGCCGTCCCATCTGATCCATTAAATGGAGCCCAACCATCTCCAAGCATCCACGAAAGTCTAGCTGGTTCCTGCAAGTAAGTTATCCTCCATGGGTAGAGCTGCAATCCCAAATCTGATGATTGGGGATCAAGGGTGCTCTTAACAATGCTTGTGGTTTTTCGAGTGGCATGGTAGCTCGCGTATGCGAAAAATGTTACAATCAAAACAATGGCTTGGTAGGTTTTGAAGGAAAGGGTGGTTCCGTTGATGTATTCTAAGAACCGGATTCCAAGGGGCTTCCTATGGTTGCTCTCAGGCGTTGGTTCTGTCATTGAACCCATGTATCAATTCTCACTCTGAAAGAGGTTAAGCGGAAGAAGAGGTTTAAGTTCTTCTTATAGGTTCCACACTCTGCAAGCTGGAAATAAAATAATAAAAATATGAGATTGCATCTAAAAAAGAAACTGTGAGCTATTCTGTATTAAATCTAACAAGAGATTCATCTGAGGAAATCAACCAATGCTCAATAAGTTGCTACTATCCAATAAAATACAGATTGGCAATAAGTACTTCAAATTTCTACATAATGAGTTGGGGACATGTTCAAATTGACTTCTTGTTCTTTTGTTTATTTTTATTCCCTTTTTCCTTTGATTTTGATGTATTCAATTAACAATTTTCAAACTTTCTTAAGCACCATTTCTCCAGAAATTTTTAAACCCAGCTTCCTAACTTGTTTGGGATTCATTCCCAAACATTTTCTCCCAAAAAATTAATAGTTCAAGAAGCTCAGGGGAAGCCAATGGCAACAGGTGCTTTAGAAACTATATAAGCTAGAGCCTCTATTTTCCTTGCTTTTTGATAATTAAATCCTCTACTTGTAACAAATTGAAATCGAAGTTTTAAGTTAAATGAATTTACAATCACACAAATAAACTTCAGTTGTTTCATACTTTTAAAATCACAAACTAAATTTACACGGCGAGGAAATCTATACCTGAAACAAAACTTTAAAAACAAGGTTTTAGAAACAAACTCTAAGACGAAAAAAAAACAGAACCTTACAACAATCGGAGTGAAATTCATAATCTTTCAACCCCAAAGAGTGGTCCTTGAAAATTTACCCACTTATTAAATTTGCTTCCAGATATTATTTCTTGACAAAATCAACCCCCACACGCCAAAAAAACAAAGAAGTACAGCAGAAAAAAATTGAAACGGTAAAAAACGTATAAGAAAATCAAAATTTCCAAGTCAAATGTATGTCCAAAAAAAATACCCATCAATCAAATTCCGACCCTCGACAATCTTACCCAGATAAAATCGATTTCCCAACCCCAGAAAATTACTAGAAATTCAAATAAAGAAATGCACAAAGCTAAATGGTCAAAGAAACTTAATTAAAACCAAAATAAAACTTGAAAAAATAAAACATCCCCAAGTACCAAGAAATATATACTCTAGAAAAAAATACCTCTAAGCTTAGCTGAGCTTACTGGACAGCTTGCTTTCACTTTCTCTCTCTCTCTCTCACACACAAGCACAGAACTCTCTCGCTCTTTCTCTCTGGTCTTCAGCTGCTTGGCGAACAACAAAAACACTTCGTCAAAGCCCAAAGCTTTTTCCAACGCCGAGCACGTAATGAATTCTTTTATGGTTGATGGTTATAATATTTTATGACTCCTAAAGTACTATAATACCCCTGCTCTTCCTTTTCACTGCTTTTGACAATACTCTCTCCCGCGTTACCATACTACCGTGAAATGACAAACACACCCTCCAGCATTCAATAATATCGCTTTTTTTAATTATTATTATTATTCTTATTTTTTTTCCTCTTCGGAGTACGGGATATATTATATATATATGTATATATACTATAAAAATTGTAATTTAAGATAAACGAAGATATACACTTTGTTTAAGCCTAATCAATTAGATTATAGTAATATTTACAAGATTCTCATACAATTAAGATGATGTAATACTTAAAATCAATTTTTGAATTAATAATTGTAAAAAAAAATTAAATAATAATTTTTACTGTTAAGTCATTGAGGTCATCCTAATTGTATAGCATAGAATCAGTTACATAACATTATACTAAATAGTATGTTGGTATAATAATAGTTTTTTTTTTTTATTCCATCTTGGTACTCATCTCTTTGTAAAATTTTTGGTACCCCTAATATTTCTATTAGTTACTTGTATAGAGTTGCTTCTCGTTATTAAAAAAAATATTTATACTTTATTAAATTAAAATGTTTTTTTCTTTTTTTTCAAATTTTGAAACATGACATATTAAGTAAAATCAATTACTGTTACTTTTAAGGGGAGGAAATTAGCAGTGCAACCAAGAGATGTCTCAGTTTGCTGATTTTTTTCCTTTCATTATTTCCAAAATTGGAAGAATATTCGGAAAATGTCCGTGCAAACTAAATGGTTGTAATTTGCAAACTTGAACAATGGAATATGCTTTAATTTAATTCATCAAAAAAAAAAATGCTTTAATTTGGCAATGATGATTTACTTAAAAAAATAAAAAATAAAAAATAAAAAACAATGATGATGTAATTGTAAGGTGTAGATTATCATTACGCCTGCGCTATCTTTTGGGGAAAAATCAAAAAATCCAGAGCACTAGTGTCATTTCTTCGTGCTTCCCACTCAATCCTGCTTCTTCTTTTTCTATTTTTATAGGTCAAAATTAAATAAATGGAGATATCACTAAAATTTCTCTTTCTTTTTCTTTCTTTTTTTTTTTTTTTTTTTTGTCTGTCAGAATTGGTCAAAATATACTAATTAAACAATGTGAGTATTGAATTGCTGCGTTTGGTTACTTCTAAGACTATTTGAATATAATGCGAGATTGTCTGAAGTTTCAGATTCCCTTGTACTATATAATATGCATCACAAGACTTCTTCTTCACGTGTATTATAACTTTAAAATATATATATATATATATATATATATATATATATATATATATATATATATATATATATATATATATATATCTCCAAATTGTTATATAAGTTTTCCTTAAATGAAATAAAATTCTATAGAAACTTATTTACCTACTTTTTCTTTTCATGAGCTTTTTATTAACTTTGTAAAACTAGGGACGGGCAAAAATTCGAGATTCCGCCTCCCGACCCACTGGTCAGATTCCGACAAAGGCGAATCAAGAGGAGGAAATGATTTTAAATTTCCAACCATGTCGATCCGACCCAATTACATAAAATATATATATATATTATAACAATTTTCTCTGCCATCTCACTGTCACGAAGCCGCTGCTGCTATTCACCTATTAATTAATTAATTAATTTTTTTTTTTGTGTGTAATCTTCTCTCAATCTCTCTTAATCACTTCTCCCAACTTCTTGAAGACAAAGAACTAGTGCAACCTCGCTTTGGCCTCCAACTTAACAAAGGTGGAAATTGGCAAAAATGACCTCCAGCGAAAGTATGTCAGAGGTCATTCCGACATTTTCCCTTCTTCTCTTTTGTTGTCGAGCCCTAAAACCTATCCGTGAGGAAAATAGTAAGAATAGTAATTAAATGATTAAATCAATAAATTTTTTATTAGTTTCAATTCTTAAAATAATGGATGATTTAACAAAAAAAAAAAAAAAAAAATCACGGAAATCCTTTAAAAGTTCAGATCAAATCCCTGTCGGCCTTTAACGACCAGATCCCTGTAGGCTGTGGCCTGTAGGTTGTAGCCATAGTTCCTTCCCAAAATCAGGAGGAGGATGACTGGAGGCCTGAAAATTTGAGAAACTTCTTGCTTGGAGCCTTGGACCCACAGTTTGTCCATGTCCGTGCAGAGGGCCCATCCCATTTTTTCAAGAAGGGCCCTATTAAAATCACCTTCCTCAAGTTCTGTCGTGTTTTGCCTCCCAAATTTTTGCTGGACAATTTTTTTTTTTTTTTTTTTTTGTGATTGGTTTAAATTATAAATAATATTTTATTTTTAAAAATATTTTTCTACTAATTAATAATTACACAAGATAATTTTAATTTTTTTAATGGTCAAAATAAGGACATTTTCAAAACATTTTGATCATCTTTGATTTTTCATTCAACATAACTGTCAAAATTAACGGATGTAACAAAATAATAACAGATAAATAATTTAAAGAGCCAAATCATCGCATTTGTCGTTCATAGTGCTTCATAAAAAAATAACAATTAGTTAAAAGAGCTAAACAATATTTAAGCATTTTATTTTATAAAAATTTAAAATTAAATCTGAACTCTTAAAAAAAATACACATATATACTGTAATTTTTTTTTTTTTAGAGCACTTAAAAAAAAAAAACACATGGTAAAAACCGACAAACAAATTCCATTAGGTTTGCATTAGATACCCTCTCAGTCTCTCACTCTCAAACCTTAACTTTTTTTTTCCAAGTCTTGCATGTGAAGAACGCAACCAATATCACCCAATGGAAAGAAGAATAAAGTGATTGGATTTGACGTAAATACAGACTTTTGAGCGCTAATGGGTCCCGCCAAATCTGACTTTCCTAGGAATTCAACGGATCATGATATCCGAACCGTCCATTTATCCCGATTTACATCCAACGCTCACGATCCTCCAGCCACAAGTTTACTCGCGAGGTTAAAAGGGTATTTTCGGTTAAATAAATGAAAGTTTACAAGCTCCACCGCGGTGGCAAGGTCGTGGTTTCACCAGATCACTAGGGCTACAATCGTCATTCCACAATCTGGCTCCACTTAGCGCTTAAAAAAACGCGGCGGAGTTGGAAAAGTATATTCGGATATCCCAAAAGGATGAAAGGAATGATTCCAAGCGTGCACCGTATATCCGCCCAAATGGGCAGGGCCCACATGTGCCACGTATGCGTAAGGATTTAAATGACGTGGAAAGATTAATGGTTGATGTTTAAGGAGCTAATTGCGCAATCACTCTGCGACACGTTGCAAAGGCATACTAGGCCGTGCAGTGAATGCTTGTCGGAATCAAGGCAATCAAAATGAATGGGGTTTTCGTTCGAAGGCACACTGAAACTTCCTTGTCCGGCTTTTCTTTTTTGTAACTTGATTTGCCATTTGGGGCTGAACCGTCTTTGCATTATTGCATTTAATTGATGGCCCGGCCGACCTCTTTTTCCATTTATTTTAAGTTCTTTGAGATCGCAGTTTTTGGCCAGGATTCAAGGTGTAGTCTATTTTGTACCAGACCTCATTTTTTCAGGATTGTCATTTTCTTTCCTTTCACTGTTTCACATTATTGAGTACGTTGAGTCACAACAAAATTTGACTTTTTTTTTTTTTTTTTTTTTTTTTTTTTTTGGGGGGGGTGGGGTGGGGGGGAATATATACGAATAATAATAATAATTTGAGTTTGATTCCAATTTAGCCGTTAACATGTAACCCTCCATCTTGGTGGTTCAGTAGCCTAAAGAAATTTTTCAAAATGGTTGGACTAGGTTGGGAGTTTGACTGCCAAAATAAAAATCTTCAATCCTATTAGTATTAGTTGTTTTGGGTCTCACTGATACCCTAATAAGGCTTTGTCAAGTTATGACTCAGTTGTACTTGAAATATCGTATAAAGTTCAAATGTAATGGGTAAAAAATATAGACAACTAAATGACAATATATATGTATGAGAGTATATAATTATGGCGAAGAGGTCGATCGAAGAAAAGATTACCGCACGTTGATATGATAGGGTAAAATATAGATTTGTATATGGTACAAAAAAGGGTGCAAATAAGAAGAAATATTTACTATATATATATTAAGAGTAAGCGGAGGCGGTTAATATAATAATTGCTTCTTACTACTGCTAACCACACCATTAGATTTAGGCGGCCGTTCATTGGAAAAAATCAATTGCACACCCATATGGTTACACTGTTAGCGACTAGCAATTAATAACAAATTAGCGATTATTAATGGTTAATAACAGCTTGTCGGTCCACTCGTATTCAATTATATTATTGTTTCTAACCTTCTGGCGACGTAAGAGCTCTACTGCAAGACACGCATCTTAATCATTTAAAATAATTAACCATTAGTTCGGTGGTGATTAAAGAATTTGATTTGAGGCAAAATGTGGTTAAAGAGAAGTCATTTTCATCTCACGCTGTTGGATACGGTGGAATGCCCCATAAACTTTGGATTTTGACGTGCATTTATTAAAAAAAAAAAGAAAAAAAAAAAAGAAAAAAAAAGAAAAAGGGTTTTAGAGGTAATTAAGCCTCAGCGGGGGTCACATTATTTGTTGCTTTCCACACCCTACACGTTTGGTTAGAATAATGAGGTCACGATGCTAATTGGCAAGTTGTTTTGGCTTTTAGCCGGTTTAGGCCTTGCAATTAGGGGTGTTAGATGAACACAACTCAGCCGCTGGTGAATTCGATTCGATTTGATTCGGTTTCGATTTGAATAATAAATTAGTCGTTTGTGAACACAATAATATATTCGAGTATTAAACAAGACATGCTCGTATAAATTTGGCTCGACTCGAATAAGCTTGTATAAACTCGTATAACTTCATTTTTACAATTTTATTTTTTTTCGTATTATTTAAATTTTGTAATAAGAACACCTTAAGTAAAAATTTACCATTGGTAAATATAATTGGTTTAAATTACAAATCATTACTTATAGTATAAAAAATAACTGCAAGGTTATTGTGGTAGGCGAAAATTACAAATTACTCATTGAAGTTGTTTTTTGTCCACAAACTTAATAGAAATGGTTAGGTTGCCACGACAGTCTAATAAAAATGCAACATGTCACTCTTTATAAAAAAAAAAATATTAATATATTAAAAATTTAAAACTTCTTATATACCGAAAAGACACGTAATTAATTAAATGACTTCTTATCTTACTCATGAGGAGATAGATCATTAGAAATGAATTTCTTTTTATCCTATAAACTAGTTGATTTTAAAAATGATTTGTCCGGTATTGTACCCAATTATATTTCCTTATTTTAAGTGATTTTTTATTTTATTTTATTTTATGTATGTGTTTATACACGTATTGGATGCCAACAATAACATCATTTTGCGTTTAAAAAAATGATTGTTGTACAACTCTAATAATTTTTTTTAAAACTAATTATTGAATTTGTTTTTCTATATGTGAGTCTAAATATCTAATGATTAATCTTAAAAAAAAAATTATTAAAATTATACCAAAATTATAAATTATCATATGTGATCTCTTGACTGTCCCCGTTGGCCACAAAATGCCACAAAATATCGTAATCTCCGCCCAACCAATGGGAAGAAAGAAACACGAAGGAAAAAAGAAAAAAGAAGCAATTCTAATAATAATACGCAACCCCTGACCAAATCATTTCCTTCTAAGGTTAACGTGAACGACATTGCCTTTTCTATTATTTTTTATTTTTTTATTTTTTTTAAAAAAAACCAACTTTTTTTAAAAAAAAAATAATAATAATAATATTTTAAGTTTTTAATTTTTAATATATTAATATATTTTTTTTTAAGGATGTCACATGTCGCATTTTTATTAGACTGACGTGACAACCTAACAGTTTCTATTAAGTTTGTAGATGAAAAACGACTTCAAGAAGTAATTTGTAATTTTCGCCTACCACGAGACCTTACAATTATTTTTTATATCATAATGAGTGATTTGTAATTTAGGCCAATCACATTGACCAATGGTGTAATTTTTCCTAATTTTTAAAAGGAAAACTTCACTTAACCCATTTGAATTTTTATCATATTTGTAATTACCTTTCCTAAATTTCAAAAACTCTCAATTTAATATATCAATCTTTCAATTTCACTCCCCCATTAGGATTTTTGTTAAATCTTAATGGATGTGTGTCAAAATTCTCAAAATACCCATCATTTTTTTAAAGGTAAAAAACAGGAAAAAAAAAATTGCATGAATTTAGCGTTGATCAAAATTTAACGGAATTCGCAAAAACACCCACGCTTGAATCTTTGGAATTTTTTTTTTTAAAAAAAATGTATTTTGAAAATTTTGACAAGATTAAACAGATTAAAAAAAAATTGAAATACAAAAACACTAAATTGAGAGTTTTTTTAATTTTATGGAGATATATAATTGCAAAAACAGTAACAATTCAAGGAGGTTAAATGAAGTTTCATCATTTTAAAATCAGTGTTGTAATGAGTACTATAACTTTTATTACAAATTCTTACAAACTGATAGTTCACGTAACACGTAACACTTAACACTTATGTCAATCACTAAAATATGAAGTATTACATGATATTTACGGATGGTAGTTTGAGAGAGTAGGTGTCACATGATAAATACGTTGATACAACATTAAAAAAATTTAAATATAATGACATCATTAATACCAACAACTTTAAATTTGTCCATTAGTTATCTCCTCGATCCAAAATGTGAGAAGTGTCTTTTACCCCCTCTCTCTCTCTCTCTCTCTCTCTCTCTCTCTCGCCTCATTTTGCACGCCTGTTTGATGTATCAAGCTCGATCAACTCCTTGTCTTTCATAAAGGAATGAAGGAACCATGAAAGGAAGTTCTTCAATTCCTTGTACTATATATTTTTCATATTCGATCATTTTCGCATTTTAAATTCACTTCCGAATATAAAAGCTGATGATCACCTCCCTCTCTCTCACACACACACAAACACAAACACACATTTGGGTGCCCGCATGCAATGGCGGCTAATATTGCTCTTGCACTCGTCCTCGTTCTGCCATTGTTGCAGCTGGTAAATGGGGAGCATAAGATTGACGATTATAGAGGGAGATGTGATCTGTACGATGGAAGATGGGTTTACGATAATTCATATCCGCTTTACAACTTGAGTGATCATTGCAGCTTCGTACTGAAGCAATTTGATTGCCAGAGGAACGGTCGGCCGGACAAACTCTATCTCAAGTATAGGTGGCAACCCTCTGCATGCAACTTGCCAAGGTACCATATTGTTTTTACATGGGCTGGCCAGTGGCCCCTCACCCCAGTAAAGGTTTATATATATATATAACTACCCCTAAAAAAATTAAACACGACATGATACGTTTTCACTTCTTTTTTTTCGCCTATTCATTACTGTTCTTCAAAGCTTCCTTCTTTCGTGCTGTCAGCTCTTCACTTTCTTTTCAGTTTTCTATCTCCGTGCCTTCACGTTCTTCTTTTTCTTTATTTATTTTTTTATCTATAAAAAATAATTCAAAACATGAAAAATACATATTACAGAGGACTAAAGTGTTGAGGAGATCTCCATATTCGATAAATCATCTTCCTCTTCTCTGATTCTAATCTTCTTCTTCTCTCTTAGCTAATTTCATAGCACTATATTATTTTAGTCAGGTTATAAATAATAGATCGAGTTAACTACTTTATCGATCTGTTCAATTGTATTCATTAGGTCCCACATATGCCATATCCATATTGACAAACAACATAAAACTTGTTAAATTGTTAGGTTGCCAAGGTGGTTTATTGTCTTTGAGTTAGCTTGTCCCATTTGCTTTCGGTAAAACGAGACATTTGACATATTCATTCACACACTTTTGGAGTACCATCCATGACTTTTAGACTAACCGATTAATACATTCACTAATTATCCAAAATGAAGTATATATAAATAAATATTAATAAATCAAGCTTACTAACCCACACTATTAACAACCTAATTAATTCAGTTAAAATATTTGTTATGCAGGTTCAATGGTGTAACTTTCTTAAGGAGATATAGAAATAAGCGCATCCTGTTTGTTGGAGATTCATTGTGTTTGAACCAATGGCAATCACTGGCATGCATGCTTCATTCAGCTACGCCACATTCTGAGTACAAGTTTGAGAAGACAGGTTCCCTCCGGACATTCACATTCACGGTAAGATCAATTTTCAATGAAAGAAACTAAGTTTCGAGGGTTATTTTTGGAACTTCATCACATATTTTTTATTTTTTATTTTTGTCTCCAACTATTTCGCTTTGTCTTGAAGTTTTAAGGTTATATTAGTATTTTTTTTTTTTTTTATCTTCAAGTATTTTTGTTACAATCTTAAGTGTCTCACATGGCTTAAATTCAATTTTAATCATGTGTGTATAAGCTTTTAGACATCATTCATTTACAAGCCGGTTTTCAATAATGATTTGCTGAATTGTATATTAGAACCCTACCATGTCGAGAATGAGATTGGACGCAGCTCATTGAGTATAAGATCGAATGAGTTGGGCTTTGTAGTCGAATTCTAGAGGGAGCGACTTATAGGTTGGATTAAAATGTTTGGTATCATATATGAGTATATTATTAAGTCATTGAATACTGATAAGTGAGCAGATCGACAAAAGAGAAAAAGCATCATTAGGTCAATAGTGTCGATAAAGTGGGTGTCGTTGTGCACGTTGGCTGCAAAACGTGGGGTATGTTACGATCCTAAGTGTCTCATATGATTTAAGTGCAACTTAATCATATGTATATAAGCTCTTAGGTACCTCTCATTACAAATTGTTTTTTAAGGGTGAGTTCTGTTAAAACAGTTTCCAGACTGGCAGCACAAGCTTCTAGAAAGTTCTTGATATATTTTCCTGCAAAACAGTAAGCTCAGTAAGGATGCTTATTGGGGGTGACAGCTGGTCCACTTCGATGCTTTAAGTTAATTCTTTGGATAATCTGTATAAATGCCTTAATAATAATAATTTCAGCTAGGGGAATACCTGAAGGTAGGTCTGTATTTATACTAAAGGTGGGTGGAGTCGGTTTTCCTTGGAAATGGCAGGAACTGGCTCTCTATCATAGGTCTCCACTTCCGAAACGTGGGTGTTCACACGGTCCAGAACATGGGTCTTCGTATCTTCCGGAACGTGGGATTCCACGTGTCGGATGAGTGCATCTCCTTGTGTCCATATCTTGTGTGCCCACGTTCTGGGGCATGATTGTCCGGGACGTGGGCTGGAACGTGTTTGAGACATGTTCCAGATATCTCGGAGCCTTAGTCTTCTCATGGCTTTCCATGGGTTGTTTAATTTTCGACTGGACTTGTTGGGTCATGCAATGGATCATGTGGCCCAGCCCATGGACCCGAGCGAGGGGCTCGGTAGATGTCCTGTTAATGGACTTCTTTGGGACTATGAGTAATAAGTGGGCCAGTTGGGCTTCCTGGCCCATTAGTGGAAATATTTCCCAACAAGTTCTACATGTAGTCTATATCAATTTTACTTTGAGAGCACTCTAAACTTAGCCTGTATAAAGGCATACTCAGTATATTTTTCATTCAAGCTTGAGAAAATAAAACTTAAAGCCATTGGCATTTTTTTTTTTAAAGAAGAGTTTTCTCTAGCTAGTGTTCTATATCTCTATGCTATTTTTTTATTGAGTGGTGCGAGTGTTCTTTGCTCTGTATCCCCTTAAAAAAATTCTTTATGAGTTTTATTTTTCCTTTTGTTTGCTATTTGTTTAAGGGAATAACTTCAATCCGGTCTGGTAGAAACTAGCATTTTTTGCCTTCCAATGAAAGGTTGACATGTAGCAAGGAACAAAAAAATCAAATAGAACAAAACAAACGACCACTTCTTCAATGCATGCTAAAAAACAAAATACCCTCTGTTCTTCAACACCGGTGAATCGCCGCCCAAATCCGAACGTTGCTGCCGCCCAATCGAACGCCGCCGACGCTGCCCAGGCCCGAGCCGAAGTCGCTGACGCTGTGGCCGACCCGAGTTCGACCCCGACCGCATTGTCGTTCACCATCTCCAGTTGAACCAGAATGCCGAGAGCACTAAATCACCGGACCAGATGTGATCACCGGCAAGTCGGTTCTGGCCACCAAAAATCGTACCTCCGGCCACTGGTCGACGACCCAGAACGGACGTTACCTCCTGCTCCTCCGCGCTGGCCCACCGTTGATCGGATCCTCTCTCTATTCGTCTCTCTCTCTCTCTCTTTCTCTCCTCCCGCATCTCTCTCTCCGACACATCTCTCTCTGTTTCACTCTCTCATCACCCGATCTCCCCCTCTCGAACTCACTCTCTCCCTCTCACCGTGTCCCTGTGAAAGGAAAGAAAAAAACAGAAGAAGAAAGAACGAAGAGAAGGGAAAATGGGAAGACGATTCAGTACATCAGCAGCATTTCAATTTTTTTTTTGTTTTTTTTGTTTTTAGCTGACGTGTCGACTGATTATTGGTGGGCAAAAAACCCATGTTCTCTGCCAAGACCGGACAGAAGGGGCTCTCTTTGTTTAATTGTTGTTGTTCTTATTGGTAGCTAATCTTCGAAGTTGTTTGTGATTGGGATTATATGATACCATTTGGGAATTAGGCTTCATTATTAAATTTATTATTCTCAAATTTTGGATAGTTGGTGTTGTTCTTCTAGTTTTGCTTAATTTTCTCTATATTTTCCGGTATCATAGGAACATGATAAGATGTTGAGTTTAATTATGTGTTACAACAATACAACATACGTACGTGGATGATTTTAGTAGGGTTAGCCTTGTGGGTTTGAAATTGAAATTGAGGTTCAACTCAAAAAAATATGATTCCATTGAATCCTTTAAGATTCAAACTGTAATTAGATTGAAATACAAAAAAAAAAAAAAAACCTATTTTTGAAATGATTGATAAATATATACTAGCATTTCAAATGGTATTGGTCAAGCTCGGATTCAACTTTTAGATCTCTTAATTAAAAAAGCAAATTTGGTGGTTACTAATTAGTTAGTAATTAACAAAGTTTAACGTTGTCTTGCATCCTATGTTATAAATATGCATGCAGGAGTACAATGTTTCTGTGATGCATCTATGGAATGCATTTTTGGTCGACATTGTTCCCAAGAGATACGGGCGGGTTTTGAAACTCCACAAGCTTGACACAAGAACATGGCAAGGAATTGATGTATTAATATTCAACACGTGGCACCACTGGCTTTACACCGGAAGGAAACAACCGTACGTGAGATTTGCATGAATCCCTTCATTGTTTTTTATTTAACATAAGTTTTATTTCATCAACAACTAAAACTTTACTTAATTATAACATTTATCTTTCATCACTTTTATATTTAAGTATTCAAATTAATTATAAAAAGTGTCAATTTATGGTATTTAACTTTCATTCTTTTTAATTTCAAATCTCTGTTAAATCTTGTCAAAATTTTCAAAATGCCCTTTTTTTTTGGAAAAAAAAAAAAATTGCAAGCATTTAGGTGTTGGACCGTTAGTCATAATGTAACGGAATTTGAAAAAATATCCATACTTGAATTTTTGAAAATTTTTACAATTTTTTTTAAAATAATAAACATAGGTATTTTGAAAAAAAAAAAAAAGGTTTAATTTTAACGGAAAATTCTAACGAATGGTTGGAATTTAAAAAAATAAAAATAAAATAAAATTGAAACATAGATATCATAAATAAACACTTTTTAAAGTTTGAATATTTAATTACAAAATTAATAAAAAATCAGGAGTTATTATCGAAGTTTTCTCGGAAAGCAAAAAAATTGAAAAAAAAAGGGTTTGAGTACTTTTTGATTTGCATGATAGGTGGGATTTCGTTGACGACGGGAAGCATAAATACAAAGACATGAATCGCTTGGCTGCCTATGAGATAGGGCTCAAGACATGGGCTCGATGGGTGGAGAAAAGTGTCGATCCTAGAAAAACCAAGGTCTTCTTCCAAGGAATCTCACCGGACCATTTTAAGTAAGTTATTAAAGAAATTATTTAACAAGAAGTAAAAAAGTTAAGTTGTTAATTAAAGAGTAATTATGGTTACCAAAAAGTGAAAAATAAATTGCCAAAAAGATTAAGATGGAACCATCCACTCGTAGGGGAATTGAATAATTGATACTGCATGTGGTTTCATATATAGAGACTGCATGTTGTGGGCATAAAAATAAAAATAAAAAATGCTACCATATGTGTTTAGCATCAAATTGAAGAACCATCTGGCATAATTAAAGCACTCAATAGATCGATCAATAAGTAGGTTTACTAGCCATATATAAAGCACTCAATAGAGCAACAAGCAATGAGCTATTTGTTTTCCAAAAAATAATAGAGTTTGTTCGTGCTTGGATTACCTTTTCCATATTCTCATAATTTTACAAGATCCTCCCATCTTATATTTCTCTCATTGTTTAACCAGCGAAAGTTATTCGGGGCTCCATAATGGAAAGAACTGCAATGGAGAAGCAAAACCCGCACTTGCAGATGAACATCCATGGCACCAACATCCAGCAGAACTAGCATTGGAGAAAGTGTTGCGTAACATGTCAAAGCCGGTGCACTTGCTCAATGTTACAAGAATGTCGGAACTTAGAAAAGATGCGCATCCATCGGTCTACGGCGCCGGAGGGCACCGTGGGATGGACTGCACCCACTGGTGTCTTGCTGGAGTCCCCGATACATGGAATCAACTTCTGTATGCAGAGCTCATTTAGAAATAATAAGTCGTTTTTTAGCCGACACTATCCAAACGACTTAAAATGAATAGTATATATTAATTTTCTTATTCTTTTTTTCTTTCTAAAAACGACACTATTCGAATGACGACCTAAAACTTATGATTTTTTTTTGTAATGGTATAAGAAATGTTATTTGCCGGCTGCCACGTAGATGTTATTTCTGTTGGGGACAATGTCTTAAAACCCAATTTGATTTGTATGACATTTCGGTTTATTTATTAATAAATTTGCTTATTTTTCAAGATAAATTAACTAGAACATTGGACGTGCTTGTGACTTTAATTATATGTAGTCTTAAGTTACATTGAATATAATTGAAGCGTGTTAATGAGATTATCACACAGATCGAGGATTCAAGGCATAATACTTTGTGACATATAACCTTAGTCGTATACGGTCAGTAATGTAATTGAACATTCCATTTGCTTGTAAAAATAATAACTGCAGCAGCAAGCAGGCTTGGAACCAGTACTGTAGGGAACAGAACAATAGAATCGGTTGGATGGGAGGCCGGTGATGTAAGATGCTTACAGATGATGGCTGGTAGGTGGCTTGTGACTGGAGAAGGGTGGGGAAACACAGCAGATTTGGCCTTCAAGATGCAAAAAACACAAGAAGAAGAGAAGAAGCTATAAGAAAATCTTATTAGAAAAGGAAAAGAGAGAGGTGGGAAAGTAAGTCCTCCCCAGTCGGCAGTAACAAGGAGATAGAGATCAAAAGTGGAATATAGAAGAGAAGAAACCAAAGGGACAAGAGAGACAAGATGCTCTAGCTCTGGAAAGCTCTCTAAACAGCCTTTTATCATTGTATTTGATAGTTAGTTACCAAGATGTTCTTTCCTTAAAGTCAATATAATATATATGCATTCTCAAAAAAAAAAAATATATATATATATGCATATTCCTTTTATAATATCATTTCTCAAACTGCTAAATTAAATAGTAGTACTTTATGATATAAGATTATGTATACAGTCTATATATTTTAGGTGATTGAATTGGAAGGTCTGATTTGAATCATCAACTACACATGCAATTGATCTCAAATTAATTGAGCTCAATGAATTTAAAAATATTTTAAAGATAAGAGGATTATTCTTGGTGCAAGCATATATACCATCCATGCATACACTTAAATTAGTACACACTTTCTGCCTATATCATGTATTACCAATCCTTAAGTTGTATATTCCTAGAATATTTAGTGAGAACTTCTTTGAAAAGGCTAGCTATACATATATAAATCTTGTAAAATAATACAACTAACTTCTTACCACAATGTAAATTACATATATACGTTCCTTTTCCTGATGATTTTATCTTAGTAGATTTACCACAATTAATGTAAATTACAGATCTATATACATATATTCAACCAAAAAATCACATGATATACATTTTTTAATTTACTGGCCATGCACTTGGCTTCCATCTTCTTCCAAACTATTGTATCATCCTCATCTAGCTCCAAGATGTCTCATCACCTCTAATTTCCTTTTTTATCTCCTCAATTTCAATTTCCAATTTTCATCTTCTTCCGATTTGTTTACATCTTCCATAAAGAGTTGCATCTCCTACAACCAATCTCAACTAACCCAAAACTTCATAAAAGAAACTATCATTTTAATTACTATAGCGGTTAATATAGCAAATAATATGTTGCAATCTCAAAATTATAATATTGTAAGGATATTGTTGGACTTACATAGTAAATGCTACACTTTTCATATTTATTTTTTTAAAATTTAATTTTTAAACGATGTATACCAGTCTCATCATTTAAGGACTAAATTTAAAAAGAAAAATTTTAAAAATCTAGCATTTCTCTTTTAAGATTAAAGTCAGTAGGTCCTAGAGTCGTTTTCATGTGTGCGCAGGTACACGATCCAAGATGACAAACAGACAAAGAAAGAAAGGTGGGATAGAACCATGACCAAACATGGGCCAAATTTGTGTCAGACAGTTCACATCGAACTCCGAAATACCGAGTTAAAAGCCAGAAGAGGAATTTTCTCTGTGCCTTCATTTTTCGTTTTGGTGGTCGGATCTGTGGGCCTTGCCAAAATCGCAATGATTCTTTTATTGCGTCGGCCCTCGGTACAGCAACTTTTGAGGACAGTAAGGGGACACACCCAACTACGTTGGCGCCACTCGCCACTCAAGCCTTGCTTCATTAGCTGGGCCGAAAGTTCGAAACAATGAAAGAGCACCACCCATAACTTCGTTTTTCTTCCTCCACGTGGAAGATTGGAGTTTCGGGTTGGACGTTACGATTTCATAAATAAAAAGTGTAATTTTAAATTAAATCGTAGAAAATAAATGTTTAAAAATTAGGATTTAAAATTGTAGGCAAATGAATGTTTTTTTTTTAAAACGCAAAATTTTAAGGTTAACCTGCGGTTTTAAAGGTCAAACTATAATTTTATCAAATGTTTAACCACGTTTTTAAAAATTACTTTTTCGAATCGAACATTTTAAAATCATATTTTTTGAAATCGTAAACCCAAACAAGCACCCATAACTTGGTATTTTGATTAAATACTTCCGGTAGAGCGATTTCTTCATTGTGCCAACACCTTGGTCCTTTTTTCTACTCTTCCTTCTTCTCTTATGGCTCATTCTAATTTATTTGTTCATTTTTGCGTACCGGTTTGCAGTTGCTAGGGTTTTAAGGAATTATTTAATCATAATACATATATAATCAAGTATCGATCGCTTGAGAAAATTCCTGTGGTTTTCTGGAATATAAGCAAAGAAGCTTCTTCTTTCTTAGTTTCTTGGATGGGTGCAACTGTGCAAGGAAAGTGGAAACACCTTGTTAATGTTATGGACCTAAACACCAAGCGAAATTGAATCAACCTTAATTAAGAAAAAGTGAAATTGAAGAATAGTAATTCCCCTGCTGATTTCGATAGAACTTTGGGAATTCATACAAAAGCTCCTTCCTTATATAACCCAAAATATTGTTCAAAACACTATACATATGTTGGGTGATTATCCTTCCCCAAATCATAAAATGGGTCTTTGGAATGGCCCAGCCCAACCAGGTCCAGTAGGTTGGGCTGATCCATTAGTCATGTTCTCTTTGAATAGTAAGTTCTTATGCGGACAACGAGACCTCCTCGAAATAGCGAAGTTCTTGTTCGGACAAATGAGCACTTATTCAGAAGGAAATGAATGTCAAGCATTTAGAACTACTTGGTGCTTGGAAGTTCACAGTTATACCGAGCACACCTGGCAAGCAATCACAAAGCATCCGAGGTGGAAGATCTCCTCATTTATTAAAATCTTTGAACATTTATTAGACATGAGATTAGATTGTCAAATCATATCAGAATACAGGGTGGACAGAAGCGTCATGCGCCGCTCCACAGGCCGGCTCATCATGCCAAAGGGTCAGAATACCATAAATGACCGTTAATCATATCACATTCTATCACTGTCCACTCACATTGATTGAACGTTGACGATTTAGAAAGTCCACACGTGCAAGTTCACGAGAGAAATGCGATATAATAGCATTTATTCTCCTTCTCAAAAAATCCTCACTAACTTTACCATCGGAGAAGACGGAGGCGGATAAATTACCAACCCCCGACAAGCTTTTATTGTTTTGCAAATTACTTCTCATGAGGCCGAACACACAAGTTTAGATACTCAATCAGCAGAAAACCAATCTTATATTGACACGTCTCGATTCAAAAACTGTACGAACAATATATGTATATATTTCACCTACGTTACTTGCATCTAAAACACTTTTTCTGATCTATAAAAAAAATTAACCATCTATTAAAAAACAAAAAAAAAAAAAATTACCCCATAAACAGGTTTACCAAACATACCAAGAATAAATTAACGAAAATTATTTTGAAAATAATCGGTCCTAACCGTCATCTCTCCCTTCCCCAACCATAGAACCCAGAGTAGCACCCCTCACCCTTCAAAGCAGAGTGAGGATGATGCTGGATCTGGGTCCGTTCTCGAGCGACAACTTCGACCCGAAGAAATGGATAAACGCGGCGACTCAGAGCCGGCACTCGCAGGACTCGATGGACGAGCACCTGGCGGAGCTGGAGTCGAAGCTCCAGATGGTCTCCGAAGAGATCGCCGCCTCGCTCGAGGAGCAGGGCGCCGCCGCTCTCCTCCGAGTGCCGCGTGCCACCCGTGACGTCCTCCGCCTCCGCGAAGATGCCGTCTCCCTCCGTTCCGCCGTCTCCGCAATCCTCCAGAAGCTCAAGAAGGTAATCGGATTTACCAACTTATGCGTTGTTTGCTTCTTCTCTTTGGATGCTGAGAAAAGTGTGGCGGATCCGACTTTTTATATTGGAGTTCTGCATTGTTAGATTTACGTTCTTATTTGATTTCTGTTGGGAAACTAAGCCAGATTCAGGTTTCAAGAGTTAGATTTAAGTTATTTGGCAATTGAGAGCGTGAATATTTTTGCGAAATTGTGGCTAATACAACTATTTGAGCTCAGTTTTCTCTAAGAGATTAAAAGGTGGGCGTTGCAGACTTTTGTTTGATTTCTATTTTTTTAGTTTTGTTTGGCCGCTGAGAAAATGTGGGCAAACAGGAGGCATTGAGGTTTTGGGGGTTTTTGGTATTTGGGATTTGAGAATCTGCGAGTGTTATGTTTAGTGAGGGTAATAGAACAAAGGGCTTAGTTGAGGTGACTTTTCAATTATAGGAAGCCTCAGAAGGACAAAGAACATAGGATCAGGAATTGAAATCTGTTCTTTTTTTGGGACGCTCCATTTGTTGCTCAATAATGTGATTCCCGGATCTTTTTCGAATTAATGTCTCCTTGGTTTTAAATTTTCTGGATTTGTCTAAAAGAGGTAATTGAGGTCTTCTGCACAGCAAAAATCTTGTAAAACGTCATGAGAAGGGCAATTGACTTTTTGAAGAATCTTAAAATACTCAAGAGGGGATTGTGTATTAAACATCATTATCAAGGTTCCAATGTTTCTTGTGGGTTCTTTGCTTGATTTGAGTAATTCCATTGGAGCACGTCAGTTTACAGGGGGGGGGGGGGGGGGGGGGTATGTTGGCAACAGATCCTTCATAAAATGAAACCCATTTATACTAGACAGTGTTAGTGTGTTACATGGACATGAAGAAACTATTTTACTGAGAACATGATTGTAGTAGTGTGAAGCTGTCTAATGTGGACTCACCCAGACAGGATATTTTCTTTTAGATGACAATACATAGATTCTGATTAATTTCATGCCCAATACAAATTGTAGAGACCTGGGTTAAATGCATTTTATTTCAATGCCGCAACCAAATTAAGAAGGATTCAGTGATACTTCAGAACAAAATAACTAGCCAGTGAATATTGTCCCAACCTAGTTTATTCTTTTGGCATTGATGTAGCATTACACCAGTTGTTTGGTATTTTCTGTATTTGTTGACACTGGTTGGTTGTACTTTCTGCATGATTGTGTTCCCCATACTTAGTTTGAATCCTCTTGGAGGCGTATCACAATAAGTTGCAATGTTAGTAGGTGATAATGCAGTTTGTTTCTGTTCAAGTTTATGAGTTAATGTGCCAACATTTTGGACTAGTGGAAAGTTTTGGTTTGAAGATTGGGAATGGAAAGATTTTGCAGCTATGGTAGTACATGATGGTTACAGCAGTGGTATAGGTAGTGTTGCTTATAAATTTTTTTGGTGGAAAAGTGTTGCATATGAACAAATATTGACTATTAAACTGTTGGAAATGACTTTCCTTTTTTGTATTTTTTTCTACCTATGTTTACATAATGTAAAATTCTCAAATATTTTTACTGATAAAAAAAAATGTTTACATAATGTAAAATGTTGCTGGTCCTTTCTGGTGGACAGAAGCTGACGGCAAGTTATCAAGGACATTATTGAAATATATATTAACTATGCATGACAAGATTCTCTCTCTCTCTCTCTCTCTCTCTCAACCATTTTGTCATCATCTTCAGGCAGAGGGATCCTCGGCAGAATCTATTGCTGCCCTTGCTAAAGTCGATACTGTCAAACAAAGAATGGAAGCTGCATATGAGACTTTGCAGGTATAGAATTCCTGGTTCTCACATACGTTAGTTATAGAGTTCATAACGTGTGGCTAAGGAAGGTTGTATATTTAATTAGGTATGCTCATTTGCATTTAATGACAGGATGCTGCTGGGTTAACTCAATTAAGTGCAACTGTGGAGGATGTCTTTGCCAGTGGTGATCTTCCTCGGGCTGCAGAAACCTTGGCCAATATGAGGCATTGCTTGTCTGCTGTTGGGGAGGTAATGTTTCTCCTTAGGTTCTTTTACATCATGTGGTGAGTTTGATAGTCATGAAGTTTCATGGTTTGACTCTCTCTTTCAACTCTTCATTTTAGGTTGCTGAATTTGCTAATGTGAGGAAGCAACTTGAGGTCTTAGAGGATAGATTAGACGCAATGGTACAGCCTCGTCTAACAGATGCATTATCTAAGCGCAAGGTCAGATTTTCCTGTAGAACCCTGTCTTGTTACTTGCAGCTATCTGTTTTGCAATTCTGAACTCCTTGTCTTACTCATGATGTATATTTAATGTGTTTAGGTTGATGTTGCTCAAGATTTGAGAGGAATCCTCATTCGAATTGGAAGATTCAAGTCTTTAGAGCTACATTATTCAAAAGTTCACCTAAAGTCCATAAAGCAGCTCTGGGAAGATTTTGACTCAAAACAGCGAGCTAATAAGCATGCTACTGAGAGGAATGAGGGGGAAAGGCTATCAAGTAGTAACGAGTTTCATTCAAATTCACTTTCATTCTCCAGTTGGTTGCCAAGTTTCTATGATGAATTGCTACTTTATCTTGAACAGGAATGGAAGTGGTACAGATCATGCTTCTCAATATCTAAATATTTAGTGACACTTTCTCACAGTTTTTCAAAAGAGTAGAAATTGCTTCCATATTTCTTGACTTGATAAATTTCAGAGTAATATCACCTGAACTTGGTTGCCGTTAACAGCTGAAGCTAGTTAGTGGCCGTGAAGAATTCTTTGAACTATGTTAGGTTCTATGATTGGAAACAGCTTCCTCCCATTGCAGCTGGGGAGGAGTCAACGGCCTTTTTTTCGCCCATTTTTCTACCTGTCAATAAATGTAGATATCAATGCACAGTGAAAATTAATCCTGTGCTGGACCTGATTATAATCAATTATTAATCTAGTTAGAAAGTATGTACATAATTCTTAAAGAATTTATTAATATATATATATATATATATATATATATAGAATGTGTTTATTCAATATTGTCTGTATAAAGTCTCCCTTTTGATTTTTGCTTGCTTTTATGTGAGAAAGTCGGCAATAGTCCCATTTAGTAGATAGCCTGAACTTCTATTATTCACTTACAAAGGAGATCATAGTACTCACCTATGTTGGTGATATTTAAAGAAAAAGGTTTGTTGTTTTTTAAATTGTCATGCATTGTCCTACATTCTTGAAGAAATGAAGTTTTCACAAACAAAATTGTCTTCCTCTAAAACTGAAACCTTTAGTGAGATGGGAACACTACATGTGGAGCATAAGTGGTTGTTGGACCATGTTACCTTGTATTTACCTGTGAAGCATATGCTTGTGTTTCTTCTGGCTCAATAACCTAGTTGTCTAAACCATATATTTATATGTTGAGATATATAGATCTCTGATTTTATCAGAATAGAATGATTTCGTTTTCCTCGTTCATGAAGAGACTATTGCAGTAGACTAATCGTTATATTATTTATCTCACTTTTTTGAGTAATTTGGAAGTCATATTTATTCAGATTAGTTCATGTTCCCCGTAACAATTTCTTACTACATGCTTATTTTCAGTGCTGCACTTTCAGAATGCATTACTTGATATTAATAGAAAATCCTATTTTCCAGCTGTGAAATTCTAGCATTAACTGTATACTATTGTCTGCAGGTGTATGGTTGCTTTTCCAGATGATTATAAAAGACTTGTCCCAAAGCTATTAATTGAGACAATGGCTGCTGTGGGGTCAAGTTTTGTTTCTCGTATCAACCTTGCTACTGGAGATGTTGTTCCTGAAACAAAAGCATTAACTAAAGGTTGCATTTGAAATCATTCAGAGTTGTTGAAAATCATAATTGTTCTTTAGGTATTAAATGTTCTACATGGTCTGATGTTGATAGTGTTCAATGTATTAATTGTTGTGGCATGTTAAAGTAATCATCACCTTTTTGTATCTGAAAATATTAGGGTGCTAAGAATTGCTGCCAATCCATAAAACATGCAATGACTAAATTAAAGAGTTCAAGTTGGAGTTGGAGTTGGACGATTAGGAGAGGATTTTTCTATTCATTTATTGATTTGAAAAGAACCTGCTTTTCATCTATCCCTCTATGATTACACAACTCTGTCTCATGATACTTTGAGATGGTTACTTGTGAAGAATGAAAATTTATTTTTATTCTCTTTGATTGCTGAGGAAAGGGAAAAGAGAACTGTTTTCCTGCACCTTTTGCGCATTTGATTTTGAGGATTTATGGATCCCACAACCAACACTTTTCCTCTGGGAAAGAATTTCCCACAAATAACATCCTGCAATCTTAGTGAAAGATTATGTATCATGAGGAAGTTATGAAACTGTTTCCAACAAAATATTCTCGGAAAAAAAATTGTTGGGAAAAAAAAATGTAACTCTCTTTCCACTTTCTGCTTTTTCTGAGAAGTATTCTCGTGCATATTCTTCTTGACAACCAACACAGTGCCATGCATGGTTTTTTATTATTATTATTTATTCCAATTATGGATTTGTTAATTTTGGAGAACTTCTCAAGTTTCTAACATCTAAGTTAGATACAAGTTCTTTTTTACCCACAGTTTGTATTTTGTATTCTAATCCTAAGAAAGAAGCTGAACAACTAAACCATTTCCAAGATAAGGTTACTGGGAGTTCCCAATCTCACTGGATATGTCCTCACTGCTTGGATTTCGTAAGATGCTGTTTGATTTTTTTTTTTTTTTGATAAGTAGATGCTGTTTGATTTATCTTTTTGACAGTTCTTGTTAATCTGCTTTCAAGTAAGATTCCCAGGACCATCTGCTTTCAATTCTACTTATTAGAGCGCGAAATTCATTTCTTTTGTCTTCTGTGTAATTGGTCCATCTGACTATAGCAATAGCTAATCTCTCCACTACCTTTTGATCTTGACAATCAATCAATTCATTTATTCATGTACTTCATTCTGAGAGTATGATAGGGCTGTCATTCCTTGGAGCTGTTATGACTTTTTCATATGGTTGGTTGACTTGATTTGTGTTTCTAAGACTGATGAGCATATCATAATTGACTGGCATGATCGATTTTACATGTGATGGATTCGTCAATCCCATAACTAACTTGCAATACTGATTCTTTTCTTTTTCGTTTTATTTTATTATTATTTCTTTGCCTAGTTAATTTTTGAATGTATAGGAGCCTGAGATTTAAGATTTGGTTCCAAGTTGTGGTTAGGTTTATTGCATAAATTGAATAAGTTATTTCTCTTATTTTGAACTTATGAGCAGTTCCTTAATATCTTTACGCTTACATTCCTATTTTATAACTTAAGGTATTTTGGATATTCTATCTGGAGATATGCCAAAGGGTATCAAGATTCAGACTAAGCATCTGGAGGCCCTCATTGAATTACACAATATGACGGGGACATTTGCTAGGAATATTCAGCACTTGTTTTCAGAATCTGATCTCCGGGTTTTGATGGATACCCTGAAGGCGGTGTATTTTCCCTATGAATCATTTAAAAAGAGGTGAAACTATAAACTAAACTAAATGTGTCATATTAATTTTTAAGTGAAGGTAGTGAAGCATGTTATGAAAATTTCTCTTGGTGTTGAAAATTTCATGCTTGTTCAGTTTCTGTTTAGTATGCAGAAGAATGAATTATGATGTGTCTCCTTTCAGTTTTTGGTAGTTTTCTTATCCTTTTCATTTTTCCAGTATGCAGCTAAGATAAAAATAATTTTTTTTTGTAGTAGATGTGCATTTTAACGGCCTTAGCTTGACCTTGTAGTTTCAACTTTGGACACGAATAGGGAACAATGAGAAATGTGATTCCAGATATCACTATGAATATGATTGAGAAACTGAGTGGAAAAAAAAAGGTGTTGAAAAAAAGCTTGTGAACAACGCCTAAAGAATGTGATTGTTGTCCCATAAATCCATACAAATATGTTGCATTCTCCCAAGGTTTCCTGGATAATGCAAGTGTGATTTCATATAGTCCTGTTTAATATAATGATACTGGTTTGGAAGAACATTGCTGTTTTACTGATATTTTTTCATGTACTATTTTCTACGTACATTCAATTCGCTTTCTACATAATGACTTGAGTTTAGAACATTGGCTTTCAAGCAACATAAGTGTATGCTATTTTCGACATGCATCACACTCATCTCTGATCTGCATCTGTTTCTCTTTGTGATTAATTGGACAGTGTATCCCAGTATTTTCAATAAGTTAATTAACCATTAAATCTGTGTTCCAGTTATGGACAGATGGAACGTGCTATCCTCTCCTCTGAGATCTCTGGGGTGGATCTGAGGGGAGCAGTTACTCGTGGTGTGGGAGCCCAGGGAATTGAACTCAGTGAAACAGTTCGCAGAATGGAGGAATCTATTCCCCAAGTTATTGTACTTCTTGAAGCAACTGTTGAGAGGTGTGTCAGTTTTACCGGTGGTTCTGAGGCTGATGAGCTAATTCTTGCGCTTGATGACATAATGTTGCAGTACATTTCTACCCTGCAAGAAACACTCAAATCGTTAAGAGTTGTCTGTGGAGTGGATCATGGCTCTGATGGTGTTGGTTCAAAGAAGGAGACAGGATCAGACAAAAAGGATGGACCCCAAAATGCACGCAAAGTTGACTTGATCTCCAATGAGGAGGAGTGGTCCATTGTCCAAGGGGCTTTGCAGATCCTCACAGTTGCAGATTGTTTGACAAGCAGGTCCTCTGTGTTTGAAGCTTCCTTGAGAGCCACTCTTGCTAGGTTAAGCACGACTTTGTCTATTTCAGTATTTGGTTCAAATCTGGACCAAAACCAGTCAAACGTTGTTAGTGGTGATGGAATTTGGGAATCATCTTTGGGTGGAAGGGCTGCCTTGGATGTGTCAGCTTTACGGCTTGTTGATGTTCCTGAGAAGGCTAGGAAACTCTTTAATCTTTTAAATCAGGTTGAGAAAAACTTCATGCAGTCTCATCTTACTTTTTTTTCAGGGATATTTTCTCCTTTAATTTGCTAGGGAAATCTGAATATTCAAGGCAACATGAGAATTTTTTTTTAAAAAAAAAATAAGAAATAGAGAAAAAAATAAGCTTAAAGCATAACTGTCATTTTATCCTGCAAGATTAAAATTAAAACGATGAATCTTGGAGAAGAAAAGACAATCAAAGGTCTAGACTCTAACCTAGACAGCCTAACTTGAAAAAGAAAAAGAAAAAACAAATAAGGCTGGAAAAAAGAAAAAGAAAAAAAGAACACATTTAAAGAAACAAACAAATAAACTAAAGGATATATGCAGTTGGTTCGAAACTAAAATCAATCTATGGTTCAAGTCAATAAGACATCTCATATTATTATTTTTTGTTTACTTTTTTATTTTTTTTAGGTCATAAATGGCTTTCTCTTTTTTCTTTTCTTTTTTTGTCTCCAAATTTGTTTTGCTTGTTATCTGGCTTGGAAATTTCCTTTTTCCTTCTCATTTGTAGTTATGACATTATCTTATGTTGCCATGCAGTCTAAAGATCCCCGGTTCCATGCACTTCCACTTGCATCTCAGAGAGTTGCAGCATTTGCTGACGCAGTGAATGAACTTGTCTATGATGTCCTCATATCTAAAGTACGGCAACATCTCAGTGATGTATCTCGATTGCCAGTATGGTCCTCTGTCGAGGAGCAAAGTGCTTTTCCTCTTCCTACCTTCAGTGTATACCCCCAGTCCTATGTGACCAGTGTTGGTGAATACCTGTTAACGCTGCCGCAGCAATTGGAGCCACTTGCTGAGGGCATCTCCAACAATGATACCAACAATGATGAGGCACAGTTCTTTGCCACAGAATGGATGTTCAAGGTAACTAATCTAATACAACAAGGCAAAAGTTCTTACTCTGGGTGCCAAAACTTTTATGGATAGTTTTTTTTTTTTTTTTTTCTCAATATTATTATATTTAGTGTCTGACTTGTAAATAAGTCAGGACATGGTATCAAATTGGTCCCAACCTATAGGTGCCATTTGGGGAACATGTAAAAGCCTAGGCAATGAGGATAGTCTAATTAGCTTAGAGTTTTTTTATTATTTATTTTTAAGGAGTAGATGTTACAAAGAAGAAAATATAGCCCTGATATAGTCAGCTTTCTCAGAGAATCAGTTTGTGGTTTTTCACTTGAATAAGAGAGGGAAAAGCGTCGAGTACCAAACCTAAACCTCTTCAGGAACTTCCCAACTGGCCCCTCAAAAGTTTCTTATAATTATATAATCTTGGCCTAGGCTGTTTTGTGCTCCTATATACATGATGTCTGGATATGGCACTTGAGAACCCACAGGTTGTGTTGAAGCTTGGATACAAGTCACTCCCTTTAATTATTTTCTGATGATTAATCGTCTCGCAACACAAATGTTTCATATTATGCCTGCAAATGAACTTTTGGGACCAATTTGCCTATGAGTGTTGTTTGTTCTGTATTATAGGTTGCAGAGGGTGCAACTGCACTCTACATAGAACAATTGCGGGGGATTCAGTACATATCAGATCGTGGAGCCCAACAGCTATCAGCTGACATTCAATATCATAGTAATGTGCTCTCGGCTCTATCAATGGAAAATCCTCCAGTCTTTGCAACATTTGACACTTGCCTTTCTACCCCAAGAGATCAGCTGAAAGATCTTGTGAAATCAGATTCAGGAAACCAGCTTGATCTTCCA
This sequence comes from Alnus rubra, assembly GCA_028654335.1. NCBI lineage: Eukaryota > Viridiplantae > Streptophyta > Magnoliopsida > Fagales > Betulaceae > Alnus > Alnus rubra. The sequence goes on along the minus strand of JAJPGS010001067.1, from coordinate 2,918,743 downwards.
ACAGCACACCTTGTATGTAAGATGCGGCGTGTAAGTTTAGATCAGTGAGATTTCCTCTTTTGAGAAAATTTTCAACGTTGGGAGGGGATGCACTTCCCCTTTCATACCTTCTTCCTGGGGTGCTGTTATTTTGGCCTTTGTCCTCTCTTATTGCATTTGAAATGATAAGCCATGGATAAAATGTCTTACCATAATGTTTTTTTATACGTAAGAGATATGTTCATTCGGGAAGTACATGTATATCTCCTAGTCAAAAAGTTTTGAAAAGTTTGAGGTGGTTGTAGTTGCAAAGCAACTTATTGGTCCAAGCATGCTGTACTAATATCAAATTCTGTTCATGTTGCATCAATAATCATATAGTTTGAAGCTTATTAGTACTTATGATTGACACCTTGTTGGTTTAAAGCCTGTGTGAATTGTTAAATAGATTGGGCATGAGTATGAAAAGATAGTGGAAAAGGAAAAAGAAATCCTAGTACAAGTCAGTTGTATTTCTTTAAACTAAGGGAACACCAAATAAATCAAAAGTTGTATTTTAAATTTAAGGAAGTAAAAGTGTTTCCTTAACATTATTTTAATATAAATAGGCTTTTTCTTTTCTCTAACATTTATTTAAAACAATATTTACATGGTTTATCTTTTCTCTCTCTTTCCCCTAGCATTTAATTCAAATAATATTTAAATTGTATAGGAAAATAATAAAGGTAGTTATTGTAGAATGTATTTGAATAAGGTAGTAAAAAGTGGTTTGATTCTCTACGTTTAATAAAAATCTAAGGGAAATTACTGCTAGTCCTCTATATTGAAAACGTGTAAAAAATCCAAGTCCAACCCAAAAGTCTAAACTCCTTTTGCAGGAGCGACAGATTAGCTATACCAGTTTTTTTCTTTTTTCAGAACTTTTAAAAACCCTGTTGCTTCCCCTCCTATTCCTTTTCCATATCGATGGTAATGCTTATAGTTATTGTTAGAAACCGAAGGATTAGGTGACTGAATCAATCCAAAGTAACATGATTGATAGGATTGGCTATACCAACCCTTATCATTATTTGTTATCTTGGATTCTTGAGGGTTGTTGAGTTAGTTAGTTATTATTTGAATCCAGATGATTAGCATTCTTTGTTATCTGTTTTACCCTTTAGTTTAGCTAGGTAGTAAAATTGGATCCTGTAATCCTTCTATAAGAGAAGTGGATTAAGTCCAGGAAAAATCAGTAAATCTTTTTTTTTTTTTTTTTAAATATAATAGAACTATTACATCAAGAAATAAAAAGCACAAACACAGTAAGGTTTGGGCAACCCAAAATTTAAACCATGAACAAAAGTTTGCGGAGCAATGCTTCCGAAGATGCGGCTCGAGGCACGGATGCCACAAAGCCGGGGTCACCAATAAAGGTGATTTGACAAGTGTATTAAGTCACATCACCAACACAAGGATAAACAGGGAGAGAGGAATACAACAAAAAATCCAGTAAAGCAAACAAACAAACATAAAAACAGCAGCAGCAACAAGTCTGACGGGGGCAAGGTGGGAGCCCTCCCGGGAGGCGCGTGGTTTTCACGCACCACCCAAGGACAACTTCTCAGCAGTGGGGAACGGCGGAATTGTTCGGAACCACCGTAGGTTGGAGTGGAAAGTGGAGGGTGCTGTCGGAAGCTCCACGCGCCGGTTGATTCCAAGAACTTTCTGATGCGTGGGAAGCACGCACCATCTTCCAAGCGACGAAGGAGAAGGGGAAGACCACCGGCAGACTCCAGAGACTCCGGCGAACCCAGTGCTGAGGAACATGACTAGAGAGAGAGGAAGGCAGTGAGCAAATCTAAAACCAAAAAACCGACTCCAAACTCCAAAAGCATGTTGGATGAAGGGGGATAGGCGAAAACAAGCTTGTTGGTTGGAGGAAAGCAAGAAGAAAGCAGGAAAAGGAAAAGATAAATCAAGTGCAAAGCCGGCTATGTGGGAGAGGAACCGGTACAAAGCTGGCTTGGTGGTTTGAGAGAAAACTCTCAAACTTATTTGGGTATGGGTTAGGGGGTGGTTGTATGGTTGTGGGGAGGGGGATAGGATGGCAGAAAACGATGGAGAGGAAAGCTTAAAAAAAGCTTCCCTCCCATGGAGGGAGCACTAGCAGTGAATGAAAATGAGGATATTTCTAGAGAGAAGTTGGAGCGTCTCTCACTACAAATGCGATCCAGTTAATCTTTTTGTCAAACAGGTTATATGCGGTGTCTCCTACCCGAAGTGGAGAATAAAATGTCAACACAATTCGTTTCCTTTTTACAATCACAACCACAACCGATCACAACATGAAGAACCCATCAGTTATCTACTTATCTGTTAGTTCAAATTTTCAACCAAATGAAATTACCAATTTTGTATTTGCACAAGAAATTTTACCTTGGGTTGTGAATATTCTTTCTTGCGACAGTGTTACTGCCATGGAATGGTTCTTTTCCGACTAAGGAAAGGCATTCACGAGAAGTTTGTATACAAATCACAGAAATGAATGGGGACAAAAGAAGAGACGGATATTACAGAAACCATGAAGGATGTCAATGCATGACTCACCCAAACAGTTTCACAGCAGAAAAACTAGTTAATTGCATGGTTAGATATAAATTAGCCCAATGGTAAACTAAAATGATCCTTTCTTTTTTACTAATGGTTGATCCTCACCCAACCAGCTTACGTGGACGACAAAGCTAGTCATTGAAGACACACTCGACTCCCAATTGGCCTTCCATAAAAAGATTGAGAGGTGTTGACTTGACGCTCACACAAAGCGACCAATTTCAACCTTTTGGCACACTTAGAAGAAGCCCATATTACCACCACAACCCACCAGTCGTATATAAAAATAGAAATACCACCTCCCCTTTGGTTTCGTTACACATAGCATGAAGGTTTCACAAATCCAAAAGAATCGCAGATGATCATGTTTATGTAAAATCCATTTTGCGGTGGAATTGTGAGGGTCCAATGGTGCCTGTGCAGCCGAATTAGAAAGAATATAACACTTGTCATGAAACTGGCAGACGACAAAATGAATAGAACAAACAGTGTATTATGCTCAGAGTTACTGTTTATGCTCTGGGTGTAGGAATCAGTCTACATAGAGCTTACATCTCATTGATTTTGGACAGGTTTGGGGATTAGGAATTGATCTTCTAACGTTTGGATCTTAGATATTATAAAGGGTTTTTTAAAAATAAATAAATAAATAGCAGAGATCCAAATAAATGCTCAGAAATCATGTGTGTGTAGGGTTTCTTTTAAACTTCCCAATCAAAACATGACTACCTGTTTCATATATACCATCCAAGCGAGCTCCTTTTGATGATATACGTCTTTATTCCTAAGTAGCAATTCCCTCATAAACAGGTACCTTGGAAAAGGTGAAATGAACAAAAACATGGGATTATGAAAATTAAGGCCATCATGGAATTTGGTTTCATTCCATTCAAAAAGAAATGAAAAATCCTCTTTGATATGAACTTAAAAATGATATAATATATGCCAAGCTATCCTTGGGTATTGTTGCAATGTTTACCATGACATATCCTTTGCTCCAAAACAATTTTACTTCAGTAAATGTTAATCTAATACTTTACAGTGTCAAACAATTCATATCTAGCCAAATTACCTAATAATGTTTTCAATTGTGAATTGCAGACACGGGTCACACCTGCGGTCCTCCAATCCAAATGTAGTTACATTCGGTTTCTCATTTCCTGTGTTCTTTGAATATTAGTAGTTCCACAAGCAGCAACTATTTGTAAGTTTATTTTCCTGCACAAACCACTCCTTAGCATAAAATATCTACTTACTAGCAGCAATCTGACCATCAAGGTTCACCAGATTACCTGCCTTTTCCTGCAAACTAAATAGAAACAAGCTACTCTACAGATTATAACTTTCGGTTACCTCCAGTCACCCACAAAATTGCAAGTTTCAAGTTGCCAAAAGGCATAACCTTGAATCCCAGCCCACTGAAGTAGATTTTCATGCAAGTGGAACAACATTTCTGCTAAAGAATAACTCTGCAAAGACAAAGTAATTACCTATACCTGTCTGATCCTGATAACTCCAAAACTAACCCCAACTCTGTAAAACAAGTAATAAATTTCCGCGTAAGAATATAATTCATTGATTACCATCCCACTTATGTCTATTTCCCCTAACAACTGCCCATTCATGGTACACTGCAAAGCACCTCATAATCATTGAATCCACAAATTAAAGTAGTGATGGCAGGAGGAGTATAGGAGGGAAAAAAAAATAGCCTTCCTAACTTGTAGATAATTGCAGAAAGGACGAAAGACTACTGCAAATCATATTTATGAAGCCATGTCTGGATAGTCTGCAATTGATTACCTTAAAGGTATGAGTAAACGATCCAAACTTTTCCAAATTGGTAGAGTTCTTTGAGGTCAAACAGACGATAAGGGTTAAGTCAACAACCAGAAAATAAGGGGAAAGAAAATCTGATAACGACATATCAATCTAAGGGAGCTGCGATGATAGAAACAGGTCTAATTATTACCTCAAAAATGAGAAAAACACCATCATCTCTCTCAGCAGCAGTGTCAATCATGCATATAATTTTCGAGTCTGACCACTTAAAATACTGAGAACAAAGTAAATAGCCCAAGATGGCTCCCAAACAATAAGAGTCTCTGAAAACAATGTTTCAGAGACAGGCAACACATAAAAAGAATTCCACCAAAGCCTAAAATAAATTATGAAAAGAGTTACAACAATGAAGTTATACCTACCTCAACCCTTTTCTCCATTAACAAAATTGATGAAATGGAGATGATATAGTCTCAACAAAGGAAGATGGTATAGTATCAACAAAGCTGTGAGATAGGAAAAGAAAATTTCACCCATAATGACAAGATAACTTGAGACTCATTCACATGTTCATAAAAGTTTCAAGAAAAAAATCTACCTCATTTAATTTTAAAGCTCAGAAATCTATCGACACAATCCACTAATACGGACGAACTGGACTTCTAGGTGACCTTCTGTGACCATGCCTATCAGGTGAACGAGACCTGCTCCGATCACGGTATCTATCCCTGCCTCCTTCCCTTCCATTCCTGAACCTCCAATCCCCTCTTCCTCCATCCCGATTACCTCTAGCATTCCAGTCTCTAGACCTTTCACGATCTCTGTCTCGTTCTCGGTATCTACCCTGCTCCCTATCTCGATCACGATCATGATTCTTGTCCCTGTCACCTGAATCACTTCTCCTCCTCTCAGTATCCTTCTCCCTTTGCTTCCTTCGTTCCTCCGCTTCTTTCTCCCTAGCTAAGTTTTCCTCTTCCCTTGCCTTCTCCTTAGCTTCCTGGAATACAAAAATCCATGTTCTTTATTCACTAAAAAAGAAAAAATAGATTTCATCCATCAAATTGTTTTTGAAGGGAGACTCACCTTGTACTCGGCGATGAAATCCCGGACCATGCCATAACCAATGTGCTGCTTCCCTGTGATGTGAGACTGGGTTCTCTCAGCCGCATCATTTGCAACAAGAAAAGAACCACAGACCTCACAAAGAGCCATCTTTTTCTCCTGAGCAAGCATCAACATCTTATCATTCTGAGGTTGTTGGGTCAAGGCTGTCTTCTCAGCGTTAAGCACCTCCACCTGTAAAAGAAAGTTAACCAAAAAAATTACACCAAGTACCCAGAAACCTCAATGTGCTACAGTAAAAAGATACCTGGGCAAAATTTGAATTCTTTTATAATTGTGCTATCTAATGAGCGTGATAACGAAGTAGCATGGAGGGAATCAAAGTATTAATTCGCAAGTATATGTTGACTTTTTGGAACTAATAGCAAGTATTAAGAGAGGTGGTAAATCTCTTCTCTCTCTCTCTGCTTGATCAATGCTGGAAAATCAAATAAGAGACTAGTAGATGTGGTTTTTCATGCTTAACAAAAACACTTGGGCATTCCTAAGCACCTTTCTCATGAGTGCTTCAGCTTCATCCACCTTCCCAGCTTCACCAAGGGCCTCCACTTGCTCCAGCAGGTTCTTTATTTTTTCTTCCAGCACGGAAAACTGTTCAGATTTTTCAGCTGATAGGGGAGGTCCTGGGGTGGGTTCCACCTCTTGAGCAAGGCGTTCTCGCCCCCGCCTAACTCTTCTATCCAAGTCCATCACCTGCATAAAGCAAGTACAAAGAAAAACAGACAGGCCACATAATCAGCAGCAGGAGAATTGAAAAGGGGGGATAGGCCGCCAACAGGGGGAGTGGGAGGGCGGGGGTGTGTAAAAAGAAATTTGTAACGCACCAATTTTTCGCAAAACTGAGCAAGTTCAGCTTCAAATTTTGGCACATATGCATCATGTCTTGGGGACTTCTCAAAACTAAAGCCGCAAAAAATAGAAAACAAGTATTAATACCCATTCCAGTGCAAGTTGTGAGCTAGACATGATATTCAAAGCACCCATGAAATGGACGGGAAAAGGAAATCTACTTTTTTTTTTTTTTTATAAGTAATTTCAAATTCAATAAAAAAGCGCAGAGGGGTGCAACTCTAATACACGGGAAGTATACAAAAGTGCCCCTAAACGGGGAACAGCTAATAAATTTAGAAAGTCTACAAAAGTAGAAACACCTAGGTAGCAAAGACGGGACGCTATCCAAAGATATAGCGTGTTAAGCACACGCTTCCTTAACACTACCATTACAGTCTCGACATCTTCAAAAGGAAATCTACTTGTAAGGCAAGTATTTCTACTACCACACACATAAACATGACCATGAAATGTATGCACAGATGTATATGGTAAAGCTTACCTACATAAGCGGCATTTTCAACTCTTAAAATTCAGATATTAAAGGAAAAAAGTGATGTAAAAGGAGCAAAATTTTGGGTATGCTTCATAATGGTTTTGAAAAGGTGTTTTCACATGATATAAAGGTGAGAAGTATTTTTGGAGGGGTCCATATTTGAGAAAATGTTTTCTGTGGGGTCCACTTGAGAAAATTCTTTAGTTGTAATTTCAAAGAAACAAAATCTTAACATACTTATTTTGAAAAACCACAAGCGGGTGCAGAGCTAACTTCTTACTTATTAGAGAGAGAGAGAGAGAGGTGGCTGCGCAGCCATCCCTTGCCTGTTGTGGTGGCTGTACGGCCACCTCTGAAGCAAAATAACCAGCATAGTGTCCTATATCTCTTGTTAAATACAGAACTAAAGTTGCAAACTTCAGAATCTATAACAACATCAAGAAGACACCAAACTGTGGGGTGAAAAGCAAAACTCGGAGGAATGAGTTGGGCAGCCAAGTTGCTAAACTTGTAAATTGTATAAATAATAAAACCTTTTGTATAACCCCTAAAAAACCATAAGTAAGATAGATCCCTAAGCAACTCCCTCAATATTTGGACCCAACCTGTATTGAACTACATTTGTCACTCACAATTAAAGTACAAGGCTGCAATATGACATCAGATATTAAAACGAATCTTATCTGACAACAGCAACCAGAATCAGTTCTGTGAACCTTAATTTTGATAGTACACATGAAAACTACAGAGAAAATTTTCTCATGATGATAATTAGGTGGATATTGAAGAGCATGAGACAGAAAAGACAACCTAAAATGTAAAAATACCTTAACATTTTTTTTTCTTCATATAGAAGATGAATTTAACATATACTTGGAATGGGCTTTACTAAACTCTATCACTTATCGCAACATAGTCTAGGAATTCAGTAACACTTTTAGTTCCCCAAACTGTAAATGTCAGTGCTTTCTGTGGTAAGAGACTATATATCTGGACACACAATGATTTCAAGCTATAGAGACTAATCAAAACAACTCTAAGACAACACAGAACATCCATTTTCGTAATGTATAAGTCTAAAATCTTTTTCTTCTCTGAAATGAAATATTCGAAAACAAACAAATCCAATAAATTTCTTGTAGAATCCTTTCCTGTGACCATATTATAGCAGAGCCATGAAAAGGTTGCATGAATTGGGCAGTTGTATCTGAAAAAGGTGACCGAGTCATTGGTAGAATAAACTCGAGAAATCTCTTCAAAACTGAGCCAAATCAGAAATTTGGTTGGGCAAGTAACATGAGAAAAGACAATTGGGCCATTTTAGTTTTGCGACGGATCAATACAAAGGAACAGGAAAACCTACCAAACATGTAGAACTTGGAAGAAAAAAAAGTGTTATCCATAGGACCATAATAAAAGTTTTTCCACAAAGATACCTCTATCACATTAAGTGAAAAGAAGAACAAAATCTAGACCTGCACATTTTAAAAATTTATTGTGAAGTTGCACAATATTAGCTGCATTTATGTTTGCAACAAGCAATTGAATAAAATTTAAATTAAATGCACTACTTTGGACAAAATTTGGGAAAAGAGTCTTTGGAAAAGTTCAATAAATAGAAAACCAAGATTACCACTTGGTCATTACATCAAAGGCTTAAAGGTTATGGAGATGTTTTGTAACACCCCGGTCTCACATTGTGAAAATGAGTAGCCCACATAGAGAGTAGGTGGTTTATAAGAGATGCTCATGAGTGCGAAGTCTCACATTGCTTATTGAGCTTTATAAGTAATTATAGGAAAGCTCCAAATCAACTAGTCCTTTTGGGGTGATAGCGTAATTGTGATTAGCGTTTTTTCCTGAGTCGTTACATGTTTAATATGGAATTACCCATTAAATTTTTTTAGAATATATATATATATAAGGAAAAAGAGATCACTAATAAGATAACCTCCAGCCAATAGCTTCATCTTTAAAGATAAATTAAAATGTCAACGTGCCAAAACCTTTAATACTCTGACTTAATAGCATACTAGCAATATCGATATGAAGAAGAATCTCTACTAGATCGACATATTACAAATACGTTACATTCCATTTTTAGTAATGACCTGAAGCTTTAAAATGAATTACAAGTAAACCCTGATCAGCAACTAAGTTCCAAGAATTGAAAGTAGACTCTCAAGTTCTACTAATGTAAATATATATACAAGTAATATTTGCCTTTAACGTTAAAGATTTCATCTCATGTGACTGTTTTCATGAGATCAACATTTTTAGCACTAATTTTAGACCACAAATTGGATCATTCTAGGACCCCAAACTCCACGTCCCAGATGTTCGTGCATCAAGGGAATAATCCATACATAGATTTCACAAAATAACCCCAACTAAACAACCAATTAAATTAATACATTGACTTCGACAAATAATTTATTCTCCTCTCCTTGCACATATCTGATCATAATGCTTAGATCAGTTACCTCGAAAAGGAAAAACCAGCAACAACTTAGCATACCATGTAAGGCATATCTATGTTCCACCCTACACCACACATAAGAAGCAGCAAACTTAATCATATAAATACAAGATGGAGAACATTCTTTCAACAGAAACTGATCATTCTGATCAAAAGTTATATATAACCTTTAAGAGCTAAGGAAGGCCGCTGTTACAATATTTAACCAAATGTTTCACAATTTAAAGACAATACATTTGACAAGCATGCAAGTACAGTTTTCTGATTGCATGCATAGTGAACACATACACATTGTAAATGCAGTAAGGATCCTGGAAATACAGCCAATAATACAATAAAAACATCAATTCAGGACCAATAATCCAAAGCAATCACCTTTCTTTCAACTTTTGATCATGTATTCTAGGGCACGGTCCTGAACCAATGAACAACAAACGATAATTAGTCAAACCTCACTCACCAAACATCAAAACAAATGCTCCAGTTGGTCGCTGATAAATTTCAGAAAAAAAATAAATAAATCATAGTTTTATCTTACACTTCTAGCAATATCTAGAAGCTAAATAATCTAAAACTTTGAGCAACTGAGCCAAATAAACCTGATTAGCTACACTATATTAGAATCCTCAACTTCCGAAAACCAAAACAGTAAAACCCATATTGTTACGAAAGATCCTAATTCTTCATTTCATTTTCTCACTCTTCTCATCAACCAAACAGAGAGGCAACACTTTAATTTGTTGGCAACAAAGAGTGGGGAAACAAAAATCACAAGTAACTAATATTCTTTTTTTTTCCTTGGTTTTCTCAGCAACCAAACAGAATCTCAAACTAAGCAAAATCCAATAGAAATTTAATTTCAGCTCACCCAGATCGCTCCGCGTATTGACGAAGAGATCGTGCGGACAAAACCGAACCATATAGCAAGCGCAAACCTCCTTACTGTCCCATGTAATTTCCTTATATCCCTTTCTCTCTTCCTCCGTCAAATTACGAGCTAAAAATTTCACCAAAAGCAACCGAAAATAAAATCAAATAAATTGAAAACAAAAAGGCATTCTATCATATCCATATCTAATCAAACAGAATTGCAAAAACTAAATTACAACGCTCAATGCACCCAGTTTTCCATATAACCATCAAACAAAAGCAAACTAGAATAAAAAGTGAAAACTTTTGGGAAGCGGAAATTAGGTTTAGCGGGAAATACCTGAACCCATAAGCTCGTCTAGCAGAGCTCTCTGAGCGTCCATGGCTAAGGGAGGTTCAGAAGTGAGATTGACGAAATTGCAATCAGAGAGGATTTTAAAGGTTTTATTGAGAATTGGGGATTTTATGGTGTTTGGGGTTTCGTGAGAGACAGAGACAGCGGTAACAGCTGGTTGTGCTGTGGTACATAAACAAACAGGGGGGTTAATCTGGATCCTTTTTGTGGGTTAAGGATTTTCCCCCACTAGCTCAAGGAAATTCTAATCCAAGCACTAGAAAAAGGTTTGCCATTTTGTATTTGTCCTTTGAGCCAGTTGGGAATACATTGGCGAAATATTCCAATAATTACCCTGGTTTTTTTCTTTTTTTTCTTTTATTTGTGGTATTTAAAAAGTTTCTTACAAAATATTATAGGTTTACAACTTTTATATAATTTTTGTACAACTCCAACAACTTTTTTTAAAATTAACCATCGGATATGTAGAACTCGCATGTAAAAAAACATATCTAATAGTTAGTTTGAAAAAAAGTTGTTCGAGTTGTACAAAAGTTATGTAACAATTATTTCTCTTCTTTTATCTCTATTGGAAAGAGTACTCGTTAGTCCAACAACAGTCAATTTGCAATATTTTTCCAAACTTTTAATTAAAGCAATGTATTCCTCCTAAACTATTAAAAAATTGCAATGTATGCCTTTTGTCTTACAAAAAGATAAAAATACTCCTAAAATATATATAAACGGTGGTTGTGAGTCTACTGTCGTGGATCACCAGTTTTTTTTTTTAGATTTTTTTTAAAAAAAAGTAATGTTTTTATGTATTTTTCTACATTTTTGTAAGGGTATTTTTGTCATTTTTTGTACTTAAGGGGTACATTGCAATTTTCTGGTAATTTGGAATGGACATTACAAATTGCCTGATAATTTGAGAGAGATATATGTACTTTTATTGTTTGTATTTTTTTTTTAATAATACTCTCAAATTTTACTCATTTTCCAAGGTACTTACGATCATTGACAAAAGTCTTTAAATGCGCATAGGGAGCGGCCAACCCCCCTCCCCATCAGGTGAGAGATAGCCTACCTTCAAAGGAGCATCGACCACTCCCCCTACACTTAATAAGGGATGACCTTCCATCGTTGATTGTTTTAAGTGTGGGAGGCGGTCATCCTCCCCCACACTTAGTAAGGAATGACCTTCAAAGTCTATATGGTACTAAGTAATGCTATAAGTCACTATTTTGTTTTTCTAGTGTCCCTTTAAGAATTGTGTAACTTTTAAAATCATCATTGAACTTATGATTGATCACTATTAAATTTTGATCTAGTGGTGATTTTAAAAGCTACATTATTCTTGGAGATACACAATAATGACACAAGAGTAACTTCTATAATTACTCTATGGTACTTACCACGTCGACTATTAAAAATATGAAATATCAGTGACAATCTGTGTAGCAATCCAAGTAATACTTATTAAGTCAGTCATTAAAATGTATATTATAACGTGGTGGTCATTTTTCATAAAATTTGGACATGTCGGGTGTTAGTTTTACCCAACATTGGGTTTTATATATATAAAGGAAAAAAAAAAAAAAGGACTTGAATGGCTTATAGAAAGCCCATTCATAAAGGTTAGTTGCTTATAAAATATTTATGTAGGGAGTATTGTACATTGTAATACATATAATGGAATACTCGTTATATAATAGCTTTAGAGCACTAGCAGCAGATTTCCAACTATTTTCTCTATATTTAGGGAACAAAACTACTTTTTGCTTCCCTATAAAAAAATATCCTACAATAGATTCCCTTACTTTTCCCTATATCAATTAAATATTATTTTTTTACTCTTATTTTATTCTTTTTCTCTCTTTCCTACTTTTTCTCTCTTCCCTATATCAATTAATTATACTTCTTTTATATTAAAATAATACATAGGGAATGAATAGTAGACATGTATACATAGGGAATCACTATTTATTCACAACCCCCTCATCTAAATATAGGGCATCTGCTGTGTGAGGTTTTTTTATGTTTTTCATGAAATTTTTCATAAATATAAGGAAGGGAACCAATATAGGGTAACTGCTACTAGTGCTCTTACAATTATTATTCATGTATGGTATTCATTATAATAGTTGAAGATATGATGCGAGCTATGGGCTTTCCAGAGGGCTGGATCTGGATTATCATTAGATGTGTCACTAGCGTCTCCTATTCGGTGTTGGTCAATGGATCCCCGTACAAATAGTTGAATCCTTCATGAGGTTTACGACAAGGAGACCCCCTCTCTCCATATTTATTTTTACTGGTGGCTGAAGGTCTGAGTTCATTGATAGTTAAGGCTGAACAGGAAGGGAAACTCTCGGGTGTCCCGGTTTCAGCAGGGGGTTATCACCTTACACACATATTTTTTGCGGATGATAGCCTTCTTTTTTGTCGGGCTGCCTCCGCCGAGTGGGGGAATCTGCTTCAGATTTTGGAAACCTGTGAAGTTGCATCGGTGAAAAAACTTAATGCCCAAAATACCTCGATCTTCTTTAGCAAAAACACCAAAGAAGAGTTCAAGGATTTCATTCTCACCTCTGCTAGTATTGGTTCATCGTCTTGCTATGAAAAGTACCTGGGTCTTCCTACGTTGGTGGTTAGATCTAAAAGGAAGACTTTTGAGGGTATCCAAAGCAGGATTCGGAGGAAGCTCGATGGTTGGAAGGAAAAGTTCCTCTCTCAGGTGGGGAAGGAAATTTTGCTTAAAGCGATGGTCCAGGCTATACCAGCTTGTTGTATGAGCGTCTTTCAACTCCCTAAGAAACTGTGCTCAAACCTCAACTCTTTGATGAGTCGATTTTGGTGGGGACGATCGATGGATGCCAAAAATGTTGCTTGGATGAGCTGGACCAGACTTGGTGCTTCGAAGAAGAAATGAGGTATGGGCTTTCGGGATTTGGAACTCTTTAATCTTGCCCTGCTTGCAAAGCAAGGGTGGCGGTTGCTCAAGAATCCAGATTCTCTCGTGGCTCGAGTTATGAAAGACAAATATTTTCCGCATGGGGAATTTTTGGAGGCTTCGTTGGGGTATAAGCCATCATATGCTTGAAGAAATATTTTATAAGCAATTGGGGTTTTGTTGGAAGGGTTGCAATGGAGGGTGGGGAATGGGGAAAAGATTAGGATTTGGAAGGATAGATGACTTCCCCCTCCCAGTTCAACTCTGTTCCATTCTCCCCACCAAGGGTTGGATGTGGATACTCGGGTCTCAAACCTCATTGATCCATCAACGAGGTGGTAGAATACGCAGCTTTTCAATGAGATTTTCAGTCTGGAGGAGGTTGTGCAGATTTGTAGTGTGATACCTAGTCCTTTACATGCTGATGATTCGTTGTTTTGGCAGGGTACTTCACAGGTGGTACTCATGATTAAGAGTGCCTATCACATGGCGCTGCAGCGAAAATCCCAAGGTCTAGGCGAATGTTCAAATGCAAATAAGGAGAAGAAGGTGTGGAATAATATATGGAGATTGCAGGCATCGGCTGTGGTGAGAAATTTTGCTTGGAAGGTGGCTCATGATTTGCTCCCCACCAAAAGAAATCTGTACAAGAAGAAAATCGTACTGGATCCGCTTTGCCCTATTTGCTTACAGGAGAATGAAGACAATGTCCACATTCTCTGGGGATGCCATTCATCCATGGGAGTGTGGTAGGAGTGTGGGCGTAAAATTCAGAAGTTAACAAATGGGGCTTTGGATGGGAAGGGGCTCCTGAAGATGTGGTGGAAGGCTTTGGAGGATGAGGAGCTGCTGATGACACTCACAATGGCTAGATTGATATGGTTGAGACGTAATGATGTAGTCTTTGGACGTGTTTTCTCTCCCCCTAGCAATCTGGTGCAAGCGGCGGATAGAATGGTGGGAGAATTCAACATTGCGGTGCAAAAGGGACTAAAGGGTGTCTCTAACCAAGTGCTACAAAATTATGTTGGGCAACAGAGAGGACAATCAAACCAGGTGCATGGCTGGAACCCTTCCCCTGTTAACTATAAGAAGATCAATTGGGATGCTGCCTTAGACCCGATGCAGAAAAAGACAGGAATAAGAGTTGTGATTCGAGATGAGAGAGGCGGTTTTTATGCAGCACAAGCATGGTTTTTTCCTTTTTTGCTGGAACCCACTATAGCGGAAGCTTGGGGTGCTTAGGTGGCAGTGAGTCTAGGGTGTGACTTGGGCTTAACTCATGTGCACCTTGAAGGTGATTCGTTGATTGTGGTCGAAGCATTGAAGAAGAAAGAGCCTTGTTGGAGCAGTTTTGGGCACCTCATTGATGATGCTCGGACTTGTCTTCAACGAATGTAGTGCTATTCCATCTCCCATGTAAGAAGAGAGGTAAATAGTGTAGCCCATGTTTTGGCCAAATTGTCTATTTCTCTGTCTCTTAGTGATGTTTGAAGGGGGGGGGGGGGGTTGTCCTCCTTATATTCAGAGTGTACTCTTTGGGGGACAATAGATTTTTTGATTTATTGAATGAAGCCTCTACTTTCTCAAAAAAAAAAAAAAAGTATTCATTATATGAGTTTGAGCATTCCATGAATAAATTGTAATAAATAAAGTTATGGTCATATTGAACTACCTAACACCATAAAGAAATTCATATGTCATAAGGGTCAAGTGACAAAATGTAAGAAATTTCTTAATAATTAAAGTGTGTCCCACATGCCACATGCGACTTAATTAGATACAAATGATAGTATTTTGTAATCTATTTGTGGAATCCTATTGGAGTTGAATTCCAATTTCCTTGATGAGAAGAATAATTAACGTAGCATTTTAATTAAAAGTCATTAACTTATCCTGCAAATAAGGAGCTTGTGTATTCTAATAAGGCATTATTAGGCATAGCTTAGAAAAAAACCCATTTTCTAAAATTTTATTCAGGTTTCTAATGTTGAGATTTTCTAATTCGTTTGAGCAAATATGGCGAAGGGTATGTCTAAATTTTTTCACAATATATTTTTAATGTTCTAACATGTTTTCCCTCGAAAGTTGAAGGTTATGATGGAAGAACCTTTACCCTTTTATGTAAATAAATTTCAATATACATTGCTTTTTATTTATTTTTGTAAGTCATGGCTTTTTATTTGGAATTCATGAACTTAAAGATAGAGAATTTAGATTTGGATGACATTTATAATCCATGCCTTTGAGTTTCTCGAAATTTCACCATTTCAATTGATAGTATTATTTAAGCAATGAACTATAGGACATTGGCTATGTTTGCTAACCAACTCTATTATTGTTTTCAATTTTAATTTCTCACTTTTCTCAAATACATTAAAAACATAAAGCAATTTTAAAAAACACAAAACACTTTTCATATATCCTTGTAGGGATATTTTAACAAAACATGTGTTTAAATTTTATAGGGATAGGAGCTACCTTATTATTTAAAAAATTTAAAAACAATAATAATAAATTGGGTTAAATACATTTTAGCCCCCCAAACTACCACAATTTCTCCGAATGGCCCTCCAAACTACCAATGCTTAGATTCTGGCCCCCTAAACAACCATTTTTTTTGATTTTTTGGCCCCATCCGTCAATTTATGCCATCAATTCTAAACAGAAAATCCGAAAATACCCCACGGTTAATGGAGGGGTATTTTCAGGATTTTGACCAATTTCTGTTAGAATTGACGGTATAAATAGACGGATGGGGCCAAAAAATCAGAAAGTGGTAGTTTGTGGGGCCAAAATCTAAGCATTGGTAGTTTGGGAGGCCATCTGGAGAAAATATGGTAGTTTGATAGGCTAAAATGTATTTAACCCTAAAAAATAATTTGAGTGGCCCTGTGACCTCCTTTAGTGGAGGAGAGAGGTGACTGTACGTCTACCATAACATGCTAGGGTTGGCACACGACCACCATGATTAGGATAGGGGTGCTTATGCGTCCATTTTTTTTTTATATAAATTTTTTGTATAAGTAAATAATAAACTCTACATCTATTCGATTTTTTTTCCAAAATAAGCTTATCTACTTCATAGAAAACACTTTCTCAAATGTGTATCCACTATAATATACTTTTAAAAAAATTTGTTACCTTTATGTTATATCAAAATATTTTTTTTCAAACAAATAACACAAAGCACTTCTCCAAATACATTAATTATCTATCTCTTGCATTACAAGAGACAATGTATTTTTATTATTGGAGTTAGGATGGTGAATAAATTAGTAAAGGGAAAAATACATTTTATCCCTTCAAAATTTGACAACTTTTTCACTTTTGCCTATGATGTTTAAAAAGTGGCAATGTAACACAACAAAGTTTTCGAAAATTCCAACGTATGCACTCTATTAATTATTTATGTATTCTTCAACATAAATTATTGAAAATACCTAAATGCCTTTTTTTTTTATAAAAAAAATATTAATAAGAAAAGAAAGAAAAGAAGAAGAAAAATACAAAGTAGTGGCCACCCTTACGGCCGGCCCAAAGGGCCAAATGGGGGTAGCCACAACCACTCTCAAAGCCACCCCCATTTGGCCAAGGGGGTGGCCGATTCACTCCAATATGACTGGAATGGTGCTTGCCAGCTCCATTCCGCCTAGATGGGGGTGGCTACGAGCACCCACTTTTTTTTGTTTATTTATTTTTTTTTTAAAAAAAAGAAAATAATGTCATTTGGAGAATTAACACATGTATATGAGGCAATTTTAAAAAGTTTGTTCCGAAAAAATGCACATGCGTCATACGTGAGCCATTTTCCATCAAAGAAGACAGAAAAATAGCTAACGAAATGCTTACATTGAAAATTTCAAAAACTTTATTGGAATACTTTTTAAATATCATAAACAAAAGTGAAAAAATAGTCAAACTTTAAGGGTAAAATATATTTTTCCCTTTAGTAAACTATTTTCTAATGGTTTGCAAGTAATTCAAAATACATCTCTTTAGTTAGCATTTATGATGGCGTCATAAATTAGTTAGAAACTAGTTCCTTGCATTTCATGCGCTAAAAGCTCTCTTCTCTTTTGAGAAAAGTTTTATTTATTTATTTTTTTTATCCCCCTTTTCTGAACCTTTCCGGCCACCTCCCTCATGAGGTTGTTCCTCCGCCTCTGTGCAACTTTTTTATGGGGGAGGAGGAAGAGACTTTGCTTTCTCCCTTCTCCCCTATTCTCCTCCGCCTAGTGCGGTTGTTTTACCTGCCCTCTCTGTTACTGGTTCTTTTATTTTTCCTTCTTTTTTCCCCCTGAGCAGAGGCGCCGCTGTTCTCCCTTCCCCAGTCCACCTTGACCCTCATGGTTGCCCCCCTCTGGCCATGCTCCACTCCCTATTGACATGTCATTCGTGGTCTTTTAGTGGTGCTCAAATCCGAATATCTCAAAGCCCGATCTGTCACGATCCGTTCTTCCGTTGCTCCGACGCGCCACTCCAACATCTTCACCGACCTCCTAGCTTTCTGCTGCTGCCTCATCCAGTCACCACGCGCCACTGCGTGTTCTCCGAGCTTTTTATTGTGTTTTGTAGCTCCTTTCCTATTTTGCTGCTTTTTTGTTTTGTGGGTTGTTGTCTCATTGTTTTTAGTTGTTTTGATCTTGCCATGGAGACTTTTGTAACCGAAATTGTGTTGGTTCCTCTCTTTCATGCAGTCCCTACATTAGACTACGACAGCGCATATTTGGCTTCAGCCTTTTTGTAGTGGCTGTGGCTGGTTCCAAGTGGGGGTTCAGATATGTTCTCCTTAATCTGTGTCATTTTTGTTTTGTAACTGCCTCATGCGGCCCCTTGAGAATATTGGGTTACTTGTTTGATCTATTTCCTACTTATTGTAATTATTTCCGCATTGTTTTGTTTGTGTTAGATCT
The DNA here is from genome assembly GCA_028654335.1 of Alnus rubra. Lineage (NCBI taxonomy): Eukaryota > Viridiplantae > Streptophyta > Magnoliopsida > Fagales > Betulaceae > Alnus > Alnus rubra. The sequence goes on along the minus strand of JAJPGS010001067.1, from coordinate 2,900,389 downwards.
GTTGTTGGAGAGCTCACTCTATTTTTATTTTTAGGATCACCTACTCTTTTTTCTCAAATCAAGAATAAAAAGAATAATTTCTTATAACTAGGGGTGGGTATCGGGGGAATCGGGGTCGGTAGGGGGTTTTCCGCCTACTGTCCCGACTTTGTCTGTGAAGTCGGTAATTTCACCGACTTCTTTCCGACTTGGTCTATTTCGACCGTTACCGTCACCGGTTAATCGGTGACGGTAACGGTCGGTAATCGATTAGAGAGTGAGGCTTTGCAGTTAGTTTGTTTTTATTAGACCGATGGAAAACAGGCTTCGACTTCGCTGGTTCATGAGGCAGCAGGGACGCAAGGTTATGGTTATGGTGGTGGTGACGGCAACGGCGGTGGCAACGGTTGGCTGGTAGATCACAGAACTAGAAAAGAACCAGAAAGACAAAAACCATCAAACCATAAAATCAAGATGGCAGGTTCTTGCTTGGAAAGAGCAAATGAGAGAGATGCAAATGAGGGAGAGGGCTTTATTTTGTAGAGAGAGACACTCATTACAGATGAGCTTAAGAGAGCTTTTTCTCTTGCAATACGAGAGGACTTGAAGAGAAGTTCACACCGAACGGATTTGTTTGAGTTTAAACCATCTCTCTTTGGAGCTTCTAGAAACACTTGCATGTCATTCTAGGCTTTTTCCTTTCAATAAAAAACGTAAAAACAAGTATCTTTTTTGCAAAATATCTTGACCAATAGTAAGAATCCACTGTTTGTCACTACAAAGAGGCAAAGATGGGTTCCCTTTGGAATTGCACACGTATCGATTTTTAACTTAAGCATTGACAGCAAATAGTCAATAGTCTATGAAAGCTAATACTTTCTTTAAAACTTGGATCAATAGTCTATGAAAGATGAGAGCAGTTTTTCAAACAAGTGAACGTTGCATTGTAGAGGTGATACGACGTGGCGCATGGCTCGAGACTGGCAACGCACGATCATGTCTTGTGCTGTCACTTGCCATTATACATGTGTTGGAGAAAGTAGCAGATTAACCATTCACCCAAACCAATGTCTCAAAAAGTGTGCATAATTAATAAACTTAAATAAACAAATATATTTGAATAGAAAAATACGTACATAAGAAATAAGGCTTAAAAGAAGAAGTTGTTTACCCTTAAAAATAAGTCACTGCTCGGCAAGAGCGACCGAGAGAGAATGTGTTTCAGTCCTAGAGTTTGACGGTGTTGGCAACAGCAAGAGGGTTAGAGAGAATTTAGACTTCTTCTGTTCTTAGAACGGCAACGACAAAGATCGATTTGAGCTTTTTATTTGCTGAAGGGTTAACAATGTTTCAGCCTTTCAAGTTAGGTTGGGTTAGGTTCTTGACTTCTTTTAGGAATTATGAATATATAGGATGGACAAAACGGTGTGGTTTTGATTCATATATTATATATATATTTTTAAAAATACCAGTCGGTTCAGGTCGGTGCGAAAACCGATTTCAGGGAAATCGTTTCGCCTACCAACCGAACCGACATCGGTAGGCAGATTCTGTACCGGCTGCCGGAAGTCGGTGGCGATTCGGCGTCGATGCAGTGATGGCTGATAGGCGGCCGGTGGGCGGCAGGCGACTGATCTACACAGTCCTACTTATAACCATTTCGTTAACCAATTAATATATATATATACATATATACACGATCGCGTCATTGTCATTACTTTTTTTTTTTGTAAGTTGTCATTGTCATTACTTATTACAAATAGTTTTTTGCTTGTAGAACTTCATGTTATCGAATAAGTTATCTTAATGAGTGGGCTTTTATTGAAGAATGAAGGCCCCATTAGGAGGCATTAGGAGACAAGGGACGGCTTTCTTTCAGTGAAAAAAAAAAAAAAAAAAAAAAAAGGTTGAAAAGCAAATTTAGCTGATTGCTTTGTGGGTCCACAACTTTGTCCTCAGATTTACTTTAATTTTTCAAGTAATAAACACAAAAATATTTTTTACTGACGAACAAAAAAAAAAGTATCACTGTTGTTGAAAGAAACGTTATTTTATAATATTTTTATTCTCAAGTTGTTTCACTACTGATTACATCCAATTTGCCGGTGGGCATGATTGGGTATTATATTATTTTTTATTAGTTTTAAAAATATATTTGGGTAGGTTTTTTAAATTTAAGTCTATTCAAATTTTTTTCAATTTTGTCTTAAATTTTTAAACCATCCATACATAATATTAAAAGACAATTTTTTTATTTTTATTTTTTTTGGTATTAACAATTTTGAATATAGTAAATACTGGTAAATTATAATAAAAAAAAATTGCATACCCAAACTAGCAAAATTACTAAAATACTTTTTGACATGTATCCACATATATCGAGACAGTAATTTAGATAATATATTGTGAGATAGTCCGTACAATATTCATCTATTGAAATAAATTTTGGCCTATTCGGCCACCTATTCGAGCATAAGTTTCACGTAGACTTTATTACATGTGTTTTCAAAGGGTAGTTCAATCGGTTAGGGACCACGTCTCATAAAGTGCATGTCATTAGTTTGAATCCTTCATCCCCTCGTGTGTAGACATAACAAAAAAAAAAAAAAAAAAGTTACATGTGCCGTCAAAATTAATAATAATTTAGATAGAAAATGATTGGATATATCGAAAGTCAGTACTGTAGTACTGCTTGAAAATTTTATTTAGTTTAGTGGCACAGAAGAGAAGACTAGTAGTATGGGGATCGGAAAATAAGGTCCAACGACGAGCATACCCTTATAGCATTATCCAAAAGCCAAATTCTGTGGCTCTCCTTTACTTTTCTACTGATTAATTTGAACCCAAAGTGATATCTGAACAAACACGTACAATCAGCTGTTCTGTTCATCAAACCTCACTTCAGCCATGAATGACAAAGTGGACAAGTTGGTCATCTTCCTAGCAAAGAGAGATGGTATTGACAAGCTTGTGAAGACCTTCCAATATACCTCCAAGCTTGTCCACTGGCACGCCGAAGCCACCCGTCCAGAAATCGCCGGAAAAGCCAAGCAATGGGAGGTTGCCTCGGGGCTCAGCCGGAAGGCTTTTAGGAGTGGCCGGTTTCTCACCGGCTTCAACGGTCTAAGAAGAAGCCCTGGCTCAACCCCTGCCCTCCGGTTCCTAGCAGTTCTGGCTAACGCAGGCGAGATGGTGTATTTCTTTTTCGACCACTTTCTTTGGCTGTCAAGAATTGGAGTCTTGGACGCGAAGTTGGCACAAAAGATGAGCTTCATATCAGCATTTGGTGAGTCTTTTGGCTATATTTTCTTTATTATATCTGATTTCATTGCCATTAGAGAGGGAGTAGCGGCAGAGAAAAAGCTCGTCAGTGCTTCAGAAGGAGAGCCAGAGGATGCGAAACAGAGCATCAAAAAGATCAAAGCTGATAGAGTGATGAGGCTGATGGCAGTGGCAGCTAATGTTGCCGACTTGATTATTGGTGTGGCGGATATCGAACCCAACCCATTCTGCAACCATGCTGTTGCTCTTGGGATCAGCGGATTGGTCTCTGCATGGGCTGGTTGGTACAGAAATTGGCCCTCGTAGGTTTAAGATTCCTGTTTAAAATGGAAAAACAAAAACAAAAAAGATGTCGGACATTGAGACACCCAAGTGTTATAGCTATGAGAATTAGTTACAAACTGATGATGTTGCATGTGTTTGAAACTCTGATCCCAATATGCAACTGTTCCTCCGGTGGTGTATGCATGTGTATAATAACAAATACTGTAGCTTCCAACATCATTCAAGAAAGCTTTAATTAGGCTTATCTGCGTAGGAGTGGTTTACTGTCACTTATTTGAAGAAAGAATGAATATATATATTCATTCTGTAACACCCCCATCAACCACCCGAAACCTGAATAATATTAAGAATTATATTTTTATCTTGTTAAAGTTTATACGATTTTTAAAATCATCTTTAAATTTGTGATGGATCATTATTAGATTTTAATCCAATGATGATTTTAAAAGTTAAGCCAACTTTGAGAGGATTAAAAAAAAAAAAAAAAAATGTCACTGGCAGTACTTTCCCAACAAAAGAAAGAAAAAGGATATTCACTTCGCTGCCCATTTTTATTCAACTAGTAACAGAGCACGTGCTTTACATTTGCACATGGATTTTTCAATGATAATTTATCGTTTATATTAATTTTTATTTATCAAATAATAATTAAACAAGTTATAAATTTTTTATTCGCTAATATCATTTTTTGTGGAATTATATATATATATTCTACAAATATCTCACAATGCTGATATGTCAGTCTCATCCAAAGAGTCGGTCATTATTAAAATTTTCAGTATTATGAAATATTCACTAAAAAATTAGTCGTTTATTGACGTTTAAATGATTAATATTTAAAGAATATATATATATATATATATATATATAACGTACAAAAGATGTATGTGTATCGTATCTCTCTTGTAAAAAGGTGTGAAAAATTTCTTGAAAAATTATAAAGGGTTACAAGAGATGCTGTCAATTACAATTAATTTCCTTATGAAAAGCTTGACTAATTGAATTAGAGCATTTCCTTGTAGAGTGCTGAATGCAGACCTTTTCTTGTCTGCACCAAATGACCAAGATTTGCAATATATATAACAGTTTCCTTTTTTTGGAAGATCAGCATCGTGTCCTTCAAGGAGTTCCTTTTCCATATGATGTTGCTTTGCCTGCAAGGATCCTAACTGTATGTTCTCTAGAATAGGCTACACAGATTTCAGTAAAAAAAAGATAGGATGTAGGGTGATTTTAAGGTGTAGTTCTTCCTAATTTGAAGAAAAATATTGTTTAAAAGATCGAATATGAATACTTTAGGATATTTTCAATTTCAAGGGAAATGAAAATAATTTATTACACGGACAAAATTTTGTTTTGTTTTGTTTAACGGTATATATGGTATCATGTTATTTATAATTTTAGAAGACATGCATGACAACATATACACCATTATATTTATAAAATTTAATCTTAACCATAAAATAGATCATCTATATTTCAAATGATTTGAATTTGTTGCCCAATGGATTAAGATGGTCTCCATTTTATATATATATATAACTACATTTTTTTATGAGAAAAATACACGTACTGCGGTCAAACTAAACTACCATTTCATTGTCAATGTGCCTCCCAAACTATCAATTGTGTCAATGTCCCCCTCTAAATTATTAAAAAATGTCAATGCCCCCTAAAGTCAACTAAAAAACAAAAATAACCCTAAAATAGTTTTAATAAGATAAACATATGTTGATAAATTCGAAAAAAAAAAGTTTTTTTTTTATTGAATTTTTTTTTTTGAAAGTTAGAAGAAATATATATATATATATATTTAAAAAAAACGAGAAAAATGAAAATCCAAGGGGTAGCCAAAATTATATAAAACAAAATCTTTTTTTTTTTTTTAGTTTTGTTTAATTTTTTTATAATTTATAATTTTTTTTTTTGTTTTTTTGTTTTGTTTTTATATAATTTTTTTAAATTTTTTTTAAAATTTTATTATGAAGGATATTTTTATCATTAGAGGACATTGACATTGTTTGGTTGTTCAGGAAAAAATATTGACACAATTGATAGTTTGATGCGCACATCGACAATTGAGTACTGGTTTAAGATACATACTTTTTCCATTTTTTATTTATTGTAATTTTTTTTTATTGTATTAAACTGTACATATAATATTTTATTATTTAAAATTTTTAAGAGATACGACAATATATTTAGAGGAATGCTACACATCATCTCTTTGTCCTCATTTTGTCCTCCTAAAATTGATGTGGCTCTTAAAATCACCATTAAATTTTTGATATATGACTATTGAATTTTGATTCAATGGTAAATTTAAGAGTCACATCAATTTTGAAGAGACAAAAAAAAAAAACAAAGGGACGATGTGTAACCTTTCTCGTATATTTATCGTAATGTACGTGAAATATAATATTTGGCCATTAAACGGCTCTTCTACTTGCCGTAAAGAATTAATTGAAGCGATATTTTTTTTTTACGCGTTGACGTGGAAAACATGTATTGGCGCAGTGGGCGTGGAGGTACCGCAGAGGCGTTGTTCGAAGTTCACACCAAATTAGAAGACTATAGTAAAAAACAGTCTTAAAAGTTAAACCAGGGGTCAAGCCCAAGTTCCTTGTGAAGGTTTATTTCAAGAACAAGATTGTCGAGCCGAGGCCCGATTTCAAAGGGATTCTCCGAGGTTAGTGTTTGTGAAATATAGTAGGATAAGAAACTTTAAGTGGAAGGAAGAAAATGTTTTATAGAACTTTGATTCAGTACCATATTTTTTAAGTTGTCTATTTTTTTGTTTGTTTGCTTGTTAGTTTGTTGATCTTTGTGAGGAGTGTGTGAGATCAGATGGCAGATGGGGCAGCGCCTTCGCGGTATGTGAAGCTGAATAAGGAGCAGGCGCCTCTGGAGGATTTTAAGCCTGGAGAGCTTAATCAACCCATTGAGGTTCCTCAGGTTTTTACTCTCTCACGCTCTCTCTGAAAAGATACTCATTTTTATGGGATTATAGTAAATCCCTTTGTTATTTATGCAATTGGTATAGGACCCATTTTCCGTATATGATCCATTTCATGAATTGATATGAATTTGAAATTTGGTTGTTAGCATTTGCCTCTTGCTTGGAGTATTTTGTTGTAGTTGGTCTGAATTATGATTATCCAGTGATGCTTTATGGTGTTGATTAGGGTGTTTTTGGGTGACGAAGGAATATAAATATTGGGAGAAGTTGATTGGTTAATATTCCTAGGTGCTGTAGATCTGCTTCAAGGGGACACCAAAGCCCCTTACATGTCACTTCATGGTGGGATTCATCCTCGTAGGACTTCGTATACTTTTCCAGCCCTATGCCTTTGTAATGGTAGTATGACAAGGAGAGAGGAACTCAAACTGGTATAGTCGTAATAGACATAAATTTCATACTAGAACCTGACACTTTTCTGTGCATTCTTGGTGATCAGTTATAATCACCCATTTTTTCAATTCTGATGTAGCCTGGATGTGTGAGTTCATATGATGTGAGGAATCCCGAATCTAGTACTCCATATAGTTCTCATTTACAGCTGAAAATAATTGAAGAATAAACTTGTAGGTAGATCCAAGAGCAAAACACTTCCTTTCTTTTCTTTTGCCTTATGGGTCATGCTTAAACCCTACAGTTCAGGAAATTTCTGGTTGACTGGCAGCTAAAACAGTTTGAAACAAGTAAGTTTTAGCAAAACCAGGGCTAAATTGAGTCAGATCTTTGATTGTTCTATTGTCCATTCTGGTCGGACTGACTAAGTCTTGGTTTTTAAATATATGATTGAACTTTAAATTTGCTCTTTGTATTTTATACTCTTTCTATCTTCCTGCTTTGTGCGGTCAGATGAGCATTTATTGATTAATCTCGATGGAGAATTGCTCTTTACACCAACCCCCGTTTATGTTTCATGACAATGAATATATGTGTAATAGCTATTTACCAACCGTATAAATTATTGGGCAGTTGGCTGTTCACAAGTGCAATGAATGTGGGCAGCCTCTACCTGAAAGCTTTCAGCCTCCTGCAGATGAACCTTGGACAACAGGGATTTTTGGCTGTGCTGAAGACAGAGAAAGTTGTAAGTGTTGATGTATAACTCAATATCCAAACTTTGTTCTTTGATGTGATATGATATAGATATTAAGCTTCAACATGGATTTTGTTTCTTGCTTGTCACTATGGAGTAGTTCTGGTGGATAAGTAGTCCTATTTCCAAATGTTTTCTTTTTCATGATTTGATGAAATTTTTTTGTTACAAATGTAAAGAGTTGTGGAGGCCAATTTCTTGGAAATATTAAGGGAGTGTTTGTTAATGTGTTTTGGGGAGTGTTTTTTGTTTTTGGTTTGAAAAGGTGTCCTGGTGTAACATAAAGGTAAAAGCTGTTTTTGTATTTTTAGGAGTGGTTTGTGTTTGGGTTATTTGTTAATGTTTTTGTTTTGAAAAGAGAAAACAAAAGACGGTAAACAAAAAATTTAACAAATGGAGCCTAAGTTTCTATAAGATCAGTTCTATTAATTTCATCTCCTAGCTTTACCATTCACTTTGCCAAGAGTGATGAAAAATGAGATTATATATAAAGTAACCATCTGAATAATTCTGTCAACTAGTTTGCTTGTAGCAGTCTATCTGTGCTCAAATAATCTCCTTGATTTTTTTTCTTTTCCCATAATTTTGTCTCTTGTATTACTTAAAAATATTAAGCCCTCACCTTTTGCCTTTCATCCAGTAGAGATGTATATCTAGCATCCTATAGGCCTTGACCTTTCTTAATATCCATATATGTGTGTGCGCGTGCGTGCGGCAAGAAGTTCCGATTCCAATACTTTCTTTACTGCAGAAAGTAAGGATGTTTTTACTAATTCATGTTTCAATTATGTAAAAGTTCTCTTGTGTGTGTGTGTGCGAGAAGTTCTGGTTCCAATATTTTCTTTACTGCAGAAAGTAAGGATGTTTTTACTAATACATGTTTCAATTATGTAAAAGTTCTCTTGTTTCCTTCCTTTACAGGCTTGACGGGACTATTCTGTCCATGTGTTTTGTTTGGGCGCAACGTTGAAAGGTTGAGAGAAGATACCCCTTGGACCACGCCATGCATGTGTCATGCCATTTGTGTTGAAGGTGGAGTTGTGCTGGCAGTGGCTACCACAGTCTTCGGTTGTATTGACCCATCGTTTCTCGTATGTGAGGGTTTGTTATTTGCTTGGTGGATGTGTGGCATATACACTGGTCTTGTTCGGCAATCCTTACAGAAGAAATATCATTTGAAGGTAATTTCATGGTGTTTTTGTAGATGACTAGGTGGCCTACAATTATTGTAGACAATGCAGTTGCATGAATGTCTTCCCTCAAACTTCACCTACACGTGCATCAGTTGCTCATTTAATTCAAGCTATTCGCTGGGTTGCATCTTTTAAGGAGCACAGAGTCATGTATGAATGTTGGTAGTGAAGTTATGTGATTACCACATTGCCCACTGAGGCAAAGAATCTATCAATAAAGAACTTTTCTCTTGTGGCTAGAAGTGAACTCTTGGATAACAATAAATATTCTGAGTTCTGACCAGATTTAAACCAGGCCTAAACTTTTGAATATGATACGTGAGGTAAGAGTTCTGTGGCTTGTGGCCAATACTGTTTCTTAGATTGCTGCAAGCATGGTGCCTTTGATCATTGTGATGCATTCTGTTTGAAATTCCAATGAAGGTTATTTAATCGCTGAGAATTTTCACTTTTGTAATTCGTTTTCCAACATGTTTTCTTTGAGTGCTAGACTTGAAGCAATAGAGACAAAACACTATTGTTTCGTGCAAATTATTGTAATATGATGGGTTAAATATTATTTAGCCCCCTAAACTAACAACAATTTTTATGAAGCACTATGAACTGATAAGTGTCATGTTTTGGCCATTCAAACTACCAATTTGTTCCAACTTAGCTCCATCCGTTAGTCTTGACCGTTATGTTGGATCGAAAATTAAATTTGACCAAAATGTTCTGAAAATAGTGTCCTCACTGTCCTTGAATAGTGTCCCCACTGTCCTTTGTGTTTCTTATCATTTATATAATTTCTTTGACATTTTTAATTTATTTCTTTCCTTAAATTCTGTACCGTTTGTGTACTTGAGCTTATCCTCTTTCTAATGTATATATATGTTTTATGACTTATCAAACAAAAAAATTCTCAAATTGTTTCCCTATGACCAACATGTCCCATTTAAATGGAAGTTTGCACATTGACTGATGATGAGAATCAAAATAATCCCCATACAGTTAGTGTCTGTGTCATGACACTTCTAGTACTTCGCTCTGTGTGCTTGATTTTTTTTAGTGGTCCATTTGGTGAATTTATTGTGGGTAGGGCTGTTATTTTGGCTTTTGTTATTGTCTGTTTTACTGTCCTCCCAAGAGTGCAATGGAAAATCTTCATATTTGTATGACAGTGGATAATCTGGACATGTTGGCATGAAGTTCACACTGGTTAGGTCATGGACAGTAATAACTATGTGAATTTTTGTGCAAATTATGCTCATTGGTTAGATTACTCTGCCCATGTTGGCAATGATCTTTGGACCAAATGGTAAATAAGGGGTGGAAGGTAGGGTTAGAAGTTCAATTTCTTACAGGCGCATGAGTTGTTTCTGCCTATCCAAAAAAAAAAACCTCGAACATGGGCATATGCATTTTGGTCAGCTCCAAGAAATAGCTAATATTATGGAGTTTAATGTGCAATCACGTCTTATAAATCATTTTTGTGTCTTTAATATGAATGTAATGACAAAGTAGATGGTTTGGTTAAGAAGTCAGTGTCGGCTAAGGAAGTTACCTGGACTAGAGACAGAACCGGGGCCGGCCCTAGGGGCATGGCTTTTGATATGATAATCCACCTACAGTATGCCATTTCTGAATTTAAACTTTGGTTTGTTGATAGTTATGTTGTCTTGAGGCATAGTTATGTTGTCTTGTCGGGCTTATAATTTGCTAACTCGTGTTTTTGCTGACTGCAGAACTCGCCGTGTGACCCGTGCTTGGTGCACTGCTGCATGCACTGTTGTGCCTTGTGTCAGGAGCACAGGGAGATGAAGGGCCGCCTTTCCGATAGTGTTGTCATGCCAATGACCATTGTCAATCCCCCCCCTGTTCAAGAGATGAATCATGCTGACAAGGACTCTGCACCATCCTCTGCCAACAACGAGCACACCAATTTGGAAATGCAGGCTTTGTAGGAGCCCCCGGCGTTGATACTGAGTAAATAAATATGTTATATCTTAATCCGGATTTTTTTTTTTTGGGTGCCTCATGTTTTTAGCAGATTGGGATCACATGTATACGGATTCTAAAGCCATTTTTGAAACCATCTGACAAAATCTCTGAAATTTATCTCATGTTGCTCGTTATAGACTTATAGTTTGCTTCAATGAATTGGCCACCCCGTTTATGCATCAGAGCCTGTAATCCTGCTTGAAACCGCCCTGCCATGAGTTGCACTGCACAAGCTTAAAAGATGTCAATCTCGAAATCGCCAGGCTTGTACATTTGTTTCCTATCCCATTTTCTAATGAATGCAAGGGGAACTTGTGGAAAATTGGATGGTTTCTGAAATATTCCAAACTGCCTTTTTCCTTTTGGCTGTAGTATTTGGTTTGGAATTTGAGAGTGAGAGATAAGAGAGATTGTGAAAAGTCTTGAAGCTTTCTGTGATTTGGCCACTGAAGTTGTTTTGGGCAAGATGAATTTGACACTACAAAGAATTGTTCCTCAAATTAAGCAAAAGATTGAGTAGGCCGTGAAATGCTCAAGGATAGTGGAATATGATTCTAAATCTAATTTTGACCGTCGTGTTTTTTTTTTTTTTTTTAAGGGTGCGTTTGGATTGCGGTTTCGTAGATAATAATTGCGATTTTAAACTAATGCTCTGTTTGTTTTGGCGTAAAATGATTTATGAAAAATGATTTCGATATTTTTCGGTGTTTGGTAGGGGTGAAAATAATAGTCAACCGGAAAATGATTTCTGTTTGACCGAAAACCCTTAGTAAATTCTGAATACGCCAGACGCATTTGACTTCTATTAAATGACACAGTCGACCTTCACTTCAAGCAGTCGACCATCACCGAAATCTTGCCGGTACCGAAATTCGACAGCGTCCGATCTATGTCCCGGAATCCGGTTAGTCCAGATTCCGGCAGGACAGATCCGGCTAGAACGGTCGGATCCCTGCCGACTGGCCGGGATCTAGCCAGAACCGCCGGATGTCGGTGGTTCTGGCAGATTCTGGCCAGTATACCGGAGTCCAGTCATTCTGTGCCGGAATCCGGCCAACCCATATTTCGATGAAATTGTTCGGATTCCGGCCTTTATATTGGATGGCGGAATTTGGTAAAAGTTGCTGGAATCCTGTCGATCAGTGACGGAATCTCGTCTTCGGTAATTTTTATATTATTTTATATTAATATTTATATGTTTGGAATAAAAATTGATTTTTATTTGTTAATATGATTGAATAAAAACATTGAAATTTTTTGTGATTTTCCGTACGCGCCAAATACCGAAAAATGTTTTCAGCGAAAAATATTTTCCAGGAAAATGACTTTCCTAAAATCATTTTACGTCGAAACAAACGGAGCATAAATGACAAAATATAAATCGTTTGGAAACTGTGTTTTTAAAAATTGCGATTTAAAAAAGCAGAAAATCTTTTTTTTTTTAAATCACAGGTAAGATTGTGTTTTTTTAAAAACACATAATTTTAAAGGTTAATTTATAATTTTAAAGATTAAACTGTGATTTTGTCAAATACTTAACCATATTTTTAAAAATTATTTTTCAAATTATACATTTTAAATCTTCATTTTTTAAATCGCAAACTTAAACCTAGTTCTCCTTTCGACCAATACCTTTTGCAGAAACTTTTTGAGGCCTTTTCCCAATAAAAAGGCCTTTTCCCAATAAATAGGTAAAATCACGCGCGCGTCACTCATCCAGTCAAAGTTCAAACATTTCTCTCCCTCACTCTCTCTCTCTCTCTCTCTCTCCTCTCTCTCTCTCACAGTCTCACAAACACACAAATGGAGAGGCCAGAGGCAGAGTACGAAAGAACAAGACGAGGGACGCTGGCAAAGAATAAGGGAAAGAAGGTGCTACACCCACCCCGGCACAAGTTGGCTTTGCAACCGCTAGCATTGGCTCCGTCCAACGAGGTGAAGCTGGCAGCCATAGCCGTTGATTTGAACGTCCGGCTGAGATCGGCCGAGATGCCTCCTTCGATGCAAGAGCGTGCCTTCCGGTACGCCAAAGCACTCCTCGACGCTAATCCGGGGAAGAAACCCAGTCCAACGCGCCTTGCCATGTGCCTCAAGAAGGTTTGTCAAAATATATTTGAATCTTGTGGTTTACTGTTAACTTTTTTTTTTATTTTTTGAATAGTTGAGTTTGTTTGCAGCTGGTTTTAGTTAGTTTTTGTTCATTTATTTCACCTTTTTTTTAGGACGTTTATAGGATTTGTCCTCTTTTACAACTTGTTAACGCGGGACAATAAGTTATAAAAGAATTATTGGTGTAGCTTTATTATTTTCGTATTATTATCCACCTAGCTTGCCGACTTTTCACATAATTGTCTATTTTATTGCATACTAAACATTTGGGATTGCTGAACCAGAATATGAGATGAAGGGACAAAACTAAAAAATGAAGATATTAGAAGGGTACAAAATTAATTTTGGGGTCGAATTCATGAAAAAATAATAAATAACATAAAATTTAGGAAAAATTTTAAAAAATTTGGTGGGAGTTGTGTCTCCCAAGGGTTAGTCAAAATGTTTTGGCTAGCTCTTTAGCAAAAAATGGGGAATGCTAAATGTACAACTTCAACACAACTCACTTACAATGGGGTGGGGCCCATACACGTGGGCCCCACCCCATTGTGAGCGGGAGTTGTGTCAAAGTTGTGATGGGGTGTTACTCCAATCATGTCCCGCAAAAAATACCAAAAAAAGCTCTACATCTAGCTAGGCATTTTGACGAAGGGTTTTACTAGCTACTACAGTGCTAAGCAAATTTGCTAAGCATTATAGCTCAACAATGTATAAGTTAAAATTAATAATAATAATAAACGAATTGATTCGCTTTCATTTTTTAAAATAGTAAAAATAGATAAAGAAATAATATTTTAAAAGAAATAGTGAAAGTGGATAGTAAAATGCTGAGTTGGATGTAGGTGTTGTGAAAAAGTGAGTTGCTAAAATAATAAAATGTGTTCTTTAGCTACATATTTGCTGAGCCGTATGTAGGAATTTTTTTGCTAAATATTTGCTGAGTCGAATGCAAATGCTCTAATATTTCTAATTCACACTCGCTAGTATATATATACTTCAATAATAAGTCATATGAAAATGATGGATTTTACACCTTATGGAAGTTTCATGTCTGATGTCTCATTTTCTTTCTTTATTTCTGTTGATTATTTAATTAATTCATTCTTATAGGAATTTGATGGAGTGTATGGTCTGGCATGGCACTGCATTGTTGGGAAGAGTTTTGGATCTTTCGTGACTCACTCGACGGGTGGATTTGTATATTTCTCCGTTGGCAACCTTTCCTTTCTTCTCTTCAAGACCGTGGTCCGACCAAGTCTCCTTAGCTGCTGAAACTTGGTAGTAATGCATAAGATGTTTTTGTTTAGTGGCTAATTTAGCCAATGCTTGAATCCTGCATGGACATGTTAAATTTACGTGCAGAATGGACACAAGACCTGTTTTTTTTTTTTTTTTTTTTTACCGGAATCCTTTCAAGGTAAGGCCATTTCATGTACTAATTCCTGTCAGGTAAACTTGAGACTCATGCCTCGCACCCTTCTCAGCATGGACCAGTTGAGCCGCCGGCTTCGCCCAGGGGCTGGTCCCAAGAGGCAGTTTGCACTCGATAGGTCTCGAACCTGAGACCATGAGAAGCACTTAAAGTTTAAATGATTAAATTCTTCATTTCGTATATGTTTTTTTAAGTTTTTTGGACAATTAGTAATTTAATATGGTATTAAAGCAAATGTTTTGAATTTTAACATTATCTCCAACATTTACCTTTTATTTCAATTAAATATTCTACCTTTCGTCCTTTTGTTATGCAATATATTCCAGAAATTTGACCAACCCCAGTTTCAAATAAAACTCTGTTGCATATGAAAGCTATATGAATATGGCAAAACAAACATACGTGGAGAGAGAGAGAGAGAATTAGGCAGAATTAGCAAAAACTGAGTAACAAGTAAATCAAGTCTAAAGGTGACACTCAAGAGATCGAGAATTCATAATAACTATTTTTGACTTACTAGACACTAGATCTACGTAAATGTGGAATTACAATGAAATAAAAGATTCAAAGAAAACAAGCTACATCTACAATCGGGAAAGAATTCAATAGCTCTGTCCACATGAATAGTTCCTTCTGCTACAGGTGTTGGTTCAACCGGAATGCTCTCCTGATATCCCAATTAAACTCCTTCCATCAGGTACAATTTTGGTCCTTTGCACTTGTGATCACAATAATAACAGTCATCTGAGTTGGGTGAAATTCTTTGAACAGGTAAGGAGGACTACCTAGAAACAGCAGGGTTGGTTGTGTTTGCCTCTATCCTGATAGTTTTGCTTCTGCTAAACATTTTTCTTCTTGCATACGGGCCAGTACAAAAGCAGAAGACAAGGTGGTGGGTTTGAACATCTTTACAGTAAGTCTGATGTCCTCTCTGAGCCCATTTATAAAACAGCCGATCAAAAATGGCTCTGGTAAATCCTTTGTCCTATTGGCAATGAATTCGAAGTGGGATTGGAAATCCTCAACTGTGGCAGTTTGTGTGAGCTTGATGAGGGCTTCCACTGGATCATAAAAGGGAGAGGGACCGAACCTAATTTCCAAGGCTTTGGTAAAGGCCTCCCAACTGGTTAATGCTCCCGAGTTATCCATCCACATATACCAAGCTAAAGCTCTTCCTTCCATGTAAATGGAGGAGATGAGGAGTTGATCTTGGGGAGGAGTTTGGTAGTATAGGAAGAACTGTTGCGCTTTGTAAATCCACCCTCGGGGATCCTTCCCATTGAATTTCGGAAATTCCAAGTGGGGTGTGCATGTGTGGATGCACCCATTGCCTTAAAAAAGCGGATTATCATGTAAGTTCATGTAAAATAAATCAACATAACATGGTTTTCACAATAAACTGATAAAAGAAAAGTACCGGAATTCATAGCAATAAAACCTTCTGAAAGTGTAAACGCCAAATTGACGGATATTGTGTAAGTTTATATGGTAGAGAGATGACCGGTTTCCTTATTCAACTATAACTCCACTTTCACTTCTCTTCTCTTATTTGACCAACAATTTAATAGATTTAAGATTAGATAACCTTATAACAATTTAATAGAATTAGGATTAAATCTTACAGTTCACTGATCCATCAGGTGAGTTCTCCCTTAGCCTGCACTGCGATCGAGTTAAGGAGTCGTAGCTGGAAGCCAAGCTATTCATCTGTTGAGTAAGTTCTTCGAGAGCCTTCTGTTGACTTTCTTGACTTTCTTTAAGGTGAGCTATTGATTTGACGAACTGCGAGAGAAGAGTTCCTTGGTCCATAATGGAACTGTAGGGTTCTGATACCAAAATGTTAGGAGATGGAAGAAGAAGAAAATGAAATGAGTCAGGCTGCTTGGAAGGAGCCAATTCCTCCACACAGTAATTTATGTTTGCAACGCTTAAATACAAATCCAAACAGCAGTTACTGACCCATGACACACGTACCAATCAGCAACTACTGACCATGACGCACGTTTACTAGTCTTTATCCCACGCACAATAACTAACAGCACGTTTTGAAAATAACTTGACCATGTTAACTCCCCACGTGAAACAGAAGCGGTAAAACATATTGAGAAATGCTAAAATTTTCAGATTTTTCTTCCAAAATTTGGTCCTTAAATGATGTGTTATAATCCCATGAGATAGTAACATATTTTTCAAAATAATTGATCACATGGAATTATGTCCCATCATTTGGAGACCACATTTTGGAGAAAAACTTTAGAAACTTTAGCATTTCTCATATTATCATGGGTTCTAAAGGATGGATTGTTTCCATATCTAAAAGATATCATTCTAAAACATTACACCCCATTCTAATGAATTCAGACCTAAACCATATTGTTAAAGTATTGATTAAGTGATTAAATTTACATTTTCTTATTAGCTTTAAGCTTTTAGGATAGTTTGAACCCACACGTGATAAGATGTGTTAAAATATTTATTAGGTGATTACATTTAATTCTTCTTATCGGTTAAAACTTTTATAGGATAAGTAATGATTTAACACATATCAATCAAATCATTGACATTCACATAAGTCTATTAAAAGGTACCTAGGAAATAGGAAACCACACCGATTTTAGAGTATGTAGCATGTAAGTAGGACTTATCATGAAAAGTTTTAAGGTCTCATCTATATATATATATATATATATATATATATGAAACTACGGGCTTGTTTGGAAACGCTCTGTCATGTGCAGAGTAGTGGGAGAGAGAGATTTCAAATTTTTTTATTTTATTTTTATATTTTTTAATAACAATCAACGTCAAAACATTCTAATTTTATTTTATTTTTTCACTTTTATATCGCATCAATAATTTTTTAATTACTATTCAAATAAAAAATTCACTATAATACAAAATTTTTTTTTTCACTTTTTTATACAAACACTTTTTACTTTATATCACATCTATCACTTTTTATAATTTTAAAATTAATAACCCACTAACAACCCACTACTTTATACATGTCTGTCATTTACCAAAACGCCTACATTTGTTGATTACATAAATCCAAATTGTGTTAATGATGCAAATAAAGTATCAAAAAGACAGAAACAGCTCAACAAAAAGTAATTCGAAGAGCCACCATTACACAAAAGATCTGAGGCAACAAAACTTTTTTTTTTTTTTTTGACAGATCAAACCTACATCTGATCATTATAATAGAACCAACCAATGACTGAAGACGAAACATGAAATTAGGTCTCATTTGGAGAGGCATGGGCAAGGCAATTCCAGTGTGACCAAGTCCCTGTCTATGAGCTCATATAGATAACAACGAAAAAAGTGCATAGTTGCTTGATTCCTAAATCCACTATAAAAGAGACCAAAACAAATGCAGCCTCCGTGAACCCACAATCTTTATTCACGAATTTTATGGGATTGCTTAATTCGACCTAAGTTGGACTTATTCATGTGCAATTTCAACAGACCATTGAGAAGAAATTAACGCAAAATAAGGCCAATTAAATATACTAAAATCTGAAAATAAAATAAAATAAAAGATTCAAAGAAAACAAGCTACACCTACAACCAACTGTTGGGGCTTCCACCTAAAAGAATTCCCCAGACATCCACCTCTGTTCGGTTGCAGAGCAACTTGAAGAAAGTGAATGAAAATAAAAAATGTTAAGCAATAAGTTTATCACATTTTGCTTCCATGGTTACCTGTGGGCTGTAGTGGCTAGAATTTTGTCTGAGATCTGCACGCTGCAGCCGGCGTGTTTGGCCGTCGGTTCGCTCGATATTGAGGCCTAACGGAGCACCGAATCGGTGAGAAAGGGACTGGTTTAAGCGATGCTATAAGTGCCTCTAGGCTCTAGCTAGTCAAGGAAGCTGGACAGTGGACCCCCTTTTCTGTTTTTTGGATAGTCATGCGAACGTACTATTTTTCGTCTATGCCTGCGCGTGTTTCGACCTATTGTCAAAATATTTTTTGCAAATTGAATTATTTTATTAGAACTGAATTATTAAAAATATTAACTCAGGTTATTTAAATGTATACATTTATAACACTGCATATATATGTTAAGAAAGCACATCTTTTAGTCGAAAACATTGGATTAATTTGTTCATAATCGACCGGATGCCAATAATCCGCTTAAAGAGATTTTTTAAGGGGTAAGGTTGAGTCGCTAGAGGTACTGTCGGATAACACTCTCATATCTAAGTCGGTAGTGAATTGAATAGAAGGAACTTAATAGAAGAAGAGTTAAGAGGAAAAATATATGCATGCTTCAGAATAAAGATTCTTACCTTTATATATAGGACTACCCAGGGAAGGAGGGGCATCCCCCCTCCAATTTCTTAAAAATAAAAAATAAAAATTTTGCACAAATTTTTCATACCCAACCCTAGTAGATTTTTCTTGGACGCCCACACTAACCAATCCTCAGGGACATCGAAACTAACATCAGCGATAAGTGGCAAACGTTGTTTCACGGTTATACTTTTTGTTTCAGCCTATTTCAACTTTGGAAAATGTTAGATTTACAACACCAATACAACAATTGTACAACAATCCCTCACATGAGGGTGGGTCCCACATACTGGGGCCCACCCTCATGTGAGGGGTTGTTGTACCGTTGTTGTATCGGTGTTGTACAAGAATCAAATCCCTTTCACTTTTAGAGATTCAGAAATTAGGTTAGTCTTCATTAATAAAATAATAGAAATTGAAACGATGCCGTTCACACACTTAGCATTTTTTATTCGACAAAAACGCTCCGTTTCAATTATAAAGCTTGACGAAAACGTGGCACTCGAGTCACTAACCAAAACGTACGTAGCACTCTTAAGTTTGACCTTGACATTTGAGGCCGTGGGCGTGAGACCATGACAGTGATTAATAAGTGAGTTGTGTGATCTTTTAAAGGCCATTATCTTTTGTCTTTTAAAAGGTAAAAGCAAAAATTGTATGCTTTTGTATTTATATCATTCAAAATAAATTAATTGTTTATAATAATAAAAATCAAAAATAAATTGTCAGTTGCATTTATATGTTTTAAATAATAATTATTTTAAAAAAAATTGTCTCTATATTTTGTTAATTATATTCTTCAATATTTTTAATAAATTTTTGTTCAACTTTATTTCTTTAATTTTGACTCATCTTAACTAAAATCCTAGCTCCATCACTATCTGACATAATGTGGTGATGTAAATTTAGAAATTTTTGCATTCATATCTTTGATTTGGACAAAAAGTTTAGCTCTATTCAAGTTTGAGTTCGTGATTTGGCATCTGAGTAGATCTGATTCATTGTATTTCACGTTTGTTGTCGGCTTTAGACTACTATAACGAGAAAAAAAAAAAGAAGAAGAGAAAAGCCAATGACGGATTTGGGGGGGGGGGGGGGGTGGTATAGGTCGTGCTCCCCAAATCCTAAGAAGCACAATTTTTTGAGGTAACTATATATATATATGCCTACTTGCCCCTAGTAACAAAATTTTTTAGCCCCTGGCCCTTGCTCATAATATCTTCTGGCTCAGTCCCTGGAACTACCATCAACATGGTAAGTAAACTTGATATGACAAAGGCAAGTAAATGGATCAATATGAAAGCTATTATATACTTATAAATTGCTTTCTTTTGGTGAATGCCTCAATGACTCCTACTAAGTTGAGTTTAAATAGGCAAAATCTTGTATAGGGAGATATCTTTCTTTTTATGATCCCTTCACCACGTGTTCGTCGAGTAGGTGATCGTCGATCTGGTGACTGCCAGTCGAAGACTCCCTCAAGGGAGGGTTGACCCGTTGAGCACTACCCAGCCTGAGGGCAGATGAGCCTTCTTGGGCTGTAGGAGTAACGTGATTTGTTGAGCTTGAGTTGACATTGTGGGCAGGGGTGGAGCCAACTTTTGCAAATTGGGGGGGTCAAATTGAAAAAAAAAATAGGAGGGCCAAAACTAAAAAATGAAAAATTTTAGGGGTAAATTTTTATTT
The DNA here is from genome assembly GCA_028654335.1 of Alnus rubra. NCBI lineage: Eukaryota > Viridiplantae > Streptophyta > Magnoliopsida > Fagales > Betulaceae > Alnus > Alnus rubra. The sequence continues at coordinate 2,880,034 of JAJPGS010001067.1, read as the reverse complement.
ATTTATTTTTTGGAGAACACCTTGGGCTTGGGGGGGGGGGGGGGGGGGGGGAAGGGGCTCCACCCCTGCTTGTGGGGTTTGAGGGACACTTCGGTAAATGGCATAACCTTTATTTTTCATATTTTTATTTCTCTTACATGTATCTTTCTTAATTTATTGAATAATTTTTATTGTTTTTTTTTTGAGTGGAACCAAGCACATTTTATAAATAGACAATTTAAATACTTCGCTCAACAGCGATAATATTATAAACACATTGGAGAGTTTCCTCAAGACAAACATGAGCTTCACTCAGAGATAAAGTTACCATTGCAAGTCGATGAGCCGCACCATATAGATTACGCCTAACATGATAGATTTTTCAGTTATGCATATTGTGCAATATTCCCCTAGTCTCCTCAATTAGATGGCCATATATACATCAGTTACTACCCTTTATTTTCAGTGCCTGCACTATTTGGAGAGTATCCCCTTCCAAAATAACCTTATAGAAGCCTAATTTGTGACTAAAGTTTACAGTCCTTAAAGCCGCCATTGCCTTTACAATTTCCGGAACAATGACATGATCCTTTGATTCAGATAAAGTTACTAAAACTTCATCTTTGCTGTCTCTGATTATAACATCAATATCCATTTTCTTTTTGTTAGTCTTCACAATTACATCTTAATTGACTTTAACAAAACCATCCATAAGAGCTTCCCACCTTAACTCCTCCTTCTCCCCTATTGTTCCTGATAATTTATGAGAATTTACATATTAAACGCTATCAAGGAGTTATAAGCATTATTTATTTCGACGAAGCCTACCACTGCACCATACGGAATAATTTTTATTGTTCTAAAGCCTACCAGAACATATAAAAATACATGATGTCTTATCAATTTCGATGAATATTAATGTTTTATTCTAATTTGTTTCATTACTATCTCCACCATTGATGAAGAGATTCTTCCTAATTTCGATTTGAGTATAAAAGTTGGGATAAATTCATGTACTCCTTTCAAATTATTACCTAATTGATAATGTCTTTCTAAACTTTTAACCGAGACAATGTCTCTTCAAATTATCAAAACATTGTCAATATCCACTCAAAGCCAGCAAAAAAACAAAATAACCTTAGATTTTTTTCAATAAAACAAAAATACCCCAATAAATTCAAAAAAAAATAATAATAATATTTTTTTAAAAAAAGTAATTTTTTATTTTAAAAAATGATTTTGTTTTCTTCATTTCTTTAATAAATTTTTTTTTTAATTTTTAAAAAAATTTAAAAAATAAAACTTTTTATTTTTTAAATTTGGCCACCCTTGGATTTTATGTATTTATTTTTTAATTTTTTAGTTTTAGTTTTAGTTTTTTTTTTGAAATATTGTTTTTTTTACTAAGGGTATTTTCGTCATTGGATGTAACATTGATAATTTTTGGTAGTTTGGGAGACATTGTCCAAATTAAAAGTTTGAGGGAGACACTGTCAATTATGTGGTAGTTTGAGAAGGTATGTGGACTTTACCCATAAAAGTTTCTTTAGACTGCTTTATTTATAAATTATGGTTTATTAAATAAAATAATGGGTTTTGTAAATTTTATTTTGATAATTCAACCGTTGATACATAAAAATGGGAAAATTATATCATTGTTCTATGTGGTTAGCCTAAATTATAAATCACTCTTTGTGGTATAAAAAATAATTGTAAGACAGTTGTGGTAGGTAAAAATTATAAATTACTCCTTAAAGTCGTTTTCCATCCACAAACTTAACATAGTCCGTTAGGTTACCACGTCAATCCCAATAAAAAAGGGATACGTGTCACTCATAATAAAAAAATATTAATATATTAAAAATTAAAAACTTCAAATATTTTTATTTAAAAAAAAGAATAAAAGAAAGAAAACAGAATAATAATAAAAAAAAAGGGTTAATGCTCCCATCCACATATACCAAGCTAAACTCTTCCTTCCATGTAAATGGAGGAGATGAGGAGTCGGTGTTGGGAAAGAGTTTGGTAGAATAGGAAGAACTTGCGCTCTTCAAATCCACCCAACGGGATTCGTCCCATTGAATTAGAAAGGCAAAAGCACAAGTAGATTAGGGTAATAAATGAGTAACTTTACGAGTAATTTTTGTGTCTTTTCAAGAATGACGTAACTTTTAAAATCATCATCTAATCAAAATTCAATAATACTAATCAATCACAAGCTCGATGATAATTTTAAAAGTTACATTATTTTTATAGAGACATAAAAGTGATAAAATAGTGAGTTATAGCATTACTCGTAATAAATAGGTATGAGTGTGAAGAATATCATTACTTTTGAAACTAAGTATCTGTCTCCCTCTAAGACCAAGGATTATAATGCTTAAGAACAACACCCGTCCGCGAAAGACGACAACGTTTCCCTATTTTTCATGGGTATGCATATTTGATCTTGTTGCTGCTTTTTAATAGCAGGCTAGTCGATTGTTTTAAAAGTCTAAAAGAGAATTTCAAATGAGATGATAATCTAGGAAAGACAATATAATCAACCCTCAATTGTCTATGGTTGTCACTTTCAATGGAAAAAATTGCGTACTATGAAATCCGAAATAGATTGCATTAGGTAGTGGGTGGACCAGAATTGAGAATTCTGGAAGGAAGACAGGCTATTGAGCCTGCGATGTCTGTGTTCATCCAGGGCTCTACTGGAATGCCCTCTAATGGCATCAGACAAACATACATGGATAGGGAATTGGGCAGATTCAGCAACAATTGAGTAACAAATAAATCAAGTCCAAAGGTGTCACCAAAGAGATGGAGAATTATAACTCTGAAATTCAAAAGAAAGACCAGTTCTGATAAGTATAAAACAATGAATGATCATTATTGATTAACATCCGATAGATTTGGATTTCAAGATCCACGAGAAGTTTAGCATTCGCTAAATTGAACCATGCTCACTCTATCTGATGGATGCATTCTAGAATGCATCAATATCAAAATCAAAGGCAATATTACAACTGGGACTACAATGAAAAGAATGCAAGTGTTAGATTAGATCTGACCAGATATTCTAGGTCAAAATGGTGATGCCGAACAGGTCCACTGAAATAATCAGTTCCATTATAGATGAAAATAAGTAGGGATCAAACAAAGAGCCAATTCAACCCGGTCAGTCATGTCTGAACCTATCCTTAACTTGCATTCTGACAGTAGTATTCTTTCAGAAATGAACCTTCAAGGTTGATCAGATGAGAAGTTGCCACCCTCGAGAATTTGCCAATCACTAAAGCTGGAGCCTGGACCTAATAAATGAATTTACAGCAATAAGAATTTAAACATGCTGGTTTACAGAACCCCTTTCATCTCCCCACTTCTGATTCAACAACTTCCTTCTGATTGCCGTTACTTACTGTGTTGCATTGCATTTCAAGTAACTTTTCTTGTTCCCCGTCAGTCTCTTGTGCATTTACTTCTTTTGCATCTTTAGGCTTTTTGCTTGTAGACTGCTGATACATAACCCCACCAAGCATACAAATCAAAAGCCCCGCTGTTCCCACAAATGTCGAATGCTTGTCCCAAATGACCAAATTAATCACAACCGTTAATAGCTTGTTCACTATACCAAGAACAGTAAACCCGGTTGCAGAAATTGCCCTCCGGCAAGAAAACCCGAAGAAAGAGATTGATAAACCAAACAAACATGATAACCCCACTGGCAAAACCACCTGGAAAGAGTACCAATCTGACTCATCCGTGATTTCATGCTTTATCTTCTTCAATTCACCCATTATAAGCAGCTCCAAAGGAAACAGTAGGAGAGCCTCAAGATTGTTGTACAATACGAGACCCCATGTATTCAAACCGATGGTCATGACTACATGCTTTATGTAAACAAAATCTATGGACATACTTACCAGGTAAGCTAGGGCCCAGCTATAAGCCATGACTGTGAACTGGTAATCTGTTAGCACATAAAGCACGCTTCCTCCAAAGATAGTGACAAGTGAGATCCATGTTCTAATTGATGGCCATGGCTGGTGCAAGAAGAGGGTCTCTCCTATTGCAACAAATATGGGAACTGCTGAACGGAAGACAATGAATGTGTCAACATTGGCATGGAGAAGAAGCTCACTGTTGGTGAAAAGAGAGAGGTAGAATATAATTGCTGCAGGCAAGAAGCGCCACATGGTTAAAAGGTCAAGCCTGTCACGCTCAATGAAATTAAGCCATTCACAAATGAGGACCCCAGCTGCGCTTGTGAAGTACTGTAAAGCAGTTAATGCCCCGGGATAAGGAAATTTCATCACCGCCCATTTGTTGATGATGGAAAGCAAAGATGCAGATAGGCAGTAACCGGCAGCTATACCATAGACTGAGGCTTGCTGGAGTAGGCCACTGTACCAGTTTGTTTGGATTTCACCAGAGGGAGTACAAGCAACTGCACCTTTCTGGCCGGCACCAAATCTTGGATTCTCCACATCATTATTGTTATTAGACATCTGAAAGTGAATCACAAATTCTTGTTAGTCAACTTATAAGGGATAAAATTCTTATCATGGGTTCTAAAGGATGAATTGTTTACATCTCTACATCATTCAAAAACATTAGGCTCCATATGCAGAAGAACCCATATCAAAATTGAAAACATAAATGAGCCAACTTCTCTTCTTACGAGTAACAAATAGTACAGGCCATAAATTAATTAGGCAACAGAAAGATGGAATAGGTGCTCGACCAACCTCATTCTAATGAATTCAGATCTAAACCATATCATAACACCATTGACATTCAAATAAGTCTATTCAAAGGTGCCTACGAAATAGGAAACCACACCGCTTTTATTATATGTAGTCTGTATGTAGGAAGCAACAAAAAAAGGCAAATGCCATAGGAGTTTTAAGGTCTCATAAGAAGATAAATTTGTTGATTACATAAATTCATATTGTGTTATGATGCAAAAAAAGTATAAAAAAGACATAAGCAGCTCAACAAAGAGTAATTCAAAGAGCCACCATTACACAAAAGAACTAAGGCAACAAAACTTCTTTTTTTTTGACAGATCAAACCTACATCTGATCATCTAATAGAACCAACCAATAACCGAAGACAAAGCAGAATTTCTTTAGAGTTCAATGCTTGATACCTGTTGCAAAATTCAAATTTACTGACATAGTGTGAAACATCAATCCCCTAAGACCAACCTGAAATAATTGACTGACCTTTTTCAGACATGACTATTACATGCTGGGCAAGACTCCAGCCTCACATGCAAAAGAACAACTGACGTGCTATAAGAAATACAGATTAAACTCTCTACCTTGAGGAACAACAGAACTGGACCATTACTTCCTAATAACTACTTTTGACTCACTAAATCATTCTCTTAAAGATAATTTGTTGATGTTAAACGCATCACATGTGCTTCGACTAACACAAATGATTGTTCTGCACTTACTAACCAGTTATAATGCATATGAACATAGTAAGGCATCGAGCAAACCATGAAATTAGGTCTCCTTTGGAGAGTCATGGACTCATGGGCAAGGCAATTCCAGTGTGACCAAGTCCCTGTACGTCTATGAGCTCATATAGGTAACAATGAAAAAGTGCATAGTTGCTTGATTCATAAATCCATTATCAAATCTTATCCATAGACACGTTCCACACAAAGAGGCATCTCGAAAGAGAGAATAACAAGCATATAAGATCTTGAGTTATATATTGAATTTGAGGGTAGGGATCAGAATTCGGATTCAAGACTGAGACAAATGCAGCCTCCGTGTACCCCCAATCTTTATTCACTAAGTTTATGGGCTTGCTTAATTCGACCCAAGTAGGGCTCATACATGTGCAATTGAGAAGAAATTAGCGCAAAAATAAGACCAATTAAATATACTGAAATGTGAAAATAAAACAAAATACAAGATTCAAAGAAAACAAGCTACAACTACAACCAACTGTTGGGGCTTCCACCTAAAAGAATTCCATAGACATCCACCTCTGTTCGGTTGCAGAGAAATTTGCAGAAAGTGAAAGAAAAAAGAAAAAAGAAATGTTAAGCAGCAATTTGATCACATTTTACTTTCATGGTTACCTGTGGGGCAGTGGCTAGAAATTTGTCTGAGATCTGCAGTCGGCTTGTTTGGCCGTCGATTCGCTCGATCTTGCAGACTCCGTTAGCCTGATAATCATTGGTACGGAATTGAAGCCTAAACGGAGCACCGAAGTGGTGAGAAAGAGAATAGGTTTTTTTTTTTTTACAAAAAAAAAAAACCCTACACCCGGCTAGTCAAGGCTAGCTAGTAGCTGTTACAGTGCTCTATAAAAAATAAATAAATAAACAAACAATTTGATTCTCTCTTTAAAAAAAAAAAAATAGTGAAGGTAAATAAATAAACAATATTTTAAATGGATCAATAAAAGTTGATAGCTAAAATGTTGATCCCAATGTAAATATTTACAAATTGAATAATAAAATTAAAGAAAAATGTATTCTTTAACAAAATTTTGTATAAACACTTGTTGAGCTCGATATAAGTATATGTATGGGCTCTAAAGGAAGGGGCAAGTGATCTACTCCTACCGCTACCCCTAAAACTCCATTCTCATCTCCACCCCTTGTTGGGCCATCCTTTACTAGGTGGATTTTCGGGCTTGTCTGGCAAGCTCTAGTGCAAAATAGAATAGTGCTGGTCACTATTCACAATTTTTTTATTTTATTTTTTTCATTTTCCAACAACAATCAATATCAAAATATTCTCACTTTTTTTTACTTTTTATATCACATCAATAATTTTTTATTACTATTCAAATAAAAAAAATTCACTACAATACAAAACCTTTTCACTTTTCTATATAAATTCTTTTTACTTTATATCATATCATCACTTTTTATTAATTCCAAAATTAACAACTCATTACTCTGTTCTATACAAGTATTTGCCAAACAAGCCCTTCAATCCCACTAGCCCCCCTATACAGAGGTTGAGGGCATAGAGAAGGGTGGATCTCCACCCTCTTTGATAGGGTCAATGACACAAGGGTGGGTGGAGATTCATCCCCCACCAGGGCCGGCCACCACCCATATTTACCGTTGTTTTTTCTCTCTCTTGAATGTTTTGGGCATAATGAATCTATATATGCATGACACATTTTTTATTTGGGTCTACGTGAAAAATGGAATAATTAAAGATGTGTTATTTGTATACATATTGTACGCACATTTATATTAGATGTGAGACTCGTGTATGTGTTTGTCTCACATGCATGAGTCTCACAGTTAATGTGAGTGTATGTACAATGTGTATACACATGATGTGTGTACGAATATCATTAGCCGTCAAACTCAAATCTGTAATTTTGGAGCAATTTTCCTATCCTTTATAATAAAAAAGAGTGCAAAAAAGTGTGAAATTATATTTGACCGGGTTGGTGGGCCTGGGTGGGTTGGTTTGTGTTACCAATTTACCAATAACTACGCTTAGCTTTGGGCTAACCCGAACCCGGACGATTGTGCAAAGAGAAATACAACTGTATAAACCACACCCCGCTACGTGGCATAGCGGTTAATGTTTGAAACGTAGCAACCGAACCCCTCCTTCAAAGTTTGGAACTGCCTTCCATCCAGGAAGGATATTTATAAGTAAAGCACACTCTGAAATCAAGTTCGTCATTCTTATTCAATGCTTGTTGGCAGAAAAATGGGTCCGACGATGCTCGCCGCCCGTTTCCAACATTCTGTCACTCCTAATGCGCTTCGGTCATATCTCGCGGAGTTTCTCTCCACATTCTTCTACGTGTTTGCGGTTGTGGGTTCTGCCATGTCATCGCGTGAGTCTTTAATATTATTCATATCCTTAATTAATTGCTTTGCCATTTTTGTTGTATTAAGTGGTGGTTGGATTCTGTAATGTGCATGGTAGGGAAATTGATGCCTGATGTTGCGTCGGATGCATCCAGTTTGGTCGTGGTTGCCGTCACCAACGCCTTTGCATTGTCGTCGGCCGTGTATGTCGCAGCGAACATCTCAGGTGGGCATGTGAATCCGGCCGTCACATTTGGAATGGCGGTTGGAGGCCACATTAGTGTCCCAACCGCTTTGTTTTACTGGGTTTCTCAGATGCTGGCCTCTGTTATGGCTAGCCTTCTCTTGAAGATGACTGTTGTTGGACAGGTAAAACACTCTAGTAATAATGGCTTTTTTTTTTAAAAAAAAAAATTGTTTTGGTCGTACGTAGGAATGTTTTCATGTTCTTATATTAATATATTTGACAACATCAAAAGCACCTTTAGATAATTTCACTTTTTGGCTTCCTTTTTATCTCATTTGCATGAAAAATATTGAACAATTTTTTATACGACCATCGAATATAAAATGGATTCAATACAAAATTAATGGGTTGGAGTTAAGGAGTCTAATCTGTATAATTAAATGAGTCAATTAGTTAGGATTAACTTACGTACCCGTTTAATTGAATTGATCGGGTTAAAGTTTACTTATATAATCTTATACTCATGTCTCAACACGACCCAAAAATTCGACACGTGAACACAAATGGTCACCCTTATGCATGTTTACGAAATTAGGAAATTTTATATTGTGTATTGGATCAATTGAATAGAGTTGTTAATTGGCATAGAAATACTTATAAATCGCGAGGAGTTTTTTTCTAAAATAATATTATGAGTTCTGCAGCATGTTCCAACCTACAGTATTGCAGAGGAAATGACTGGGTTTGGAGCATCCCTGATGGAAGGTATCCTAACATTTGCTTTAGTCTACACTGTTTATGCTGCTGGGGACACCAGGCGTGGTACATTGGGAGCCATTGGACCCCTCGCAATTGGGTTCATAGCAGGAGCCAATGTCTTGGCAGCAGGGCCCTTCTCCGGCGGATCAATGAATCCGGCGTGCGCCTTTGGATCGGCTGTCACCGCCGGCAGTTTCAAGAATCAGGCAGTTTACTGGATTGGACCCTTGGTTGGTGCTGCAGCTGCAGGCCTTGTCTATGACAATGTTGTGTTCCCTTCTCAAGCACCGGAGGGAGTTGGGGTGTAATTCTATGCTGCTTACATTTGCTTTTCTTTTGTTTCACCAGATTTGTATTTTATTAAGCTGTTTAACTGAATTCCTGAATGACTAATGATTATTTAGATGATCTTTGCATTTCACCTTTTTTTTTTTAAATAATGATTATTTAGATGATATTGAGAGGCACATTATCAACAGAATGATAGTTTGAGAGGGTACATGTACTTTTCTCTTTTATTTTACGTGACATGTTACTTCTTCGACTTCTATCCAACTGTCTTCAAATCTTTTTTTAAATCAATATATATTTTTATAAATCTCCTAGAAATATTTTTTTTTTTTATGAATAGACGACGCTCAAAACTATGAAGGAGCAATGTTCATAAAATAAAGGGGTAATTATTTTTTTTCATTAACTATCGGTCATTATTAATATGCCACCACAAACTGACATCTTAATTAAAAGAGAGCATAGAACTACCATTTTCATACCGTTACTCCTATTTCGTTAGTCAAATTTGTGAAAAGACTTAAATATTCTATAACTTAAAATCAAAATTTACATAAAATACCCTCAAAATTAAAAAAAAAAAAAAGAGGAAAGAAATGGGGTGGGTGGGGCCACTTTTGGGGGTGGCTCGTGGGCACCTTTTTTTTTTTTTTTTCCTTTAAATATATATTATGTTTAATATTTTTTATTAAATTACTGTTTGAGGGCATTTTTGTCTTTAAAAGAAAATTAACGTCTAAAAATAGAATATTTCGTTCGATTTAACGAGATTCCTTAACGAAAGTAGGGTAAAAGTATGAAAATAGTAGTTACATGCTCTCTTTTGGTCAATGTGTCAGTTCGTGGTAGCATGTTGACAATGGCCGGTAGTTAATGGGAGAAAAAGATAATTACCCCCAAAATAAATGTCTTATTATCATACAACTTAATGATATGATAGCGAAAATTTGTCATTAGATCAGCATTTATTAAAAAAAAAGAAAATTGAAGCGCTCATTTTTACTGTCACGTTATCTCAATTGTAAGATAATTGTATAAAATTCTTCTAAATATCATTACTCCTTATTAATACATGAAAATAAAGAAATTCTCCTAGAACATGCTCTACAATTATATATCACGTATGAATTCCACAATTTTATTTTATTTTATTATTAATTTTTTTTTCCTGAGATTATTGGGCTTAGGAATTTATTTCCTAAGATCATTCACAATAGATTAGCTATTTGCTACTTTAGGCTGAAGTTGCTAAACAAAAGGTTAAAAATACACTCCATTGGATTATGTAAACAAAAGCTATGATATATTTTGCTTAGTTCAGTGAATAGTGCAATGCTACATGTAGCGTTGCACTATTCACAGAACTAATTAAGCAAAATAAATCTCTCTTTCTCTCATACTCTTCTCCTTCTTCTTCTTTTCCTTTTCATTTCCCTATCGACGCCTCTACTTCTCCTGCTGCCCAACAAACTTCGAGCCCTTCTTTGTCTATGTGTGTGCCTCTGTCGTGCTGCTTTTGGCCTTGCTTCCACCCGTGGACCTATATCTGGGCAAGGTGGAGGACAGGTCACCGTCGGTGGGCGACTTGCTCAACGGCAAGGGCAGGCTCAAAGGAATGCACGCTGCGCATGGAGCCTCGCGAAGGAGCGGGACCGACCCAAGCTCTTGTCCTGGTTGGCCAGCGACTCTGAATCCTCCATGTATTTGGATTTGAAGAGAGATCCATCTTTGGAAGCTTCCTCAAGAGCCTCCCTGAGCTTGTTCTCTTGCAATTTGCGGAGATTCGATGAGCTTTTCTTGGTTTCAAGATCTGAATCAGACCCATCTTTTCTTTTGTTGTTGCTCTTCTTGTCCAGAATTAGAGCGGCGCATTGGGAAAAGATGAACCTAGTATACCTGAAAGAGCTCAAATAAAGACTTCTCTCTCTCTTCTCTCTCTCTCTCTCTCTCTCTCACACACACACACACACACACACACTATAATACAATTAAAAGCAAGCAATTACTCAAACCCTCCACATCAAATGCTCTCTCTCTCTCTCATTTACTTTGATAATAGTAAATCCAATACATACCGGTATTGATAACCCCACTCTGCTCTCTCTTTCTCACCGCCTTTGGATTGAATGGGTAAAAATTGTTTGGGTATTTCTGTTGCTATGTAATCGGCTGGGAGTTGGGTGTTGTGTTCAGTCTTGAGTTTTGGTTAATTCTTGAGCAAATTTGCGGTTGATTTTGTGGATGGTTTGAGAAGCCTTGGGTTGTTTCTAATTTTGGGAGTCTTTTAATTTTTGTCTGTTGATGAAATTTTGGTAGATGACCGAATGGGTTTTGCAGATCTTCGGTTGGATGGAGGATCTTGGGTTATCTTGTTTTTCTATAGTTTAGTTCTACAGAAGCATTGTTTATATGAATCAGATGTGTTTATTAACAACAGTCTGATTCATTGATATGGTACTTGTGGGTGTCTAGATTTAACACAAACAAATGTTTGAAATAATGCCAGAAAGGAGTGTGGTTTCATGGAATGCCATAATTGATTCATGTGTTCGGTTAGGCTAGTTTGATACTGCATTGAAACTATTTGGTGAGATACTGAATGATAAGTGCCAAATATTGTATATTTGGACCCCTTAATTTGCATGAGCTAATCATTTAGTTTTATTATTTTCTAATGTTTTTGGTTGGTTTTAGTGTTTTAATGATTTGCAGGACATTAAGAGAAAATGACAATTTTTCTAGTAAAAATGCTTAGAAGGCTGGAAAAATCGGACTCCAAGGGAGTACGCTTGAGCACAGCCTTGTTGCACTCGAGTGCACAGCGCTTGTCGAGCACCCGAATGCGATCAAGCGAACGCTGTAGAACTGGCACACGCAGAGTCGTACTCAGAACGCCAATTAGAAGTTTTTTCATGCCAAAAGCCCATCTTTCTCTAGTTTTTGCAGCTGGTCACACAACATTTGTGTTCTTGCTTTTCTTTTGCAAGAGAGGAAACCCTAGAGAGGGGTAGATGTTCCATTTTACATGAGACTCTAACCCTAATGTCCATCTATAAAGCCATAGCTATGCCTCCTTGTAGGAGCACGATTTAAGGCAGTAGCTAGGCCATTTTTCTCTCTTCTTGTAGCTTAGTTCAGTAGCTCTTTTCCTTTTGTAAGTTTCGTTTAATTTTATGTTAGTTCTTCAAGCTTTTGTGGTGTTTTTAGTCATGGGAGACTTAAACCCTCAACTAAGGTTGATGATGAAACCTCACTATTGATAACACTCACACTTTTGTTATGCTATTTATGCATTCCACTATTTATTAATACATTATTCAAGTTACATTCATTTTCTTGCTTTATGCCTTGGTCGGGTTGAATGTGCATTTATTGAAGTAGTTGGACATTCAATCTATTTCAACCGATAGATACATCGATTTATCGGTTTGAAAGAGGATATCCATTGTGATTTGTTCATTGAACGGATAAAATAGATGATTTGATTTTAAATGGGTATTCTTTGTGATTTATCTTTGAGTTGGATTCATTAAATGCTTTTGACATATGTGGTTAAAGGAACTTGAATAATGAGCAAAGTTTAAATGTTCTTTGGGTGTTTAAATAGAAAACAAGAGTGTATGTTGTTGGATTTGGTTTGGTAGATTCTTAAGCCTTAGTTCTTGTTATCTTTTGTTCTTCATCATCTTTAATTTTAGTTTTTTTTTTTGCATGTTTTTAACCTAAAATTTGGAACTAAGTTAAAATGGAACTAGTTGAACTAGAAATTAATTTTTGACCATTTCTCTTTGGATTTGATCTCGCACGTAACACACTATATTGCAAACGATTCGTGCACTTGCGAGTACTTTAAAACTCACAATACTAAACATGTTTGAGCTTGATGGGTACATGATGCAGAGTGTTATTAGTGCTTGTGCTGGTCTAGGTTCTGTCTTTGGGGATGTGGGACTTCTCACGAATTTCTTGCTAGGGACACATCTCATCCTCAAACAAAAGAAATATATCAGGTTTTGGATATATTATGTTAGAAAAATGACAGATTTACAAAACAACTTTTGAAAAATATGACTGTTTGAAAAAATGGCTATTTGAGAAAAAATTACTGTTGAAAATTGTGCGTTAGAAAAATGACAGATTTAACAAAACGATTGTTGAAAAATATGATTGTTAGAAAAATGGTCGTTTGAGAAAAAATGATCATTGAAAAATTTGCGTTAGAAAAATAACTGTTTTAACAAGACTGTTGATAAATATGACCAAATATGATCGTTTGGAAAAAAAAAAAAGGTTAGTAAAAAAAATATGATAATTAAAAAACTAATAAAAAAGAATAAAGAAAGCATATCTAGATAATATATAATTAAGAATAGATTATCGGATGCATGGTGCCTTTTAAAACCCATTAGCTAAACTATATAAAGTGGATTTTGGTTAGCTATTTTAGATTGAGATATACATAAGCCATTGAGAGTACTCTAAGGGCTTAAGCAATTAAAGAGTTTTAGACTCTTAAAATTTATTCCAAAAGGCTTAAGTGAAGTTAAATGAACATTCAGTCTAAGGAATAAAACACAAGCCTATGCTTAAGAGTGTATAGTAGTTAGCTAGGGTTTAACCTTAACCCTAGGTGCGTAAGGAGATTTTTTCTCCCCATGGCCGTGTGATGCAAGGCCAAGGGGAGAAAAACTCTCTCCTTGGCTGTGAACCTAGTAGGATAGGACTAGGAGTCCTAGTTTTTCTATGACTCCAGTCCTAGTTCTACTACAACTCCAGTTTATCTCCTAAGCCAATAATGATTTTAAATTCAAGTCTATAAATAGTGGACCATAGTAAAGCATAACTGATAAGCGTCGAACGTTGCACATTCAAGCTCATTAGTTTATATATGTTAATTCCTTAGCATTGTTATTTGTTTGATTTTGTGTTGTTTTAATGTTTTCAGGTATTAAATAAGATACAATTAATTCAATTGATTTTGTGCTTAAAGCACACTTTGAGAAGACCTAGAAGATATTGATAAGCTTAACCAATCATAATAGAAGACTTATATGATGTGGTTAAGTTTAATCAAATCAAGTGAAGAATTAAATCGGAATTTCTCCACTAAGAGTCAAAATCAGATTTGGTTCAAATTTGGATTCTGCATATATCTCAGTGTTTTGATCATAACTTTTGGATCATATCTCTGATTGCAATAAAATTGGTGGCGTTAGAAAGATAATAAAAAATAAAACAAATATGTCCGAAATAGATTTTCCCTAATTCTGATGTTTACTATGCCAAAATTGTCCTGAAATAAAAGACCGCAATTCTGGACGAATTTGGAATCTTTTTCCTACTTGGATTGAAGTTTCAATCTCATACTTGGACAAAAAGACTCAAGAGACGATTTTTTTAGAATTCCAAGAGCTTCTAGGCCTCTCATAGTCCCTATAAATAGACCCCTAAGCTTCAAGAGAAGGTGTGCTTGTGCTTGTGCTTAGTTTTAGACAAAATATTTCTTGGAGGCTTGACAAGTTGAAGATGAGAAGAACATGGCAGGAGGCCACCCCAGCACCACGATGAGTGGCTAAATTCTTACAAGGGTGTTGATGTAGCCCTTTCCAAGTAACAATGGTTTAATTATATTTTAATTTGGTATTGTCTATATGCATGATGGTTGTATAACTGTGAGAATTGATCTTAATATTTATATTCGATCATTATGAATTTCTAATCTTGTCTTAGAAAGTCTTTTATATTGATTGAACTCAATCCTTCATATTTTCTGTGATTATGTGAATGATTGTTATACAATGGTTTTAATTGACATATGATCAAGAGGGTTAGATAGACCATGCCTAGGGTAGACGGATTGTACTACACCCTAGTTTAGTGTAATTTAGGTAGACAGTTCGTACCAACCGAAGTTGGGTTATACTATTACATTGTTTGTGTGTATCCTATTAAAGACGTAGCGAATCCATGCCTAGGGAAGACGGGTCGTACTGCATCTTACTGGTTAAGTGGACGGTCCGTGCCAACCGAAGATGGATTATACTTATTCTTTAAAGGTAATTTCTTGACTACTCGAGTGAGACGAGTCATATATCATGCATAGTATGAATTTACCTTGTTAATTTATAATTGACCATTGTTATACGGTGAGTAGTGAAATCAATCCCCCTATTCTTTATCTCATCCCTACTCTATTTATATTTATGTCTTTTACTTTTATGCATATATATTTTTAGAAAACAAAAATCAAATATCTTTTTAATTAAGTTATATTTAATCTCGAAAAGCTTGATAATAATACCTACGCAGTCCTTGAGGTTCGACACCCTTAATATAGCCATATCTTATAAGGATTCGTACTATTGCGAGTGATAATTTTATTATTGATATATTTTGGTAAACAAAAAACCTCATCAATAACTTAACAATCAATAATTCACAGATTGATAGAATTCATTGATTCATAAGTTGAAAAACTGCGAGACTTAAGTTTCATAAATATTTTTGTAAAAAGTACAAGAACATGCAAAGAGGATCGTGAGAAATATTCAAGTGAGAATATTTGGTTTCCAAAAGGTTATACTTCTACCAATTCTATTGATTTGAGAATTGTTTGTAAGTCCATACTCACGGTCATAATTAGTCATCAAAGAGAAGATTTGAATGTTTAATCAAAAACGTGTTCTTGATCATTCAACATACAAGAAAAATCTCAGCCAAAGTTAAATAGCCCTACATGCATAGAAGGGGCTGAATTCGATTGTAAGTACTCTGAACTTATGTATTTGTTTTATCTAGACTTGTTTATCTTGAAACAAAAAATTTCTTGGGATTGGTTTTCCCTGCTCTTACTATGTATGTGCATGATCCCCAACAGTGACAATATCTTGGGCACCAATATTGTACTACAGGTCCCATAAGACAGTGCCAACCCGAGTGGAAAGTGATTAAGGGCAAAGTATACCATATGGAGCTAAACTATGACATGTTTCTCTTAAGTATCATATATTATACATATATTATACATATATTGCATCTACTTTATTACTGTTTGTGATTTATAACATTTTTGAAAACCAATTGACTTCAATGAGTTCACTGCATAAATTACGTTAATTTATGTGTATTCTGATTTGCTAAGTCGTGGACTTACACTTTTATCTTTTTCACTTATGAAGCATGCATTGTTTTATAGTTGAGTCTTTTGAGGATGACGAAAATAGTGATGGAAGAGCCTTTTTCTCGGTGGTTATGGAGAATTTGGCATGACTCATTTTTTAGAAGTTGGACCTCGGACTATCAGAGTTAATAATGAATGAGCATATACATGGCAGGAAAGTTGACCAATTCTTAGACTATTTGCATGGTGTTTACCTCATTTAGTGTGTTTGGACTAAAGCTTATCAAGCTAACTATGAGCCTGTGGTGGAGGTTATCCAGGATTGTTATCTGATCTATGAGGGTCTTGACGAGCTTAACTTTTGGTTTAGTTGATTGTATTTTGATGTTTCAGTATCTTTAGCTTTGAGTTGTAATATTTCTCTTTGACTTGATGATCGATCTTAGATCGTAACAGTGGATGGATATCTATGTTATGTTTTGATGTTTTAGTTTAACTCTACTGATCATCTATTGCGGTTTTTAATTAGTGGCTATTTTGATTACTTTGCTTAAGTGAAGTCTTCCATTGCATGAACTATCTCTTGAGGGAGGGAGTTTAATGTCCCTATGTGTATACATTTTGCCCGGATGAGAATGGGATGACGCATCGTGCAATCAATTACCAGTTAATTTTCCCTGGGGGCATTACATTTACTACCCGAATCATCTCCTTTGTTGCTTTACACTTTAATATCTACAACTAAAAGTGAATGCTAAATTCCTTCAGTTCTCTTTATCTTATGAGATTATTTATTCAATCAAATACATATAGTATCCACCCGATCGACCTTGAGGTTAGAATGTAGGTTTGGGCCAAGTGGTTGGGCCCAAACAATGAACCTTGATGGGTTGTGTGAACGAACAAGCTAAAAAATCAAGCAACCATAGGAGATACATTGTAAAAGATAACTACGGCGCCCTTACGGTCCTATTATTCTCAAATAGGAATCAAGCAGTGCCTTGGCCTACCAGTGGGCACATAGCACTGTGTGAACTCTAATAATGGTCTCAACCCACCTATGAAAGGAATTTGGCGCCATTACTTTGCCAATACCGTACCTCACCTACGAGTGACATCTAGCAAATGATGTACCTTCCTAGAGGACACGAATTAGATGCCCGCATTAGAACAGTGCCATGCCATACTAGAGCACAACACTTGGCTAAGGCTGTAGAGGGAAAAAAAAAATCCACATATGAAAGGGAAAGCAGCCATTCTATGTACACATAGACCATACTCCATCATTCTCGCTAGCACCTCATTCTCCTATTTATCACTCCTTTAGAGAGAATCATTAAACCGCTCGCCAACTTAAGCATTATTGAGGGAAAAGTTTTTACTCTTAGTATACGTGGCACAATCCTAGAGGCCAACTAAAACTAAATCAATATTTCAGGCTAAAGTTTCATTAAAAATGGTCTACAAAATCTCATTCAACAATCCTCATATTTTATTGGGCTCATAACCCACAAAGGGACGCGGGTCAAAGTCAGGATTTAACCCATAAGTCATGTTATCCACAAGAGCTTGTCAACGACCACAAGAGGCCCAAACATTCTTCCTTCAAACATCATACAGTAATGGGCTGTCGCTTATGATTGTGGTCAATTGAGAGAGAGAAAGATAGGAGAAATGAGAGAAAAAGGTATAAGGGAGAGAGGAGAGAGAAGGGATAGTGTTAGGTCTATATGTGACCATATGTTGTGTTAGTATATTCAATAGACAAAATATCAGTTGATTAATCGAAGTACCAAATCTAAGTGAGTCATGTTGAACAAAGATTGAAGACATGTTACACAAATTCATGAAGATAATGTCATAATCACATGGCTAAATTCATTTATTAAGGAACAACAAGTGATTTAGAAACCTAGATGAATGACCTTAAAAGGTTAATAAGGACCACACTAGGGTTGTTCATAATCATGGATTTAATTAGGTTTTGGATTAAAAAAGAGAAATTTTAGACAAGCTTACTGCCTCGGCTCGGAAGAAGTTAGATCAACCCATGGTCGAAATGTGGTCGGATGTGTTCGGATTATGACATAGATTGCTTCACTAGAAGCACGGTAAAAGTCACAGTTAGTCGATCTATCTTATGGGATAAAGTTTTGGGTTGACGGATCTATCTCTCAAGTCGAAGCACAATCGACCTATTTGTCAAATTTGTTTTGGCAGAATGTTTCGGTTGAAGTAGCGGTTGAAAGGTTGATCAACCAATCAATAACATGGGTCAACGAATGTGGCAGTGGCAAACATAATTTTTTAGGGTTTTTTCCAGAGTCTTTACATATAAACCTTTTTGTCAAGACATCATACATGTCTTTTGATCAAGAGAGATCACAAGATCGAGAGCTTTGGGAGAGAAAAGCAAAGGAGTATTTGCGAGAAGACAAGAGATCTCAATTTATGTGATGAAATCCTTAAGAATTTGAGAGAGAGAGAGAGAGAGAGAGAGAGAGAGAGAAGAAGGAGAGATTGTTTCTATAAAATTTGATCATCACGTATTTTGATTAGGTCTCAATATACATAGAACTCACACAAACCATTTAGTGATAAAAAAGTGCAGAGAAGTGCGTCGTGCATGGATTTGGAGCTAGATATCAAGAAACAAAAAGGATTGTGTGACTCGATCAGTGAACAAGGCCGGATGAATGGTACAACAAGAGTTTCATGAGAGTTCAATAAATCTTGCACGTACTTGTTTTTCTATAGTAGTGATATCATTTGACTAAACTAGGTTTCAGGCTTTTTTTCCCAATGATTGGATTTCTTCATCAACAAAAAATCTAGGTGTTGATGTGTACGTGTGATGTTTATATTTTGTTATTCATATGTTGACTATCTTGCTTATCAAGTTTTGATAATTGGTTAATGTTTAATTAATCTTGAGTGACTCCTACTTGATACACGTTATACATTTGGTGTATTGATTTATTGATTTTTGTACATGAAATTTCAATTGATACCCACACACACAATATTATTTGACATTGATTTCCGCATAATTGCATGATTAATCTTTGCGATTTATTTTTAAATTGGTAAATCATATTATCTAGGTCTAGTATTCGTAAATCATATTATATTACAGATAATCATGGGGGGAAATAGGAGTGGCCAGCATAAGTGTGAATAAAAAATTTTCTATTAGCAAATTGATGGAAATTGAGAAGGATGCATGTTTTCGATTAAGAGGAGCCAATAGAAAAATCTAAAACCTAGATCTAAAAATAAAGTTTGACCAAA
Source organism: Alnus rubra (assembly GCA_028654335.1). Taxonomy (NCBI): domain Eukaryota; kingdom Viridiplantae; phylum Streptophyta; class Magnoliopsida; order Fagales; family Betulaceae; genus Alnus; species Alnus rubra. Next base: position 2,860,603 of record JAJPGS010001067.1, on the reverse strand, counting down.
GCGTGAGGGTGTCAGATAGAACATCTCTTAAAATTATTTAAACAACTAAAACAAAGATATCTTTTTGGGGTCTCACTTCTATGCCTAAATTAGCTTATGAGATAAAAGTATGCTCAATGCATAAAATAATCAGGATATCCTTTATATATACTTGGCGGGGTATGGGCCTATTTATAGGCAAAAAAGTGAAGTCAAACCTAAATTAAGTTTACTAGTCCCACTTAAAAACTAGGAATGCCTGCAATTTGATTTAGAGTCCTTATTGGACCCATGCAGTTTGATTTGGAGTCTTTATTAGACCCGGATTGAGACTACTACATTTAGAATCCTTATTGGACCCGTGTAGTTTGATTTGGAGTCCTTATTGGACCCGGATTGAGACTACTAATGTTCTTCACTCTCCTTAAGAATACCACCAAAACTAAGACCCTTCCGGGGGTCTCACTTCGATGCCTAAATTAGCTTAAAAATTAGCTTATGAGAGAAAAGTATGCTCAATGCATAAAATAAACAGTTTGTTCTTTATTCTTTGGGTATGGACCTATTTATAGGCAAAGACGTTGAGTCAAATCTGAATTAAGTTTAAAAATTCCACTTAAAAACTAAGAGTGCCTGCAGTTTGATTTGGTCTGGGAGTCCTATCTCCATTCAGCTGGGAGTTTGATTGTTAACCAAATTCTTCAAAGAGTCATTATTAGACTCGGATTAGAACTACTACCCAATTCAACTTGAAGTAGGATTATTCAAAAGAGCCTTTAACATCTAAACTTTTGACTTAATAAACAGTCTCCCTAATTCTTTTTGTCCCAAGAGTTACAAAAATACTTTGATTAGGTTTGTAAAGGCTGCAATATTTCGCCTTTAACGGATTATCATTAACTAAGACAGCTAGTGGATTAGCTAAAGAATCATTTAAAATTGATTATTTCTTATGTATATGAGATCAAACTATTTCCGCGATTCAGAATATATTTGAACAATCTACAACATCTGTAGATGTTTTTGTTTTGTTTGTTTGTTTGTTTTTTTTTTTTTTTTCTAAAAAAAAAAAAATTATAAAGGTAATGTTTGCTTGAAGTAAATGTTGTATTAACCTTGAAAAGTTTCTACAACATGGAGTATTTTTTTTTTTTTTTTTAATGTTGATAGTTTAGATTCGTTCATAGAATTAAATCATAAAAAGAAGTTGTGAAAACAAAAATTAATATTAGCATATTCAATTCTAGATACTTGAATTGTTTATTTATTATGACATTGTTCGTAACAATTATTTTTATAGAAAGAGGTTTCGAAAACTTGAGTACAAAAATTTCTATAGTAATTTTTCATTTTAAAAAACAAGGTCTTGTTTTGTTTGCAGAATAGACCACCGAAAATGAACAACTATTTCTTTATTTGGTTGTACATTATTTTTAAGAATATTATAGGAATAACTATTCTATTATGAAGAGGAATATGTATTCCTTTAAAAAAATTATAGGAATAACTATTCATTTCCTATAGGTAATAAATAAATCGTTAGGTTTGCCCAAAAGCCCCGAGCCCTCTCGACAATCAACGAATGATATGGCAGATGAACATAAAGACCCATGACGTGCCTATATAGTATTATTTTTAAGTCTCTTATTTAAGGTGCGTTTGGAATTATAATTTCGTAGACAGAAAATGCGATTTTAAACCAAATCGTAGAAAATGAATCGTTTGAGCATTGCGTTTTTAAAAAATTATTATTTAAAAAAGCAGAAAATCTGCTTTTTCAAATAGCAGGTAAGGGGATGCTTTTTGAAAACATATAATTTTAAAAGCTAACTTGCGATTTTAAATGCCAAATTGCGATTTTGCAAAATACTTAACTGCGTTTTTAAAAATTAATTTTTTAAATCACACATTTTAACATCACTATTATTAAATTGTAATTTTTTAAAATCACAAACTTAAGCAGACTCTTGAATTAAAATAAAGTATTCATTTTTCATATGATATATTACCTGGAGCTTAACATTGATTATTTGTACTAATTTTGAACCGGAAAATCAATATACGAAAAGAGTACAAGCATATTCCTTGATACTTTTTTTTTTTTTCAAGTAAGACGTGGGTGTGGGTATGTTTGTAAAGATTGTTGATATTAGTTTTATTTTTGAATAGTAGTAAAAAAATAATTGATGTAGTATAAAATAAAAATAATTTGTATGAAAAAGTTAAAAAATTTTATTTTTTAGTGATTTTTTTTAAAAAAAAAATTAAATAATAATAAAAAATAATTGACGTGATTTAAAAAGGTTATGTGAGAAGTAAAAATAAGGGTTGTTTTGCCAACGGTGCCGGATTTCCTTGGGTGCGAAGCAAATAATAGCGTGCCAACAAGGGAAACCGTGCCCAACAAGGAAAAGCAGACGAGCTTCCGAAATATAAATAGGGTTTCTCTCGGTCGAGGTACAGCCGTAAAAGCAGTCCTCGAAAGAAAACCTTTTGAAAGACCGTTGGTTTTCTCTTTCTAACCTTCCTCCTTTCTCTCTCGCGTTTGTTTGGCGAGTCCGTGAGAGCGCAATGGAGAAGATCCTGGGAGTTAACGTTGTTGGGGAGGATAGCAGGCCAAAGACTAAGATTGTCTGCACGTTGGGACCGTCGTCTCGGTCGGTGGAGATGTTGGAGAGGCTTCTTAGGGCAGGGATGAACGTAGCTCGCTTCAACTTCTCTCATGGCACTCATGCTTACCACCAAGAGACCCTCAATAATCTCAGGACTGCCATGAACAACACCGGCATTCTCTGCGCCGTAATGTTGGATACTAAGGTATTATTTCGTCCTTCTTCTTAAGCGTTTGTCTTTTCGATCTTTTATCTTGTTGTGTTCAATTCTATTTTAATTTATTGGTACTTTTTTTCCCTTAAATCTTTATGGTTATTGCATGTTGTATATTATTTCTCCTTTAAATTTGATTCTAGGTTTGTTGGGGTTTTGATTCAATTATTTCCCTTTTGTTCATAGATTGTGTGTATAAAGTTAGGTTTGGGTTGTTTTAATTGTTGGATTGTGATCATATTTGAATCTCAAAGTTAGAGATGAGAAAAACATGTTGAAATCAAATCAAGGTCCTAGATGCATGTGGTATGGGAGCAAGAAAGAGGTTTTGATTATTGTTGAATCAAAAACTAAGTTGTCAATCTCAAATATGTTCATAAATCTTATATTTGTCTTTCTTTTCTGTTGCAAAAATCTCAGTTTTGCTTGGTCACAGAAACAAATTGCACAATTAAGGTGCAATGGATGACCTTTATATCATCCTTACCGTTTGATGTGTCAGTCTGAATGAACATGGACCTCTAATGTTAGATTAATTTACTAGCCTTTTAATAAAAGAAAAAACAAACTCTCAATGCAAGAGATGCTTTCTAAAGGAATGAGGATTAGAAGTTCTTGTATAATCTACAACTTTTATGTTCATGTGCTCCAAAGTGATGCTTAACTTTTTGTTGAATGAAGTTCTACGAATATGGACCTCTTAAGTTTATGCTTGAAAGATCCTCTACTTTGATGCTGACTTGTGGTCTCTGGTACTTTGCCTCCCTAAGATGCATCTAATTTCCATGGGAAGTAAAATAGAAGTGGTTTAAATTAAGACATGGCATGACTTGCTGGGGGATTTACTCCATAAATCTATGCGAATCCTGTACACTAATGGACTAGTTTTCGTGTACAACATGTTATTGGTTTGGAAATTAAGTATTTGGTTCTTGTTCTTTTTTCAAATAAATTAAGCTTCAATTTAGCACGCTCCGGACAAGCGGAGGATATACTTGGCTCTTTATCTTTTTCATTATAGATTTCATCTGGAATGCAAATTGGTCACAAGTTATACATATTTGCCTGGCAATATTGTTTTCTTATATTTGAAAATTTTTTAGGGTCCAGAGATTCGAACTGGGTTTTTGAAGGAAGCAAAACCGATACAACTCCAACTGGGTCAAGTGATTAGCATCACCACTGACTATAGCATTCAAGGTGATGAAAATATGATAAGTATGAGCTATTCGAAGCTGGCTGAGGATTTGAAGCCACAAAGTGTTATTCTTTGTGCTGATGGGACTATTTCGCTTACTGTTCTGGATTGTGATAAGGAACGGGGTTTGGTCCGTTGCCGTTGTGAAAACTCTGCAGTTTTGGGTGAGAGAAAGAATGTCAATCTTCCTGGAGTTATTGTTGATCTGCCAACCTTAACTAATAAAGACAAAGAGGACATTTTGGAATGGGGAGTTCCAAATAAGATTGACATGATTGCTCTGTCTTTTGTTCGCAAAGGTTCTGACCTTGTGGAAGTTAGAAAACTGCTGGGACCCCATGCAAAGAACATTCTTCTCATGTCAAAGGTAGGTTAATATTATCTGAAAAATTTATTAGAAACTATAAAGATTGAAGAATTTGTTGGAAAGTAGAACTGATTTTGGGCATCTTTCCTCGCAATCCTTTTTGTCAAAACTTGAAGGAGACTTGTGAAAGTCTTTTGAACTAAAATATGTGGCACGTACGTTAGAAGGTTTCCACTAAAAGTGATTTGTGTGACATGTTGTTTCAAACTTTTCTGATATATCTATTGACTATTTTGTGGTGTTTTGTCAGGTGGAGAATCAAGAAGGCGTGGCTAATTTCGATGAAATCCTATCAAACTCAGATGCATTTATGGTGGCAAGAGGTGACCTAGGAATGGAAATTCCCATTGAAAAGATATTCCTAGCTCAAAAAATGATGATCATGAAGGCCAACATACAAGGAAAACCAGTGGTGACTGCCACTCAGATGTTGGAGTCCATGATCAAATCTCCTCGGCCTACCCGAGCTGAAGCCACTGATGTTGCTAATGCAGTTCTTGATGGCACCGACTGCGTGATGCTTAGTGGAGAAACTGCTGCTGGAGCCTATCCTGAAATCGTTGTGCAAACCATGGCAAGAATTTGCATAGAAGCAGAGAGTTTTATAGACTATGGACATCTTTTTAAGAGAATAATGGAAACTGCACCAATGCCTATGAGCCCATTGGAGAGCTTGGCCTCTTCAGCGGTAAGTACAGCCCGCTCCGTTAAAGCAGCTTTGATTTTGGTCCTAACAAAAGGTGGAAGCACCGCAAAGCTGGTGGCTAAGTATAGGCCGAGCATGCCAATCCTGTCTGTGGTGGTTCCGGAGATAACAACCGATTCTTTCGAGTGGTCATGCAGTGATGAAGCTCCGGCAAGGCATAGCCTGATTTACCGGGGTCTGGTGCCTGTTTTGAGCACAGCTTCTGCAAGATCTTCCCATGCAGAGTCCACCAAAGAGAGCGTAGAATTGGCCCTCCAACATGCAAAGGCGAAGGGACTTTGCAAACCTGGAGACTCGGTCGTGGTGTTGCATAGAGTTGAGACTGCCACTGTGATCAAGATCTTGACGGTTGGTTGATTGATTGATTAAGGCAAGTTTTGGGTTAATGATAGGCTGGAGTTTGCAGCTTTCAATTTTGTTGGCTTTTCTTGTTTGTCACTTTATCTTACTGAACCGAACGTATTCTTAGGATTTTGGTGAGAATTACTCTCACCATCATCACAATTTTGTTTACGTGCTTTTTTTCTTTTCAATTTTTTAATGTCTTCTTGTATTTCCTTATCTTTGTGCACGTTGTTCAACTCCTCCGAATTTAGTAAGTAAATAGGGCCCATTACACATGTGGGGCTCAATGAACCTGGACCATAGAAGATAAAACTGAAACTTCACAAGTACTAAGATATTGGTTTTGGACAAATTTTTAGAGGATAGTTTTTGTTCTTTTGATGCGATGCGACGTTAAAGTGAAAATAATTATAAGTGTTTTGCGAGTATTTTACGTTTTTAATTGTTTATTAATGAGTTGTTTATTAATGCAAAAGTGTTTGCCAAAAAAGCTCAATAATCAAACCTCGATGCTCTCTCTTGCATGTGGTCTCATTCAGATGGCACCTCGAGGAATCTTTTTGGCATGAAACTCAACTCCATAGCTGAGTCTTTTTTCAAAACTTGGGGGTTTTGCTTAGTGGACTTCAATTCTAACAAAAATGGAGAACGTTGATTACACTCCTTGCCAACTCGTCCGACCACAACTCAATCTCGATTTCCGACATGAGCGAAATTGGAAATGTTCATCAAGAACTTACAAAATTCTCTAAACGGGCTAGTTCCTCGTTTGACCACAGATGAGAATAGTAATATGCTGCTGTGTGTAAAATCGAAATTAATGAAGCACTCCATCAACAAAATGCTTAATGCTGGGGCCGAATGTTATTACAAGTATTTTAGTGGGCAATCATGAAAAGCTGATGACGTGGCCATTCCGAAGCCTTCTCTTTGGGCGACTTCGTACTAAAAGAAGTAAATTACACAAACATTACCCTTTACTCGAATAATCCTAGAAATCACTCTTATATTATTCTTGTGTGTCTCCAATAGTAATGTGGCTCTAAAATTATCATTGGGCTTGTGATCGATCATTATTGAATTTTATGCTCCGTTTGTTTCGACGTAAAATGATTTCCGTCGTAAAATAATTTCGACGAAATCATTTTCAGAAAAAATGAGTTTCTCGAAAATATTTTTTGGTGTTTGGCTCGCACAAAAAAATTACAAAATGCAAAAATCAGAGTTTGGCAAATGCCGCTGGAATCCGGCAACATCCGGTCGCAGTTGTTGGATTCCGGTGAGAAAGTTTGAACAGATCCTGGCCGTTTTGGCCAGATCCGGCTGGAATCTGGTGGCCGGCATCCGGGGCCAGCAGAATATCGGCGATCGGATGTTGTCGGACTCCCGCGCCGGTTGGATTTTGACTGTCGACAATTGCTAAATTTTGACAATCGGATATCAGACGTGCGTGTAAGAACGGTTTTAAAAATTGTGAATCGTTTTCCGAAAATTAAAGAAGCTTTTACGGTCAAATTGAAAACGATTTTCGTTGACCATTATTTTCGTCTCAACCAAACACCGTAAAATGCCGAAATCATTTTATGCCGAAAGAAATGGAGCATTAATCAATTGATGATTTTAAAAGTCACCTTATTATTATAGGAACACAAGAAATATATGGGTATGGCATTTAGAATTAAAAATGTTTATCGGTTCTAACTTCTAAATTGCTTCGCTTCAAGTAATGATGACACTATAATATAAATGTTTTGTTTCTAGTCATTGATATTATTAAGGCATGTATGGCATGTTTGTTATATGAAAGAATTTTTTTGAGGAACGATTTTTCCTTAGAGGAGCAATTTTTTTATTTATTTATTTATTTTTTAAAGTAACAAAGGAAAGAATATTACTTTTACACGTGCATGTAAGAGATGAGAAAAGAATGAAAACCTACGAGAAAAGGTAGCATGTGTCCAAGTAATGGACATTTGACCTAAGAGATTAGAGATAGCAGGGCACTAGAGCTTAGAGCATTAGTAGTAGATGTCCTATAAGTAATTCTATTCTTTAAAATAGAGAAAATTTGAAAAAAATTACAAAAAACCAAGTCACAGCAGTTACCCTATTTTAAGGCTTCATCACTGGGTAGCTACAGTGTTAATACTGTAGCTTCACAATCCAATATTTTAATAAAAAAAATAACGTCTCTCTCTCTGACTCTCTCTCATTTACGCGTCATTTCTCTTTCTTTTTCGTTCTTCTTCCTTGTCTTCTTTTCTCTGATTCTTTTTCTCACACACAGATGAGAATTGTTGCGGGGCTGGAGGAACTCGACCAAGTCGAAAATTCGTCCAATAATCACTAAAACTTGGAGACCCACCGACTATGAGAACACGCTCATGCCTCGTTGATAACAGAGCTGATGTGGGCATCTGCTGAAATTGCAACTATGAGAACACGCCCATGCCCCGACTATGAGAACACGCCTAGCTCATCATCATCATCTATTGCTCCTTCGTGAAATTGTATTTTCATTTGGCAAACCCAAATGAAAGCGCACGCGAAGCTTGAGAAATGTTGTGGTGTTGATGACTATTCCGTTGATAACAGAGGTGATGTGGGTTTTTGGGTTTGTGATGCTACTATGGATGGTTTGGAAATTAGACCCAAAAGAAGCATTTTTTCTGAGTGATTTTCATTGAAAGGAAGGAAATTTTGGTGGTCAAAATTTAGGTGCGACGGAGAAGACGAGAGAGCATGAGAGAGAAGAAAAGAAATGAATAAAAAAAAAAGTAGGAAAGAGAAAAAAAAAAAAAAAAAAGTAAAAAATAATATTTAATTGATATAGGAAAAATTAAAAGAATTTATTGTGGGGTGTTTTTTTATAGAGAATCAAGAAGTAGTTTGGTTCCTTAAATTTTTTTCTAAATTAAGGAAAATAGTTGAGTGTCTGCCGCTAAATCAGCTCAAACCATAGCCATATATATCTTGAGAACGGATTCTTAGGAATTTCACATAACCCCGTAATGGTATGGAAGGCCGCACAGTGAATAGTCAAATATGAATCATTTTCAATGAAAATAAAAGATTTTTTTTTTTTTTTTTTTTTAGAGAGTTTTGACCTTACTAAAACAAATATTTATGTACTTCTAAATTGTTATTTTGTCGGAAAAAAGGTTTGGCTCAAAAGTTTTTATACAATTGGGTATGTGCATAATAAGTTTACAACCTCCTCTTGTCCCCACCGCCATAAATATTGTTGCTAATGATAATGGCGGCCGGAACGACAAACAATGGGGGAGAGCTAGGTTTGTTAGAAAGAATTAAGATTCTCTCAAATTATTTATTTAACTTTGAAAAATTTCGAGCAGATAATTGTCAGAGACCATTTATGGAACTCATCTGACTAAATAAAAATTGAGTTGTCCAATCACTTATTCGGTCATGTGAATCTTATAAGTAGTCTCTCATAATCATCTGTCCGAATTCTATTGAATTTATACAAATAATTTAATAGGATCCTGATTCCAGTTTTATTGGTATTGTAATTCTTTACGCATTTGAGTCCAAATTATTAACTAATCCAGCCCTTATGGGCAGGGATACTATACTAACAATACTATAATATTCAAACATAAAACAAGATCAGCAAATCCTTGATAAAATTCAACCCACAATGAAATCTAAAATACGCAACAGTAAATATCATTTAGTAAAGTGTGTCATTAATATTATTCCACAATAAAAAAAAAAACTAATTGAAAAAGGAGACAATTGAGAACTTCTATGCAATAAATCTGAGTCTCGTGCATTGCTTTAAAAAGCCTCGATCCGACTGAATCTGAAACAGAGCATGTTGTAAGTGTGAAATGCAGTTCAATAAATAAATAAAGTACACAGCGAAGAAAGTGGAAATACATGCTTTTCCTGAAATAAATAGAAGGCTATTAGTTACATAAAGATTGTGCTCCAATTACAAAATAGAAGTGAAAAATAATATAAAAGCCTACTACACTTGTGGTACTACTAGGCATTTTTATTGTTAAATTTTTTATATAAAGTTCTTCACACTATTCATTTATTGGTAGAATTCACTAAACTATAACTTTATTCCTTCAATTAAAATGAAATTATTATGTTCCTTTTTTCTTCTTTTTTTTTTGGCAATCTCCATACATATTTGTCATTGAAAATTAGACTAATACAAACATTTTGACAATTACTAACAAAGTAAAAAAAAAAGATAGTGATAAAAATATGTTTGGTATTGCTTTAGGTATTGAAATTGCTAATTAAGTACTCCATAAATTATAAAAGTTGTATAAATCAACTTCTAGCGCACACGTTAAGATTCACGTGAAAGAAACAATGTTTAATTCTTCCGGTGAATAAAAATAAATATTCATAATAAACCCAATAAATGAGAACTTTATTCCTTGAATTCAAATGAAATTACTCTATTCTTTTTTCTCTTTTTTTTTTTTTTTTTTTTTGGCAATCCATACATATTTGTCATTGAAAAGTAGACTAATACAAACATTTTGACAATTAATGATAAAGTGAAAATAGGATTTACTAACAATTGTTTTCTATGATAGTGATAGAAATATGTTTGGCATTGCTTTAAGTATTGAAATTACTAATTAAGTACTCCATATATTAGAAAAAAGTTGTATAAATAAACTTCTAGTACACATTAAGATTCACGTGGAAGAAACAATGTTCAATGTTTTGCGATGAATAAAAATAAATATTCCTAGTAAAACTAATATTACCCCCTTCGAACTTAATAATGTAAAAGTTGAAGATGCATCTTTTGCAATATTTAAGAATATTGATAAGCATTTACTGCAGATGGATATGTTTTTCATGCATATATTTATATGTGCATTAGTTCAATGAACATAGAGATAGGGAGAGAGTAGTTAGGAACTCTTTACCAGATGTAAAACTAGAGCTCATGGATTGTGTGAGTTGTTCTTGACATGTCTTTCATAACATTCTTCCAAACAAGGTGCAACAGGGTGTCTATCTATAACATAATGTCTCCAGCAAACACGTAGGCAACTTATAATAACAGTTGACGGCTCAAAACGGTGTTGGCAATCAATAAAACCATTAAAGAGACAATGACCGTAGGAAAAATTGTGTACACTAATTAGCTTTTTTCTTTTCTTACAATCTTCATATTCTTTTTTAATGCAACTATGCAATGTTGGCTTTTGCTCTTGATGCTCCGACTTTGGCTCTGGCTCCTGATGCTCTAGCACTTGAGCTTTATCAAGTTCAGAGAAATGAGGAAGCATGATAGGAGCTAAATGAGCGAAAGAGGTAGAGGCAAGGTTTTCAGCTTGTATTTTAACCACAATAAGGATATACAACTCTATCATAACCACCATAAATATTCCAATATATTTCCTAGCCATTTCTTTTCCTCGATATTAGAAGACAAGGCTTAAAAGCCTTTAACCCTTTATAGGCAATTTAATGACAAGACACCCTCATAATGAAGATAATTTAGTCTAAGAATTGATTTGTTCTTGCATTAATTTTATACAAACAAGTTTTGTTATTAGTAGTTGGGACTTTTGAAAGTATGACCTTTTTTAAATTGAATGACTTTTAGTTCAAGTAAAACTTTTTGGAATGGATCACAAGGTTTCGTACTAATTTTTTACATTACAATGTTATATTTGGCAAAAAGTAAATGAACAAGTGAACATAGATGATCCAATCGCCACAATATGTCATATCAATAAACCCATTTAAAAGGGTTTTGTAAGAAAATATTAATTCAATGTGATAAATACATCATAATAGAAAAATGAAATTGAAGCCATCTTATTATTCATTGATGAAAAAGAGAATATGAAATTTATTATTGAAACGGGCATGTGGTTTTTGGAAAAGAAAAACTATACAAAAATAGCTTTTTACAATTATGATGAGACAATTGAGTAAATGAATAAATTAACTTGATTACATTAAGATGTATGAAGTTGGATCATAATTAATGTATTGATTCGGTGCTTAAGCAATGCAAAATGATATATTGTATGACATTCCCTTAAATAAAGTTTTATTCAAATGAAGTGTTTACAAAGGGTAACTTTAGATAGAAAATAATAGAACACAATAGAATATAACTTGATTATGTTGAGTACTTATATGACCTTGGAGAGGAATAAATTGTATTTAAATTGAGAGTTATTTATATAGAATAACATTGTATAACATGACACGAATTCTTGGCCTACACACTCAACAGTCGTAAACTCTTATATTTATTCGAAAGGTCAAAACACTTGGCCTAGTACATATCGTTGTTAACTTATTTTCTTCCATTCTTAACAGTAATCCGGGGTAAGTATTTTTTTTATCCCATGAACTACTGGCCTTTATCAATATGCCCTCACGAACTGACACTCTCACCACCCGACCGCATCAAATTACCATTTACTTACCAAAACCTCTCGTCGTTAGAAAATCTCGTTAAATCGAATGTAATATTCTCTTTGTAGGCGTTAAATTTCGTTTAAAGAAACAAATACCCTAAAAAATAATTAAATAAAAAATATCAATATTAAAAACTTTTAAAAACTAATTAAAAAAATAAAAAATAATTTTTTTTTTTTGAAATAAGGAAAAACCTTCATTATAATATGAGAACCAAAGGGCCAGAGTCAGTAATTATGGGCACAAAGACTCTTAAAAACAAAGTTCAAGACTGAATCCTTACTTGGAGACCAGCTACCTAAGTAAATGGACAAACAATACAAGCCTCTCTTTACACATGAGTTCCACTAGAGGAGATAAGAGAGTGCAAATTCTAATCTAAAAACAGTTATTACAATCCAGTTTAGATATAAAATCTACCATGACAGGCTGCAAGGGTAACAACATAACACAAATTTAAAAAAACTAGAACAATAACAAAACAACACTAGTCAGCTAAAATGAGTACAAGGATTCGCCGGTGACGGTGTATGTATACCACGCGCCCGCACCAAAAGATCGCCCACCATTAGAACAACCACGAAAACTTTCGGGAACCACCAACCACGAACTGGAGGAGATGATGGAGCTAACACACGCCGGCGAGTGAGGAGAGCTTGCTTGCACGTGCGCACCAAGCTCCGTTGTACGAATGGCCGGGGATAACAAGCCTGGGTGCGATAGAGGTGGGGGACGACAACGAACACCCTGGACAGGTGCGTGACATGTAGATATTGACGGGGAATCATAGATATGGCTTCAAAAATAGTCACCCTGTAAACTGAGCCAAAATACTTTCCTTCCACTGGGTGGCCATTGACATCTAACCCAAATTGTGACGGCCCACATCGCCTGGGAATGATGATGTGCTTATATGTATAATGCACCCTATATGACACAGCGCGTTTTAAAGCCGTGATGGTCATGAACCTATCAGAACTCCGCAGTTAAGCGAGCCGCTGCGAGAGCAATTCCAGGATGGGTGACCTCCTGGGAAGTCTGATATGGGGAGCCAAAAGCGGACAGTATTGTGTCATTGGGGGTGGGTCGTTACAAATGGTATCAGAGCCATTGCCCAGCCTGAGATGGTGGGAGCGTGCACAAGCCCAAAAGGGTTGCCGGCGGGCACTCGCTGGGATGCCAAGAATGGGGTGATCCCATGAGGGTCGCCAGCGAGGACGCTGGGTCCAAAGGGGGGGTGATTGTGACGTCTCACATCGCCTGGGAATGAGGATGTGCTTATATGTATAATGCACCCTATATGACACAACGCGTTTTAAAGCCGTGATGGTCATGAACCTATTAGAACTCCGCAGTTAAGCGAGCTGCTGCGAGAGCAATTCCAAGATGGGTGACCTCCTGGGAAGTCTGATATGGGGAGCCAAAAGCGGACAGTATTGTGTCATTGGGAGTGGGTCGTTACACAAATCAACTCACCAATAGATTGTGGTCTTAATTTTCCAATTATGAGTTAAATGATTTTTGATATCCTGATGATGTGAGTATGTTGTTCAGTTTGTTAAACTTACTTACGATGTTTGAACCATGTGTTTGTGTGGATTCTTGTTTTTCAACAACATAATGCTTTAAAATGTTTGTGGGTATCATTCTTGGCAAACCTTCACGAGACTTCACTCGTCCACTAGGGAGTCCTAGGGGTTTAAAAGGCTTGTTGCATACGCTAAATGCAATCGTTTCTCCAACGAAAGAGGATTTATGTTTCAAGCTTTTATTTTATGTTATGTTTTGTTTTGTTTTGTTAAGGGACTAGCAAAATGTAAGTTTGAGAGTATTTGATGAGTGACAAATATTGCATATGTGGACCCCTTAATTTGCATTTACTAAACCTTTAGTTTTGTTATTTTCTAATGTTTTTGGTTAGTTTTTGTATTTTTGTATTTTGCAGGTCATTGAGAGAAAACAATAGATTTAAGGTGAAAGAAAGCACACTTTGAGAAGACCTAGATGATGTGGTTATGTTCAACCAAATCAAGAAGAGGACTAAATCGGAATTTCTCTAATTGGAGTCAAAATCGGATTGGACTAAATTTAAAATTCAGCATATGTCACAGTATTTTAGACATAACTTTCAGTTAAAATATCCTATTAAGGTGAATCAAGTGGCGTTGGAAAGCTAACTCAATTTTATACAAATCCTTATGAAATAGGATTTTCCTAATTCGGACGTATGCTATGCCAAAAGTGCCCCGTAATAAAAGGCCATAAATCTGGACGAATTTGGAGTCATTTTCCTTCTTGGATTGTGTTTTGAGTTTCCTACTCAAACTAGGAGACTAAACTCCGATTTTTCTAGGAATTTTAGGGCTTCTAGGATTTGTTTTCTCCCTATAAATAGACCTCTAAGCCTCAAGAAAAAGGGAGAGAAACTAGATACCAAATATATTCTTTTCTTTTTAGTTTAGTTTTTCTTTAGTTTAGAATTTATTTTTCATAGTCATGTGTAGTTAATTTTTCAACTAAGGTTGAGGATGAAGCCTCGCCATTGAAGAGCAACAATATTTTCATGTAAGTTTATACTATCCGATTTTATTTGGGTTAATTTTTTCCAATGTTTTACTTCTTTTCAATTTGTGGAATGATTCTTGGATATCTATTGTGATTTACGGATACATGTGATGATTTGAGATAGTTTCATTGAATTGATTGCTTGGGTTTTTATTTATCAAAATGTTGGATATTCATTGTGTTTTGTTCTACGGATACATTTGATGATTTGGTTTAAAACGGATATCGTGCAAAGAACGGATTCATTGAATGATTTAATGATTTTTTTAAACATAGTAAAGCATACATAAGATTTGTATGGTGAGAACTTTGGATGTGTATTGATGAACATGATAATATGTTGCTATGATTTGGTGGGTGTGGATTCCAAAACCTTAGTACCTTTTCTTTTGTTTTATTTTGGTTTTATTTTATTTATGTTTTTTTTTCTTTTTATCAAAAATCAAACCTTTTTTGGAACTAGGTTAAGATTTAATTAGTTTAGACATAAATTTGTTTTTTCAAAAACACAATTCCCTGTGGGATCGACCTCGCACTTGCAAAACCCTTTATTGCAAATGATTCGTGCACTTGCGAGTACATTTAAAATTCACATCAAGTTTTTGATAAGTATAGTGGTAAGTATTCCGGCCTGTCACGCGGGTGACCCGGGTTCGATCCCCGGCAACGGCGCCAAAAACTTGATGTGAATTTTAAATGTACTCGCAAGTGCACGAATCATTTGCAATAAAGGGTTTTGCAAGTGCGAGGTCGATCCCACAGGGAATTGTGTTTTTGAAAAAACAAATTTATGTCTAAACTAATTAAATCTTAACCTAGTTCCAAAAAAGGTTTGATTTTTGATAAAAAGAAAAAAAAAACATAAATAAAATAAAACCAAAATAAAACAAAAGAAAAAGGTACTAAGGTTTTGGAATCCACACCCACCAAATCTTAGCAACATATTATCATGTTTATCAATACACATCCAAAGTTCTTGAAAAATAATAAAATTTTATTGTATTTTGTCAACTTAAGTTTACAAGGATAGCAGTGCTCCTTTTATATACATGCACTAGAACAAATATAGAAAGAATAATGGTGATTAATTACAGAGAATTCTAGGTGTTATGCATTGAGGAAATGTTGCCATTTGCTGCTGTAAATTTCCTTGCGAGAGAGTAGCCTTGCTGCATACTCAAAGCACAGGATTTGGGAACTTCCTTAATATGGTTGATAGTCTCGGCTGGTTCCAGGATTTGAGGAGTGACAGAGTGTGGAGGATATACTCCTTGCGTAGCACGCTGGTTGAATCTCGTGATTGGGGGGATTGCATGATTTGAGGAACTGATTTGGAAAGAGGAGATTCGAGAAGCTGCTGAATGATGTGCAGCGAGTCTGGGGCTTGTTGTGTCTCCAACGGCTACTAGCCGTTGGGCTGCTGGGTTGTCTCTAACACCCCCCCGCAAGCTCATGGGGGATGGAATCACCATGAGCTTGAGCCGAAGATAACCAAACCGAGCAGAACCTAAACCTTTGGTAAAGACATCAGCCACCTGATCATCGGTGGAGATAAATTGGAGAAGAACATCCTGATTTAGGACCTTTTCGCGCACAAAATGATAATCAACCTCGATATGCTTGGTGCGGGCATGATAGATAGGATTGGATGCCAATGCAAGCGCACTAACATTATCACACCAGATGGTGGGTGTAGTAGATAAGAAGACATGAATATCTTTGAGAAGCATACGTAACCAGAACATTTCAGCAGTGGTGATGGCGAGAGCCCGATACTCAGCCTCGGTGCTGCTACGAGAGACGATCGGTTGTTTCTTAGCACTCCAAGAAACCAAATTGCGGCCAAGGAAGACTGCAAAGCCTGATGTTGAGCGACGGTCATCAGGGTCCCCTGCCCAGTCACTGTCACAGTAGGCAGAGAGATGTAGCGGACCTTTTGTGTAGTGTAATCCGTGATCAACAGAGGATTTGAGGTAGCGTAGAACCCTTTTGGCGGCAGACCAGTGAGTAGAGGTGGGAGCATGCATATGTTGACAGAGTTGGTTAACTGAGAAGGAGATATCCGGGCGTGTGAGAGTACAGTACTGAAGAGCCCCAACAATCTGGCGATACTCAGTAGGATCAGGTAATGGAGTGCCATCAAATTTGGAGAGTTTGCTTCCAGATGAGGAAGGAGACTTGGCAGGCTTGGCTTCTAACATGTGGGTGCGAGTGAGTATACTGTGAATGTATTTGGCTTGGCAAAGATGCAGGCCATTGGGAGTCCGAGAAGCTTGTATGCCGAGGAAAAAATGAAGAGGGCCAAGGTCTTTGAGAGGAAACTCATGTTGCAGCTTGGAGATCAGTGTCTGAATGGTGACTGGATCCGATCCTGTGATAATAATATCATCAACGTATATTAGCATGAAAATAAGAACAAAATTAGTCTTCAGAATAAAGAGAGATGAGTCCACCAGGGAGGCAATAAAGCCAAGTTCCAAGAGGAAGCTAGAGAGCCGATTGAACCAAACCCGTGGGGCTTGTTTCAATCCATAGAGAGCCTTGTGCAATTTGCACACAAAGTGAGGATTGTCAGTGTCAACAAACCCTTTAGGCTGATGCATAAATACTGTCTCAGTGAGAGAGCCATGAAGGAAGGCATTGGAGACATCCAATTGCCTTATGGTCCAGTCAAATTGGACTGCTAAGGACAGTAGAACACGAATAGTGGAAGCCTTGATCACTGGACTGAAGGTCTCAGTGTAGTCAATTCCGCACTGCTGCTCATAACCTTTGGCAACTAATCTTGCCTTGAAACGTTCAATGGACCCATCAGGTTTTTGCTTGATCCGGTACACCCATTTGTTACTGATAATATGCTGATTTGGAGGAGGAGGACAAAGTGTCCAGGTACCATTGGAGATGAGGGCTTGATATTCTTCTGCCATGGCTTGCTGCCATCGTGGATCACTTGCTGCCTTCTTGAAACAAGTTGGTTCAGACTCCTGAAGGATGGTGTGATGGGATAAGAAGGGATGGCGGGTGGTATGATAAAGGTGAAAACCAGGAAAGGACTTTGGTTTGAGGGAACCTGTTCTAGATCTTGTGGTCATGGGGTGGACTGCTGGAATAGCAACAGAGGAGGAAGATGGAAGTGGTTCCGGAAGCGAAGGAGCCGAAGCTGTAACTGGGGATAAGGTAGTGGGATTGGAATGTGAAGGGAGTGGAGAGGCAGCATTGTCTGGAGGAATGGATAAGGTGGAGGTTTGGGAAGCAGGAGACGCTGGAGGTGTGTCTGCTGGAGGTGAGGAAGATATATCTGGAGAAGAATCAAACATGTCATTGTCCGTAGGTATGGGCAAAGTAGGGGTTAGAGGAGTAGCATTGGGAGAAGGTGGAGTGGAGTCGGGGCTATGATTATGCACATCTGCAGAGTGTGTGGGTGAGGGTGGTGATAATGCAGGCAAAGTGGACAAAGGGGGACTTACCGGGAATGTAAAGGGCAGATCACTAGTAGCACATACCTGAGAGGGCAGCTGAGAAGGTACCTCATCCTTTGCAGGGAAGGAGAGCTCATCAAAGACCACATGTCGGGAGAGGTAGACTTTGTTAGTGATGGGATCAAGGCATTTGTAGCCAGCATGACAATATCCAAGGAATATGCAGGGCTTGGACCTGAATTCTAGCTTGTGGAGGCCAAGAGGGCGGAGCAAAGGATAGCATTTGCAACCAAAGACCTTTAGCTGTTGATAAGTAGGTTCCTTGTGGTGCAATTTAAAAAATGGACTTTCATTATTGAGAGTGGGGGTTGGCAGCCGATTGATGAGATGGACACTAGTGAGAAAGGCATCCACCCAATATTTATTTGACAGGTGAGAATGAGCTAAAAGTGTGAGACCAGTTTCTAGGATATGCCTTAATTTTCTTTCGGCAAGTCCATTCTGCTGAGATGTATATGGGCAGGATTTACGATGGATGATCCCATGTTGAGTGAGAAATGATTGGAAAAATGAGGAGGTGTATTCACCACCTCCATCGGATTGGAGCTGCTGAATGGGGGAGGAAAATTGCTTCTCCACAAGTAATTTGAACTTAACAAAACATTCATAGACTTCGGATTTGGTTTTAAGTGGATATAGCCATGTGTATCTTGAGTAGTCATCTACGAAAATTACATAATATTTGAAACCAGATATTGAGGTAATTGGGAGGTCCAAATATCAGTGTGAATTAAGCTCAAGGGAGTGATAGTTTGTCTGTTAGATGCAGAGAATGGTAATCTTTTGTTCTTTCCAAGTTGACATGAATCACAAAGGCTTATTTTATTAGAATTGGAAACAGAATTGGAGACAGGAAGATTGAAAGATTTAACAATTCTAGAAACTACATCACTAGAGGGATGTCCCAATCGGAAATGCCAAATAAGAGAGGAGGTCTTTATTCCTAACAAAGCTACCAAAGCCCGTCGAGCCTTGAATGAACTCCCCTTGAACCGCATAGGATAGAGGCCATTTTCAGTCTTGCCGGCCAGGAGGATGGCCTTGGTGATCATGTCCTTCACAAAGAAATGAGAGGCAGTTAGTACAAAGTAGCAGTGATTATCAACACAAAACCGCTGAATGGAAATTAAATTGGCAGATGCATTTGGAAAATGAAGAAGCTTATTAAGGTGGAAAACAGAGTTGGGGGTGTGTATAAGAGTTGAACCAGCATTGTCTATGTTTAGGCCCGATCCATTTCCTACTTCAACTGTATCAGTTCCTTCAAAGGGCTGCTGGATGGTCAAGTTGTTCAGATTGTTGGTGATGTGGGCATTGGCACCACTGTCAGCAAACCATTCGGGATCTTCACTGATAGCATTGGTTTGTGCAGCCATTGCAGCCAGCTGTGAGGGGGGATGTCTTCCTTGATAGGTGAAGTCCATTCGGTGAAAGCAATCTAGTGCTTGATGACTAGTTTTGCCACAGATTTGGCAAGGAGGTCGAGGAGGTTTGTTGAAGTTTGAATCAGCAGAATTGTTGAAGTTGGAGGTGGCACCTTGAGTGGAGCTTTCACCAATGTGGAAGTTGGGGTTGTCAGGACGCTGTCTGTAGCCAGAGGGACCATTTCCAGAAAAGTTATTTGCAGGAAACCTTGGATTCTGCCCACGTGAGGGGAACCTGGGATTGAACTGTTGAGGCATTCTCGGGTTGAAGTGTTGAGACATCTTGCCCTTCAGATTGAGTTGATGTGGTTTGGTACCTGTTCTTTGGGTAAACAAAGCAAAAGTAGCAGGGTTAGGAGCAGCAGCATGTTGTTGGTTAAGCAGCATTTCGTGATTGAGAAGTTCATCCCTAAATTCTTCAAAAGTCAGAGAATTGTCACGAGTGATAAATATGTAAGAAGTAATGAATGAGTTGAACGTGGGGTTGAGGCCACTAATGATGTAGGATATGAGATCTTCATCATCAATTGGACGCCCTACTGCTGCAAGTTGATCAGACCAAACTTTTGCAGCTCTGAGAAAATCTGAACAGGTCATAGAACCTTGTTTCAGATTCTGTAGTTGTCTTTTGATATGGGAAATCCTGGAACGGGATTGGGAAGCAAAGCGGCTTGCCAAGGCAGACCAAACCTGCCTGGAAGTATTTAGACCATATACTGTGGCCAAGACTGCTTCAGATAGAGTAGCATTGATCCAGCTCAATATGAACTGGTCCTTTTTGTTCCAGAGTGTATATTCTGGATTGACAATGGACTCGCCTTGCTCGTTGGTTAGAAACCTTGGAGGACTTGGCTCTGTCCCATCAACAATGCCTAAGAGGTCATTGCTGCGTAGAACTGGCAGAACTTGAGACTGCCACATCAAATAATTGCTGCTATCGAGTTTCAGCGAGATAAATTGAGTGAAGTTGGGAATGAAGGGTGCAGTGATGGTGGTGGTGGTGGAGGATGAGGATGAGGATGATGAGGAGGAACCAGACGAGGTTGAGGAGGCCATGGAGGATGTTGGATTGGCGTGTGCCTGAGGCTCTGATACCATGAAAAATAATAAAAGTTTATTGTATTTTGTCAACTTAAGTTTACAAGGATAGCAGTGCTCCTTTTATATACATGCACTAGAACAAATATAGAAAGAATAATGGTGATTAATTACAGAGAATTCTAGGTGTTATGCATTGAGGAAATGTTGCCATTTGCTGCCGTAAATTTCCTTGAGAGAGAGTAGCCTTGCTGCGTACTCAAAGCACAGGATTTGGGAACTTCCTTAATATGGTTGATAGTCTCGGCTGGTTCCAGGATTTGAGGAGTGACAGAGTGTGGAGGATATACTCCTTGCGTAGCACGCTGGTTGAATCTCGTGATTGGGGGGATTGCATGATTTGAGGAACTGATTTGGAAAGAGGAGATTCGAGAAGCTGCTGAATGATGTGCAGCGAGTCTGGGGCTTGTTGTGTCTCCAACGGCTACTAGCCGTTGGGCTGCTGGGTTGTCTCTAACAGTTCTCACCATACAAATTTTATGTATGCTTTACTATGCTTAAAAAAATCATTAAATCATTCAATGAATCCGTTCTTTGCACAAATCACAAAAGATATCCGGTTTAAACCAAATCATCAAATGTATCCGTAGAACGAAACACAATGAATATCCAACGTTTTGATAAATAAAAACCCAAGCAATCAATTCAATGAAACTATCTCAAATCATCACATGTATCCGTAAATCACAATAGATATCCAAGAATCATTCAACAAATTGAAAAAAAGTAAAACATTGGAAAAAATTAACCCAAATAAAATCGGATAGTATAAACTTACATGAAAATATTGTTGCTCTTCAATGGCGAGGCTTCATCCTCAACCTTAGTTGAAAAATTAACTACACATGACTATGAAAAATAAATTATAAACTAAAGAAAAACTAAACTAAAAAGAAAAGAATATATTTGGTTTCTAGCTTCTCTCCCTTTTTCTTGAGGCTTAGAGGTCTATTTATAGGGAGAAAACAAATCCTAAAAGCCCTAGAATTCCTAGAAAAATCGGAGGTTAGTCTCCTAGTTTGAGTAGGAAACTCAAAACACAATCCAAGAAGGAAAAGGACTCCAAATTCGTCCAGATTTGTGGCCTTTTATTACGGAGTACTTTTGGCATAGCAGAATTCCGAATTAGGAAAATCCTATTTCATAAGGATTTGTAGAAAATTGAGTTAGCTTTCCAACGCCACTTGATTCACCTTAATCTGATATTTTAACTGAAAGTTATGTCCAAAATACTGTGACATATGCTGAATTTAAAATTTAGTCCAATCCGATTTTGACTCCAATTAGAGAAATTCTGATTTAGTCCTCTTCTTGATTTGGTTGAACATAACCACATCATCTAGGTCTTCTCAAAGTGTGCTTTCTTTCACCTTAAATCTATTGTTTTCTCTCAATGACCTGCAAAATACTAAAATACCAAAACTAACCAAAAACATTAGAAAATAACAAAACTAAAGGTTTAGTAAATGCAAATTAAGGGGTCCACATATGCAATATTTGTCACTCATCAGATTGAAACCCTCAACCTTCCAAATCCTCAAAAGGATTGGAGAAAATTACCTTTCTCCAATCCTTCATGGTTTCACCAACACGCACCGACGAGTGAGGAGAGCTTGCTTGCACGTGCACACCAAGCTCCATTGTACTAATGGTCGGGAAAACAAGCCTGCGTAAGATGGAGGTGGGGGACGACGACAAACACCCTGGAGGGGTGCTTGACACTTAGATATTGACGAGGAATCATAGATCTGGCTTCAAAAACAGTCGCCCTGTAAACCGAGCCAAAATACTTTCTTTCCACTGGGTGGCCGCTGACACCTAACCCATATCAACCCACCAATAGATTGAAACCCTCAACCTTCCAAATCCTCAGAAGGATTGGAGAAAATTACCTTTCACCTCTTGGTTTCATAGAGCGACACCGAGAGAGAATAAGCAATAGCAGCCCACTGCTCAGTGCTGGGCCGAAAACAATAAGGAAAGAAAGCAGAAAAAAAAAATCGAAGAAAAAAAAACAGTGGGTTGGGGAGGCAAGCCCCCTCCCCCCTTAAACCAGAAAATGAATAGAAAACCCTAGCGGCTAGAGTTTCTCGAGAGACAAAATAACAAATAATTAAAAAACAAAAAAAAATTAAAAAAATAGATAAATGCAAAATCAGTCCATATGATTTGTCTAAATTACAAATCACTCACTACGGTATAAAAAAATAAAAAATAATTCAAAGATCCTTAGGGTAGGCCAAAATAACAATTTAGTCCATGCAGTCAAATTTCGTTCAAACACTTAGCGAATTTTGTTAGTGTGTCACACCAGCACCAATATTAAAAACTACGAGGATGGGTAGATTTTTTCTTCCCCATAACTACCACTCAAGTTATAATGCCCCCTTCCCACACCCACCCAGAAGCTTCTTCCAACTAAACCAAAGTCGAAATCTACTACCCAAATTTGCTAATGTTGTATGGCTTATGACAAAGATAATTAAAGGTTTTTTTCCAAGATAAATATACCATTTCTTCATACATCTATATTGAATTTACATTGACAATATTCTACATGATAAAAATCTTACATTATTGACATTGTCTACGAAAGAGGAAGTCATGAACCACTTCAAAATATGGACGACAATTTTTGACACAACTCGTGAACCCAACACAAAACCAACGATAAATTAGAGGGTTAGGGTTTATTATAATCAGGTTCGATCACTACCAGGTTGACTTGTTTAATAAACGGATCAATCTCGGGTTAGCACGCTTAACCCGTGAGTGACCTGTTTGACTAGTTAAAAATTAGATTTTGTTTTTTCTTTTATAATAAATACGGGTCAAACATTGGTCGTGTTGGGTTGACCTAATATGATGTGTTTATTAAATGGGTTATGCGTGTTGGCACGGGTGGGGTCAACCAACATGACCTGTAACGGGTCAAGTAGGTCATGTCAAGGTCGAAGGGTCTGACTCGTTTAACTAAACAAGTCGTGTTAGGGTTGACTATTGACAAATTGACGAGTCAAACTAAACTCAATATGTCAACCTAGATTGCTAGTCCTACTTTGAATGGATGTTCTGTAAAGTAGGGGTGCATAAGCGAGACAGTTATTAACTGCAAATAACTGCAACCGTAAAGCCACTTCATTTTTAGAGGGACACAAGAGGGACTTATAGTATTACTCATAAAATATATAAAAGGGCATGCAAATGCAGTTGACTGTTATCCGCATATGTGAATAGTGACCGCATCGCATGCATAGATAGCAGATGTGGGTGGTTAATATCCGCCCGCATGTATACTCCCAGTTTCTGATGGCATTACATTCTCTTATGAGAGTGGACAACGGAAAACAAAAAATTCCTCTTTCCTTTGGACATCGCATATCCATCTGAAAGTGATACCAACCCTGTGACCAGAATGTCAACTTTGTTTCAATATATTTCTCATCGATCAATTTACAGAGGTATTGTATACATTTATCGAGAGATTTGCTACTCTATTTTTGGGCTATACAGGTTTCCGTGCTAGAATCATGGCTTGACAGTTTATAATTTATTCCTGAAATCTCTCTGATTTGGTTAATTCCTATAATCTCTCTAATTTGTCTCTTAATTGACAACTCACGCCAACACTCCCCCTCAAGTGGAAGCATCCAAATCTTCAATGCGCAACTTGTCCAGTGAGTTGTAAAACTCTTTGCTTGATACGGCCTTTGTAAGAATATCCACCAGTTGATCTTCAGACTTCATGAATGGAAACCGAATTATTTTAGCTTCGAGATTTTCTTTAATAAAATCTCTTTCAATCTCCACGTGTTTAGTGCGATCATGCTAGATAGGATTGTGAGCAATAGCGATCGCTGCTTTGTTATCACAAAAGAGGTCCATCTTAGAGGTAGGTGCAAAGCCAATTTTTGTTAGAAGTCTTCTTAGCCATAGAAGTTCATAAAGTCCTTTAGTCATTCCAAGGAACTCTGCTTCAGCACTTGACAGTGCAACCACCTTTTGCTTCTTACTCCTCCACGTAACAAGATTTCCCCCAACAAACATGAAGTAGCCCGAGGTGGATCTTCTGTCTGTGGTGTTCCCTGCCCAATCTGCGTTTGTATAACCGTTAACTTTGAGATGGTTATTCTTTGCAAACATAAGTCCTTTTCCTGGGGAGGATTTTAAGTATCGTAAAATCCGAATCACTGCTTCCATATGATCCTTACTCGGTTGGTGCATAAATTGGCTTACTACACTCTATGTGTAAGCAATATCAGGGCAGGTATGCGAGAGGTAAATCAGTTTCCCAACTAACCTCTGGTATCTTCCTCTATCTATTGGCACTTGACTTGGATGTTCTCCGAGCCAGTTATTCTGAACAATTTATATTGGTGTGTCTGCTGGCTTACAATCCAGCATTCCAACCTCACAAAGTAAGTCTAGTATATATTTTTGCTGAGATAAAAATATACCTTTCTTTGATCTAGCAACTTCTATTCCCAGGAAATATTTGAGTCCTCCCAAATTTTTCATCTCACATTTAGTTGCCAATTGTTTTTGAAGCTTATCAATTTACTCTGCATCATCCCCTATAATAATCATGTCATCAACGTATACAATTAAAGCTGTTACCTTGCCCCGTTGATGCTTCAAAAATAATGTATGATCTGAATTACTTTGGCAGAAGCCATACTTCTTCATTGCTTGACTGAACCATCCAAACCATGCTTGAGGTGATTGTTTCAATCCATACAATTCGCGCTGCAACTTGCACACTACTTCAGTTTTTGAAGATGCTATGTAGCCTGGAAAGGGTGTTCATGTAGACTTCCTCTTCAAGGTCGCCATGGAGAAAGGCGTTCTTTACATCCAACTGATGTAATGACCAATCAAGGTTGGCTGCGAGTGATAGCAAAATCCTGATTGTATTTAGTTTAGCTACCGATGAAAATGTTTCTTGGTAATTTACACCATATGTCTGGTTGTATCTTTTTGCAACTAGTCTCACCCTATATCGTTCTATAGATCCATCTACCTTGTGTTTAACTGAGAAGACCCACCTGCACCTGACTGTCTTCTTCCCTTGGGGTGGTGGGACCAAGGTCCATGTTTAATTCTTTAGTAGTGCCTCCATTTCTTCCTCTATTGCTTTTGTCCACTTAGGATCCATTAACGCCTCTTGAACTGTAGTAGAAATATGACATGCAGAGAGCTCCTGTGAAAAACTCTTGAGCGGCTCAAGCAATTTTTCGGTGGAAATATAGTTGGCAATTGGATACCTCGACCTTCTTTCCTCCATGTCTGAGGAGTATCTATTTGGTGGGTTACCCCGACTATGCCTGAAAGGTAAGTTATACCCAGCATCTATAGCATTGATAATTGAGGGTGTGCCAATATTACTTACCTTAGGAATATTCTTAGGAGATGGGCCTCCAGGTACTGAGAGGCGGGGGGATTCTGGTTCTTCTCTTGATGGTATAAGCTCAGCTGCTAGAGGTTCTTCTTCTGATGTTGTGGCATTCTGATCTTCAAGCCATTCAAAGGTTAGCCACTTCAGCTCTTCATCCAGTGTCTCCCCTTGAAGAGGAGTAGTGGATGCTGAGGAAGGTTAGAAAGGGGAGGACTCCAGAAAGGTGACATCCATAGTCACTTAAGTATATTGAATAGTAGGGTCATAGCAGCGGTAGCCTTTTGGTGTGTAGCGTAGCCCAAGAAGAGGTACAGAAGAGCACAAGGGTCAAGTTTGGTACGCTGGTTCTTATGAAGATCTACATACGCCACGCAGCCAAAGATGTAGTGTGGGAGCATGAGGGCAGGAGGTAGAGAGACCGAGGCTGACAGGGATTGTAGTGGGGTTTGGAAATTTAAGACTTTGGACGGAAGGCGGTTGATCAAATGGATAGCAGTGGTAACAACATCGGGCCAATGTTTTGTGGGAACATGTGCGCCAAGGAGAAGGGCTCGGGCAGTTTCAAGAATATGTCGATTTTTCCTTTCAGCTATCCCATTTTGTTGTGGTGTCTGGGGACATGAAGTTTCATGAATAAGGTTGTGGAGTTGAAAATAGGACTGAAAATAGTGATTAACATATTCTCCACCATTGTCAAAACGAAGAATCCAAATCTAAGCTGAAAACTGAGTCGGAATCATAGCATGAAATGATTGAGAAACCTTAAATACTTCATCCTTATGTTTCAGCAAATATAGCCAAGTCATGTGTGTGCAATCATCAACAAATGTCACTAACCAACGTACACCAGAGACAATAGACACGGGGGATGGTCCCCATACATTGGAATGAATTAAAGCAAAACGAATGTCACTTTTATTCATGCTTAAAGGATAAGTAGCCCTAAATTTAACTCAGAAGTCTCTACATCAGAAAATAAATTAGGAAACAAATGCCTTAGATACTTGAATGATGGATGTCCCAAATGGCAATGCCACAACCAAATCTGTCGAGTCTTGGAACTCAATGAAGAAGACATGTGATGAGCTCTCCCCACATTGAAATCTTCCATGTAGTATAATCCCCCCTTTTTAGCACCACGCCCAATTATCTTCTTGGTGAAAATATCATGTATAAGACAAAAATCAGCAAATATGAGTACCACACAATTGAGGTCTGTGGTAATTTGGCTCACAGATAGTAACTTGTGGGACAATGAGGGAACAAGTAAAGTGTTGGATAATTGAAGAGAGGGTGATAATGTCATAGATCCAGCTCTTGTGATGGGAGAAACCACTCCATTGGCATTTGCAATGCTAGTGCACTGTGGAGATGAATGGTGAGAGAGATCAGCGGGATCAAAGGTCATATGATCCGTGGCCCCAGAGTCAAGTAACCAATCATCACGGTCAGTATTGTAGTGAGAACTAATTAAGGCATGACACGGATTAGAAAAATTCTGTTGAGGGATTAGAGAGAGACACGATTCGGTTATTGCTACAGCAGCCTTGCCTATGCCTGTACTTGTACCAGCAGTGTCTTGTTTCTTTCGAGCTTGGAGTTCATGCCACCAGTCCGGATATCCATGCAGCTGGAAGCAATTTTCCCGTGTGTGCTTCATATTGCCACAATGAGTGCACTTTAATCCGTCAGGTCATGATCGAGCTTTAGAGCTAGATTTTTCAGCATGCTATGGGTGTGATCCATGGATCCTAAACTTGAGGCCTCTCGAAGCAAGCGTTGCTCTTGGAGGGAGTTCTCATGGTCACCTGCGTTCATCACCACCTGACGAAGTGCCTCTCTACGGACATGAGCATAAGCTTGCTCTACGGTAGGAAACGGGTGTAGTTGCAGCACGTCACTGCGGATGTTGTCCAACTTGTCGTCTAGACCATCCAAAAAAACCTAAGCCCGATCTTTTTGGAGGAGATTATTATACCTTTGAATATCAGCAGGGCACTCCATTGGATTTGGACGTCGAAAATCAATTTCACACCAAAGACCTTGCAAGTTAGTGTAATATTTTTCCAGGGATCCACCTGCTTGACGGAGATGTGAAACACGGCGCCAGAGATCATAAACCTGGAATGTATCACCACCATCAAAATAGGTGGTGGCAGCAGAGTCCCACACCTGTTTGGCTGTGGAAAACTGAATAAAGTTTCTGTTGATACAGTTTTCAGCATGGTGACGTGTCGGATGATGATTCGCCTTGTTCTTTATGATCTGCAAAATAATAAACACTGCGTCGGGGGGTGCCGACGATCCCCCTCCGATGCTTAAGTAAGATAATAGTTTGAATATGAGCAGAGTAATTTTTAGAAGCATAGAATAGCATGTACCTTAATATTAGAAGAGATTCTGGTATTTTATAGAGATTGAGGAGCAGTTTAGGATTGTTCCCGGTTTGTGCAGGGATCGGCAGTTGAGGAAGACGTGGCCTCGGGCGCACGGACACTTCGGGTTCCACGACCGCGTATCTCGGGCGCACGATCCCTTATGGGTGACATGTTTTTTGGAGAGACTTTGGGCGCACGATCTAGTTATGTATAGTGTGTCGTGTCCCTTAAATCCCGGGTAATTCCAAGATATTCGCGGACTCGGGTGTTACGAGGTACCCGGGTCGGGTGGTCGGGTCGGGTGAACCGGTTAGGCCCAAATGATTTGTATGGGCTTTGTTAAACTAATATTTTCCCTAACAGTTACCCCCCAATTCTTTTATGCAAATTTTGTGCGTAAGGGAATTTAGGAATAATCAAGCGGCCTTAACTTATCACGGATTCGGAAGTTTAGTCGGGTGTATGTTACCGGGGAGGTTTTGATTTTTCAGTCGTTGCTTCACCCGAAGAGTGTCAGTCCAGAGGCCTTCGGAAGTCATCTTTGGAAAAATCCCGCACTTTTTCAAATTCTAAATTTCAAATTTGCTCACCTTCAAAATCTCGGGATTCGGGATCGGCTGACGTATGCAATAAGGTGCATTTAATGCGATTCGACGTCGGTTCAGCTTTTGAGTCCCGGGTGTGCGAATCAGTGGTAACATTAGATCGAGTTTTGAATGACTTAACTGCAGCTAATGGAGATAAAGCCCAGCTGCCGCCGAGCTTGATGCCTCTCAAACTGAGGAAGGAAGCTGTTCAGTTTTCTGAGCTACCCCAACCGGGGAGGATAACTGCCAAGTAGGAAGAATCTCAGTTGTGACGTCCCACATCGCCTGGGAATGAGGATGTGCTTATATGTATAAATGCACCCTATATGACACAACGCGTTTTAAAGCCGTGATGGCAATGAATCTATCAGAACTCCGCAGTTAAGCGAGCCGCTGCGAGAGCAATCCCAGGATGGGTGACCTCCTGGGAAGTCTGGTATGGGGAGCCAAAAGCGGACAATATTGTGTCATTGGGGGTGGGTCGTTACATCAGTCCTGTGAGTACAAGCGACAATATTGGGATAGAGATCCCTGTATATCTTGCCCATGTCTGCTTTTGGGACCAACTAGATGCCGGATCTGCGTATGCTTTTCTTGTATTTCCTGGAGCGGAGCTTCCTGAGATGAAGTATGTTCCAGACCTAGGGGTCGGGATACTCATAAGATTCTGACGACCGGTCGGGTTCTCTGGTTTCATTCGACCCAATTGAGCTTCCGGTTTGGCCACAGGCCTGCACAATCTCGGGTGCATGCCGACACCAGGTGACTTGATGGGTGTTGACTGAACTGATTGATTCCCAGAAAGACAAAGAGCATCTTTTACGGAGCTTAATGTATCTCAGGCTTGGAAGATAGTGTTGGCTGCAAAACTGTATGCCGCTAAGGCTGAGAAGGAACAAACTGTGACCGGGAAGCAAGCTATAATCAAGCTGCAATAGAGTGCTGAAGGAGGATGTCCAGGCTGGGGATCAAGAATTGAGTGTTCCGGATTGATTGAGAGACTTGGGATCGGGAGCTCGAGGTTAGCTGAAAACAACGAGAAGAATTGCAAGGCCGGCATTTGATTGAGTTGTCTGAGTTATTCTTGAGGATGTTCATTATTTGATTTGACCGAGTTACTTTCCAATCCCGAGAAGGTGGCTCGTGCATGTGTCCGGCTTTTCAAACCGGTTGTATGTGAATTATTACCGAAGGGGATAATCGGAGTGACTTGATTGTATTTCAAATCGAGGGAGACAACACTTTGAGTTGAACTGGGTCACCCCCCGTGCTACCGAGGGACATGACCGGGTGTGTGTTCCGAGCCGGTTGTGTTTCAAACCGAGGGAGACACCACTTTGAGTTGATCTGGTTTGAGTTGAACCGGGTCACCCCCCGTGCTACCGAGGTACATGACCGGGTGTGTTGTAGGGGTTAACTCCCCGTAAGGTTTGTTGTAGGGGTTGCCTCCCTGTATGGTATGTGCCGGAGCTGGACCCCTGAAATTTGTTAGAACAGATGTATATATATTGAATAATGATTAGTTTGCATACCTGAGTTGATAGACTGACTTCCAAATAGCACTTTGAAAGCACAATTGTTGTTGATTTGATCTGAGTTGAACCGGGTCACCCTCCGTGCTACTGAGGGACATGACCGGGTGTATGTTCCGCGCCGGTTGTGTTTCAAACCGAGGGAGACAACACTTTGAGTTGATCTGGTTTGAGTTGAGTTTATCTGGTCTCAGTCTGAGTTGAACCGGGTCACCCCCCGTGCTACCGAGGGACATGACCGGGTGTGTGTTCCGCGCCGGTTGTGTTTCAAACCGAGGGAGACAACACTTTGAGTTGATCTGGTTTGAGTTGAGTTGATCTGGTCTGAGTTGAACCGGGTCACCCCCCGTGCTACCGAGGGACATGACCGGGTGTGTGTTCCGCGCCGGTTGTGTTTCAAACCGAGGGAGACAACACTTTGAGTTGATCTAGTTTGAGTTGATTTGATCTGGTTCGAGGCTTATAGCGGCTCTGGGCCTATGGTGGCCCGAGGCTTACAGTGGCTCGGCTTCGTGCTCGGACGTACCGAGGCTTTTGCTTGGGATTGCCAAGGCTTTTGTGCTCGATGCATGCCGAGTCAACTCGAGGCATGACGAGACTTTTTCCTTTTTCTCCTCTTGAGCTTTTCAGTGGATCCATCTCAATATTTTGATGAGGTTGTGCACTTGGGCTCCTCGGAAGAGACCCTCGAAATGAGTCCTTGGATTGGACTCTCAGCCCGGGGTGATCCTTTGCTCAGAATGGATCATCGGCTCGGGATGATCGATGGCTCGGATGCATCCTCGGACCGGGATGATCCGCGGTTCGGATGGGATCCTTGAAATGAGTCCTCGGATTGGACCCTCAGCTCGGGATGATCCGCGGCTCGAATGACATCCTATACTCGGATGGAGTCTTCTGCTCGGATGCACCCTCGGACCGGGATGATCGATGGCTCGGCTTGGATGACATCCTAGACCGGGATGGAATCCTTGGCTTGGAATGGATCATCGGCTCGGGATGATCAATGGCTCGGATGACATCTTCGACTCGGATGGAATCCTTGGCTCGGATGCACCCTCGGACCGGGATGATCGATGGCTAGGCTCGGATGCACCCTCGGACCGAGGTGATCGATGGCTTGGATGACATCCTCGACTCGGATGGAATCCTTGGCTCGGATGTACCCTCGGACCGGGATGATCCGCAGTTCAGATGGGATCCTCGATTCGGATAGAGTCTTCAGCTCGGATGCACCCTCGGACCGGGATGATCAGCGGCTCGGATGGTATCTACTTGGGTTACTTTGGAGGCATTAAAGCATTGGTGATTTGCTGTGAAAGCCCTTGCTGACCACATAGAATTCTTCGAAAAAATTGGACTGTTCGGCTTGGAAAATTGGAGCTTCGAAGAATTTCTCTTCTCTCTCGGCCCCTTGCTTCGGTTTTTTTTTTTACCAGTATATATATACTTTTACAGTTTTATGTAAAACATCTGGAGTTTGAAAGTTTGATATATAAGATTGAACTTATCTGGTGTTTTCAGAGGTGCTTGCTGTAGTTTGAGAAGGCTGGAGGCGATGAGGATGATAAATCCTTGGCATCAATGCCAGTGTCAGCCGAAAGCTCTGTATAAAATCAAATAGCCGAAAGCTTTGGCCCATTATTAGGGCAAACCTCTTCCACGACCCAAATCTAGAAGTCCCAAAAAGCAACCTTCGCCCAGTTCTTCTATACGGTCCTCCTTTGCAACACAACAAAGAAAAAGACACAACCCAACTGTCGAACTGAGTGTCGAGTTCCTCTTTGCCGAGTTCAACTCCAGCCTGTTCTAATCCAATCTTTCTGCATGCACAGGAATTTCTATCCCCAGAAGACCCATCTCGGCGATGCATAGGGAGGTTAATACGGGTCGGATAACTTATTCGTGCTTCCGCAGCCAGGATAAATGCGAGGCCGTGGGGTACTGTTCTGGTCCGGATCTGATGGCCCCATCAAGGCTGCCGGTGTCACCGACCCGAGGAGGAATTCGACGTGCAGGAGAGGTGACGTGCTGTAGCGGGTCCGGCGATGGCAGAAAAGGTGAGTTGGGTATTCAACCTAGAAGAGGCCGATCCATATCCCTTCTTTTTCTTTTTTTCTTTTTCACCGAGTCACCGCGGAATCGCCTAGATTCTTTATCACCCGACTTCGCGTTGCCGGCAGTCAGAACAAATTGATGATTCTCCGGTGCCAGAAGAGCAACAACAAAGGGTTTTCCCAAAAAGAAATGTTAGGTGTTTGGGAAAAAGGTCCGAGACCAAATTCTTTCTGAAGGTTCCGGTCATGGCCGACCCGAAGGCCGGCTGAAGTGGTGCTGTTTTGGGCGACCTAGGTTGGGCCGGCTTGTCGGGCTGGCTTGGCTCAATCCGAAGGCTGACCGGAAGAGGCGACATTTCGGGCGTTGGGCCGACCCGAAGAGATGCCTTTGGGCGTTGTTGTTCCTCGCCTTTGGGTTGCCGAGGCCTGGTTCAGTCTCGGTCCACCACGCCAAGCCAACACGCAGGAGTTGTGACCCAAAACTGGGGGCCCGTGATGGCCTTTTCAGAACACTTTTTGTTCGCGCATTTTGGAGCATTCAGTGGTTGTAGCTATTGACTTTGGTTTCTGCAGGTTGAGTGAGGTGGCCGACTGAGGACCACATGATGGCTCTTCTTGGCAGGTGATGCACGTGGCTTAACACAACCTGTATATTGCAGAAGTTGAGAGTAGAGGAAGATTCCTAAAAAGTCCTAGCTTCATCGAAAGTCTCGTTCCTGCGGGTTTCACAGCCAGGATTCAAGGCTCGATAGAAACGGCAAATGGGGGAGGATGCTGAAGTGGCAGAGACTACTGAATCGGTAGGGGTTTCAACTGAAGGCTCTGTCGTGAAGCAATCGGTGACAACTAAGTTGCGGCTTCTGGCGAGGAAACGCGCCGATGACCGGGCTTCGGGTCCCGAACAGCAAGTAGTGTCCTATTCATGTAGCATTCCTCGATTTGCAGCAGGAGTTTTTGTGGCTTGGACGAAAATGAAGCTGACCCAAAGGGGGCTAGGTCCGGATCTGACAGCCACACCAAAGCTGTCGTCGTCACCAGTCAGGTCCTTCATTGATAGCCCTTGAAGACTGTTAAACCCACGAATCGTTGAACTTGTCACAAAGCTTAGGGGTCGGCGGAGCGGCTCGTTGTCTTCGGTAGTGTTGAAGGCAACGTTTTTTTTTTTTTTTTTTTTTTTTTTTTTTTGGCCCTGGTGATTGTTGCACAAAAGCTTTACCTGCCTAAACTCTGCCGACTCATCATGGAGGCTGCCGGTGCCGACCTTGGGGAAGCTGGATTCGGCATGCAGACTTGGACAGCTCTTTTTTGAAGCGTCCAACGACGGGATCGGTTTCGCCGAGGACGAGATGGTCGGAGGCAGAAAGTTAGTCTTGGCCTCTTCTCCGAAGCTTTTGTGTCCATTCTGTCTTCGATTTCGAGATGGTTCGGCTTAACCCAAAAATTGGGTTTTAGGAGGGGTTTCGGTACCAGCAGCACTGGGCGATTGCGTTGCTGAATTCTAAGCCTGGCTATGGTGAAGCTGGGGCTAGGGACCGGATATGGAGCCAGAGGATGGAGGATCCTGGCTTCACATTGTACATCTTGGGTGAGCTCGAACATTACCAGATGCTCATCGGACTTATGGTTTGGGCCGCAGGTTTGGAACCGAACCCAATGCTCCTGGAAACGTTGACAATGGCCGACCCGGAGGTTGACCGAGTGACATGTTTTAGACGACTTCTCTGGATAAGCTGAAGGCCACCCCGATAGGCCTATCAGCATTGATTAACTCGATGAATGCGGACTTTTGGTAGAAGGCCTAGGTTTTGATCCCCAGTGTCTATCCCTCGGCTTGTTGCTAGGAGCCTAGAACGCAGCATCGGTTGCCGTTTAATTTGGGGAATTGTGACAGCACCAAAGGCGAAATTCCCCATTACTGGCTTATCGCGTTAGCTAGGATTCGCCATGTTGCGGGCTCTTTTGCCTGTGTGGAGACACGTGGGCTATTTCTCAGCACAATGGAGCGCAAATCTGGTATTGCTAAGAGCGGATTCGGTATTGGATTGTAGATCTGCGTTGAAGGGGCATGATCTGATCACAAGCCACCATTCTGAATTTATTTTTCGCAAGAAACGATTTGTCGCTCCCACAGACGGCGCCAAACTGTTGATACAGTTTTCAGCATGGTGACGTGTCGGATGATGATTCGCCTTGTTCTTTATGATCTGCAAAATAATAAACACTGTGTCGGGGGGTGCCGACGATCCCCCTCCGATGCTTAAGTAAGATAATAGTTTGAATATGAGCAGAGTAATTTTTAGAAGCATAGAATAGCATGTACCTTAATATTAGAAGAGATTCTGGTATTTTATAGAGATTGAGGAGCAGTTTAGGATTGTTCCCGGTTTGTGCAGGGATCGGCAGTTGAGGAAGACGTGGCCTCGGGCGCACGGACACTTCGGGTTCCACGACCGCGTATCTCGGGCGCACGATCCCTTATGGATGACATGTTTTTTGGAGAGACTTCGGGCGCACGATCTAGTTATGTATAGTGTGTCGTGTCCCTTAAATCCCGGGTAATTCCAAGATATTCGCGGACTCGGGTGTTACGAGGTACCCGGGTCGGGTGGTCGGAGTCGGGTGGTCGGGTCGGGTGAACCGGTTAGGCCCAAATGATTTGTATGGGCTTTGTTAAACTAATATTTTCCCTAACAGTTTCCAATTATCATTGGATCCATGGAGTTGATAAGCCATCCTTTTGACAATGGCGTTGTCAGTGTGCCATTTGTGAAAGGATGGGTCAGTAGGATATGGCAGGGTCAGCTCGCCATTGATGTAACCCAATTTGTCTTTGCCGAAGATGTATATCTCGAGAAATTGGGACCACAAGCCATAGTTGGAGCCATCCAACTTGATGCCAATCGGTAGAGCTGAAGCTTCAAAGGTCACGATTAGGGCCTGGGCTTT
Source organism: Alnus rubra (assembly GCA_028654335.1). Classification (NCBI taxonomy): domain Eukaryota; kingdom Viridiplantae; phylum Streptophyta; class Magnoliopsida; order Fagales; family Betulaceae; genus Alnus; species Alnus rubra. The sequence continues at coordinate 2,825,280 of JAJPGS010001067.1, read as the reverse complement.
TGACAAAGCTTCGGCCATATTGGAGGTGAGTAATTCAGAGAGAATCTGGTCAATGGAGGATTCCTCTGTCTGGGTTGGTGTTTCGGTGCCTGCCATAGGTAGATAAGAGGCTAAACCCTAAGGCTGGGCGTGAACAAGGGACCAGATCGTAAGATGCTCTGATACCATGTCAACTTTGTTTCAGTATATTTCTCATTGATCAATTTACAAAGGTATTATATACATTTATAGAGAGATTTACTATGCTATTTTTGGGCTATACAGATTTTCAGTGCTAGAATCATGGCTTGGCAGTTTTTGGTTTATTCCTGAAATCTCTTTGATTTGGTTAATTCCTATAATCTCTCTGATTTGTCTCTTAATTGACAACTCACGCCAACACATAATTCTTGTGAATCTAGCTGCGTTCTCTGTCCATATGAATGATGATAATCGTGGCTTGTTTTGTTATATTTTGTGAAACTAGAGATTAAGAACGCTACCAGACGGGCACGCATAGGCCAATTTCAGCAATAGGCCGAGGCCAACTCAGGATTCAGAGCTCCAGTAAACCCTGGCCAAAATAAATTGTTTGAGACTCCACCATCAAGTAGAAGTAGACATTTTGTAAGCACAAAGCGTAGTAGGACCCAAAGACTACAAAGGATTAGATTTTTCTTCAGTACAAAACTTCGCAGGATAGAAAGAGAACAAAAAGGAGTATTTGGATATAGTGATGATACTGTATAATTTTTTTAACGATGTGGAGTCTTTGGAACTTTCAATTTCATTAGAATTGCACCTACTCATCAAAATGATCAAGACAATGACATTTTGTTGGAAATGAAGAAAGGGGAGTATTTGGATATAGTGATGATACTGTATAATTTTTTTTATGATGTGGAGTCTTTGGAACTTTTAATTTCATTAGAATTGCACCTACTCATCAAAATGACCAAGACAACAACATTTTGTTGGAAATGAAGATGTGGGACCTATAGAAATTAATGAAAGTAAAATAAAAAATTGTATGAAAAATCACTGAACTCTTGGACAGTAAAGCGAATATTAATCTGTCTCTTAGACAAATATTGTCTCCCACTTATATAATAAGTTTTGCAATAGGAAATAAAATAATTCTGTCATCAGGATACAATACTTCCTGAATGTAGTGTGCATATTGCAAATTTTGAACATTACTCTGAATAAGAAATTATGTAATATCAAATAAGAAGAAGAAGAAGAGAAGGAAAATATACTATAAAATATGCTGGGAAAAAATATATTTTATAAATTATAGAAGTAGCTTATTACTGTCTCTGATTGGTCAAAATACAATTTCTAATTGTTGAAAAAATAGTTTAAAATAACAGTTTCTGACGATTGAAAAGACAGTTAAATATTTAAAAAATATAACTGCTAGAAAAGCAGTTGTACACATCAGAAAAATGAACACGTAAATAATAAGCTCGTAGCTCATGTATGTCTAAAGCGACTATGCGACACGTATGTATGTGTGTGCAACAGCTAGTGCTTCGCACTGGGTGACACAACTAGCATGTGCATACTCAAAATCTAATATAATGTAAGAGTAGGATAAATGCTTATAAAACACACAAAAAACTCATAACTTTTCAATGTGTGACAAAGTGTAATTGAAAAAATAAAGGGAAAGTTGAAATATTGAAATTAGAGGGAAACTTAAATTTTTCAAGAAATAATTTTCAATACATTTGACAAAGTATTGTATGCTAAACAAAGTCAATATATGCTACTCATATTTTGAACGTATAGGGTTTTGTTAAAAAAAAAAAATTAATTTTTTATTAAAAGCGGTTAGCGGTTAAAAATCGATCTTCAATAGCTGCATAATATTTATCGTTGAAAGAGGAAGTCATGAACCACTTCAAAATATGGACGACAATTTTTAACACAACTCGCGAACCCAACACAAAACCAACGATAAATTAGAGGGTTAGAGTTTATTATAATCACGATCACTACCAGGTTGACTTGTTTAATAAACGGATCAATCTCGGGTTAGCACGCTTAACCCGTGAGTGACCTGTTTGACTAGTTAAAAATTAGATTTTAATTTTTCTTTTATAATAAATACGGGTCGAAACGGGTCAAACATTGGTCGTGTTGGGTTGACCTAATATGATATGTTTATTAAATGGGTTATGCGTGTTGGCACGGGTGGGGTCAACCAACATGACCTGTAACGGGTCAAGTAGGTCATGTCAGGGTCGAAGGGTCTGACCCGTTTAACTAAACAGGTCGTGTTAGGGTTGACTATTAACAAATTGACGAGTCAACCTGAACTCAATATGTCAACCCAAATTGCTAGTCCTACTTTGAATGGATGTTCTGTAAAGTAGGGGTGCATAAGCGAGACAATTATTAACTGCAAATAACTGTAACCATAAAACCACTTCATTTTTAGAGGGACATAAAAGGGACTTATAGTATTACTCATAAAATATATAAAGGGCATGCGAATGTGGTTGACTGTTATTCGCATATGTGGATAGTGACCGCATCCGCATGTATGGATAGTGGATGTGGGTGGTTAATATCCGCCCGCATGTACACTCCCAGTTTCTGATGGCATTACATTCTCTTATGAGAGTGGACAACGGAAAACAAAAAATTCCTCTTTCCTTTGGACATCGCATATCCATCTGAAAGTGATACCAACCCTGTGACCAGAATGTCAACTTTGTTTCAATATATTTCTCATCGATCAATTTACAGAGGTATTGTATACATTTATAGAGAGATTTGCTACTCTATTTTTGGGCTATACAGGTTTCAGTGCTAGAATCATGGCTTGACAGTTTATAATTTATTCCTGAAATCTCTATGATTTGGTTAATTCCTATAATCTCTCTAATTTGTCTCTTAATTGACAACTCACGCCAACACTCCCCCTCAAGTGGTAGCATCCAAATCTTCAATGCCCAACTTGTCCAGTGAGTTGTAAAACTCTTTGCTTGATACGGCATTTGTAAGAATATCCGCCAGTTGATCTTCATACTTCATGAATGGAAACCGAATTATTTTAGCTTCGAGATTTTCTTTAATAAAATCTCTTTCAATCTCCACGTGTTTAGTGCGATCATGCTAGATTGGATTGTGAGCAATAGCGATCGCTGCTTTGTTATCACAAAAGAGGTCCATCTCAGAGGTAGGTGCAAAGCCAATTTCTGTTAGAAGTCTTCTTAGCCATAGAAGTTCACAAAGTCCTTTAGTCATTCCAAGGAACTCTGCTTCAGTACATGACAATGCCACCACCTTTTGCTTCTTACTCCTCCATGTAACAAGATTTCCCCCAACAAACATGAAGTAGCCCGAGGTGGATCTTCTGTCTGTGGTGTTCCCTGCCCAATCTGCGTTTGTATAACCATTAACTTTGAGATGGTTATTCTTTGCAAACATAAGTCCTTTTCCCGGGGAGGATTTTAAGTATCGTAAAATCCGAATCACTGCTTCCATATGATCCTTACTCGGTTGGTGCATAAATTGGCTTACTACACTCTCTGTGTAAGCAATATCAAGGCGGGTATGCGAGAGGTAAATCAGTTTCCCAACTAACCTCTGGTATCTTCCTCTGTCTTTTGGCACTTGACTTGGATGTTCTCCGAGCCTGTGATTCTGAACAATTTATATTGGAGTATATGCTGGCTTACAATCCAGCAATCCAACCTCACAAAGTAAGTCTAGTATATATTTTTGCTGAGATAAAAATATACCTTTCTTTGATCTAGCAACTTCTATTCCCAGGAAATATTTGAGTCCTCCCAAATTTTTCATCTCACATTTAGTTGCCAATTGTTTTTGAAGCTTATCAATTTCCTTTGCATCATCCCTTATAATGATCATGTCATCAACGTATACAATTAATGCTGTTACCTTGCCCCGTTGATGCTTCAAAAATAATGTATGATCTGAATTACTTTGGCAGAAGCCATACTTCTTCATTGCTTGACTGAACCATCCAAACCATGCTTGAGGTGATTGTTTCAATCCATACAATTCGCGCTGCAACTTCCACACTACTTCAGTTTTTGAAGATGCTATGTAGCTTGGAAGAGTGTTCATGTAGACTTCCTCTTCAATGTCGCCATAAAGAAAGGCGTTCTTTACATCCAACTGATGTAATGGCCAATCAAGGTTGGCTGCAAGTAATAGCAAAATCCTAATTGTATTTAGTTTAGCTACCGATGAAAATGTTTCTTGGTAATCTACACCATATGTCTAGGTGTATCTTTTTGCAACTAGTCTCACCCTATATCGTTCTATAGATCCATCTACCTTGTGTTTAACTGAGAAGACCCACCTGCACCTGACTGTCTTCTTCCCTTGGGGTGGTGGGACCAAGGTCCATGTTTAATTCTTTAGTAGTGCCTCCATTTCTTCCTCTATTGCTTTTGTCCACTTAGGATCCATTAACGCCTCCTGAACTGTAGTAGGAATATGACATGCAGAGAGCTCCTGTGAAAAACTCTTGAGCGGCTCAAGCAATTTTTTGGTGGAAAAATAGTTGGCAATTGGATACCTCGACCTTCTTTCCTCCATGTCTGAGGAGTATCTATTTGATGGGTTGCCCCGATTATGCTTGAAAGGTAAGTTATACCCAGCATCTATAGCATTGATAATTGAGGGTGTGCCAATATTACTTACCTTAGGAATATTCTCAGGAGATGGGCCTCCAGGTACTGAGAGGCGGGGGGATTCAGGTTCTTCTCTTGATGGTATAGGCTCAGCTGCTAGAGGTTCTTCTTCTGATGTTTTGTCATTCTGATCTTCAAGCCATTCAAAGGTTAGCCACTTCAGCTCTTCATCCAGTGTCTCCCCTTGAAGAGGAGTAATTGATGCCGAGGAAGGTTAGAAATGGGAGGACTCCAGAAAGGTGACATCCATAGTCACTTAAATACACTGAGTAGTAGGGTCATAGCAGCGGTAGCCTTTTGGTGTGTAGCGTAGCCCAAGAAGAGGTACAGAAGAGCACAAGGGTCAAGTTTGGTACGTTGGTTCTTATGAAGATGTACATACGCCACGCAGCCAAAGATGCAGGGTGGGAGCATGAGGGCAGGAGGTAGAGAGATCGAGGCTGACAGGGATTGTAGTGGGGTTTGGAAATTTAAGACTTTGGACGGAAGGCGGTTGATCAAATGGATAGCAGTGGTAACAGCATCGGACCAATGTTTTGTGGGAACATGTGCACCAAGGAGGAGGGCTCGAGCAGTTTCAAGAATATGTCATTTTTTCCTTTCAGCTATCCCATTTTGTTGTGGTGTCTGGGGACATGAAGTTTCATGAATAAGGTTGTGGAGTTGAAAATAGGACTGAAAATGGTGATTAACATATTCTCCACCATTGTCAAAACGAAGAATCCAAATCTAAGCTGAAAACTGAGTCGGAATCATTGCATGAAATGATTGAAAACTTTAAATACTTCATCCTTATGTTTCAGCAAATATAGCCAAGTCATGCGTGTGCAATCATCAACAAATGTCACGAACCAACGTACACCAGAGACAATAGACACGAGGGATGGTCCCCATACATTGGAATGAATTAAAGCAAAATGAATGTCACTTTTATTCATGCTTAAAGGATAAGTAGCCCTAAATTTAACTCAGAAGTCTCTACATCAGAAAATAAATTAGGAAACAAATTCCTTAGATACTTGAATGATGGATGTCCCAAATGGCGATGCCACAACCAAATCTGTCGAGTCTTGGAACTCAATGAAGAAGACCTGTGATGAGCTCTCCCCACATTGAAATCTTCCATGTAGTATAATCCCCCTTTTTTAGCACCACGCCCAATTATCTTCTTGGTGAAAATATCCGGTATAAGACAAAAATCAGCAAATATGAGTACCACACAATTAAGGTATGTGGTAATTTGGCTCACAGATAGTAACTTGTGGGACAATGAGGGAACAAGTAAAGTGTTGGATAATTGAAGAGAGGGTGATAATGTCATAGATCCAGCTCTTGTGATGGGAGAAACCACTCCATTGGCATTTGCAATGCTAGTGCACCGTGGAGATGAATGGTGAGAGAGATCCGCGGGATCAAAGGTCATATGATCCGTGGCCCCAGAGTCAAGTAACCAATCATCACGGTCAGTATTGTAGTGAGAACTAATTAAGGCATGACAAGGATTAGAAAAATTCTGTTGAGGGATTAGAGAGAGAAACGGTTCGGTTACTACTACAGCAGCCTTGCCTATGCCTGTACTAGTACTAGCAGTGTCTTGTTTTTTTCGAGCTTGGAGTTCATGCCACTAGCCCGGATATCCATGCAGCTGGAAGCAATTTTCCCGTGTGTGCTTCATATTGCCACAATGAGTGCACTTTAATCCGTCAGGTCATGATCGAGCTTTAGAGCTAGATTTTTCAGCATGCTATGGGTGTGATCCATGGATCCTAAACTTGAGGCCTCTCGAAGCAAGCGTTGCTCTTGGAGGGAGTTCTCATGGTCACCTGCGTTCATCACCACCTGACGAAGTGCCTCTCTACGGACATGAGCATAAGCTTGCTCTACGGTAGGAAACGGGTGTAGCTGCAGCACGTCACTGCGGATGTTGTCCAACTTGTCGTCAAGACCATCCAAAAAAACGTAAGCCCGATCTTCTTGGAGGAGATTATTATACCTTTGAATATCAGCAGGGCACTCCATTGGATTTGGACGTCGAAAATCAATTTCACGCCAAAGACCTTGCAAGTTCGTGTAATATTTTTCCAGGGATCCACCTGCTTGACGGAGACGTGAAACACGGCGCCGGAGATCATAAACCTGGAATGTATCACCACCATCAAAATAGGTGGTGGCAGCAGAGTCCCACACCTGTTTGGCTGTGGGAAATTGAATAAAGTTTCCAATTAACGTTGGATCCATGGAGTTGATAAGCCATCCTTTTGACAATGGCGTTGTCAGTGTGCCATTTGTGAAAGGACGGGTCGATAGGAGATGGCAGGGTCAGCTCGCCATTGATGTAACCCAATTTGTCTTTGCCGAAGATGTATATCTTGACAACTTGGGACCATAAGCCATAGTTGGAGCCATCCAACTTGATGCCAATCGGTAGAGCTGAAGGTTCAGAGGTCACGATTGGGGCCTGGGCTTTGGACAAAGCTTCGGCCATATTGGAGGTGAGTAATTCAGAGAGAATCTGGTCAATGGAGGATTCCTCTGTCTGGGTTGGTGTTTCGGTGCCTGCCATAGGTAGATAAGAGGCTAAACCCTAAGCCTGGGCGTGAACAAAGGACCAGTTCGTAAGATGCTCTGATACCATGTCAACTTTGTTTCAGTATATTTCTCATTGATCAATTTACAAAGGTATTATATACATTTATAGAGAGATTTGCTATGCTATTTTTGGGCTATACAGATTTTCAGTGCTGGAATCATGGCTTGGCAATTTATGGTTTATTCCTGAAATCTCTCTGATTTGGTTAATTCCTATAATCTCTCTGATTTGTCTCTTAATTGACAACTCACGCCAACACATAATTTTTGTGAATCTAGCTGTGTTATCTGTCGAATGATGATAATTGTGGCTTGTTTTGTTATATTTTGTGAAACTAGAGATTAAGAACGCTACCAGATGGGCACGCATAGGCCAATTTCAGCAATAGGCCGAGGCCGACTCAGGATTCAGAGCTCCAGTAAACCCTGCCCATAATAAATTGTTTGAGACTCCACCATCAAGTAGAAGTAAACATTTTGTAAGCACAAAGTGTAGTAGGACCCAAAGACTACAAAGGATTAGATTTTTCTTCAGTACAAAACTTCGCAGGATAGAAAGAGAACAAAAAGGAGTATTTGGATATGGTGATGATACTGTATAATTTTTTAACGATGTGGAGTCTTTGGAACTTTCAATTTCATTAGAATTGCACCTACTCATCAAAATGATCAAGACAATGACATTTTGTTGGAAATGAAGAAATGGGAGTATTTGGATATAGTGATGATACTGTATAATTTTTTTATGATGTGGAGTCTTTGGAACTTTCAATTTCATTAGAATTGCACCTACTCATCAAAATGACCAAGACAACAACATTTTGTTGGAAATGAAGATGTGGGACCTATAGAAATTAATGAAAGTAAAATAAAAAATTGTATGAAAAATCACTGAACTCTTGGACAGTAAAGCGAATATTAATCTGTTTCTTAGACAAATATTGTCTCCCACTTATATAATAAGTTTTGCAATAGAGAATAAAATAATTCTGTCATCAGGATACAATACTTCCTGAATGTAGTGTGCATATTGCAAATTTTGAACATTACTCTGAATAAGAAATTATGTAATATCAAAGAAGAAGAAGAAGAGAAGGAAAATATACTATAAAATATGCTGGGAAAAAATATATTTTATAAATTATAGAAGTAGCTTATTACTGTCTCTGATTGGTCAAAATACAATTTCTAATTGTTGAAAAAATAGTTAAAAAATAACAGTTTCTGACGATTGAAAAGGCAGTTAAATATTTTAAAAAAATAACTGCTAGAAAAGCAGTTGTACACATCAGAAAAATGAACACGTAAATAATAAGCTCGTAGCTCATGTATGTCTAAAGCGACTATGCGACATGTATGTATGTGTGTGCAACAACTAGTGCTTCGCACTGGGTGACACAACTAGCATGTGTATACTCAAAATCTAATATAATGTAATAGTAGGATAAATGCTTATAAAACACACAAAAAACTCATAACTTTTCAATGTGGGACAAAGTGTAATTAAAAAAATAAAGGGAAAGTTGAAATATTGAAATTGGAGGGAAACTTAAATTTTCATGAAATAATTTTCAATACATTTGACAAAGTATTGTATGCTAAACAACGTCAATATATGCTACTCATATTTTGAACGTATAGGTTTTTGTTAAAAAAAAAATTAAATTAAATTTTTATTAAAAGCGGTTAGCGGTTAAAAATCGATCTTCAATAGCTGCATAATATTTAGTTATTGTTAACCGCTAACCTGCGTTGTGGTTTTTGTTATTTAAAATTGATTATTGCCTAAAGCGATTGCGGTTAGAAGAAAGTAACCGCAATCACAACTAGTTGTACACCCCTACAATGTAAAGTATAACTTACTTAAATGGTAGTATAATACTTGAATGTATTAGGCAATAATCATTTTGTTATTTAAAAAAGATACATACATAAATGTAACTTCCAAAACTAAAAGTGACCGCATATCTAATGCCAACACATGTTTGATGGAGATAGTTCTACCCAACTGGTGAGGGAAAAGGAGGGCAAATAGTTTTTTGAACAAATTACACACACAAATCTACAAACTTAACACTAAATGTAATTGTGATATATGGTTTAATTTATGAGTTAAATGTAACAAGATTTTTTATTTTTTTATTTTTTCAATAACAAGGATTTTCAGCGTTTTGTTCTTATTAATGCTAGTGCATACTGCATATGCAATTCTTCCATTGATATACATCAAATAATTATTGATTAGATTATTCCTAAAAGAATTATTATGTAATCACTCAACAAAATATAGACGGTCTAATTTAAGGCTGGCTAGATATGAACATATCTTTCCTTATAAATATTTGTTCAACCGACAAACCCGATTGTCCCCTTTGGTGATAAAACTGAGAGGAGGCTTCATATATACTTCTTCATCAAGATCACCATGGAGAAACGCATTGTTGACATCAAGTTGATGGAGATGCCAATTCTTAATGGCAGCCAAGGCAAGGAGACACCGGACTGTAGTGAGCTTAGCTACAGGGGAGAAAGTCTCAAAATAATCGAGGCCTTCACATTGAGTGAAGCCTTTGGCAACAAGACGAGCTTTGTAGCGCTCAATAGAACCATCCGAGTTGTGCTTGATCTTATAGACCCATTTGCAGCCTATAGGAGTCTTATGAGGAGGTAAAGACACGAGATTCCATGTATTATTGTCCTCTAGTGCCTTTATTTCAGCTTGCATAGCCTCACGCCAGCAAGGGTGTTGAACAGCTTGGTGATAGTATTGAGGCTCAATTGAAGTGGAAATAGTGGAAACAAAATGTTTATAAGAAGATGACAGTTTATCATAAGAAAGAACATTGGAAAGAGCATAAGGAATACCTGAAACATTGGAAGAAATACTTGGAGATGATAGAGAAGAAGTAGCCATTTGGCAATGAAAATTTTGTAAGTAACTAGGTTTATGTGTGACTCGTGAAGATTTTCTAAGGGAAATAATGGGAGCATGATTATTATTAGAAGTAGAAACAGGAAAAGGATGAACAGAATCAGAATTAGGATGAACAGAATCAGAATTAGGAGAGGTGGAATGCAGTTGATCAATATCATCATAATCAGAAATGGAAAGAGGTAAAACAAGATCATGATATTGAGGATGAGATGAATGAAAACTAGCATGAAAAGGAAACACATCTTCATGAAAAACAACATCACGAGAAACAAGTAAAGTATGAGTAGAAAGATCAAACAATTTGTATCCTTTCATGTTATAAGGATAACTAACAAAAACACAAGGTTTGGCACGCGGATCAAACTTAGAACGATTTCTAGTAAGAGTGGAAACAAAACAAAGACAACCTATGACACGAAGATGAGAAAAAATAGGAGGAGCAGAAAACAAACACTCATAAGGAGTTTTGTTGGACAAAATGGGGGTAGGGATTCGGTTAATAATATGAGTGGCTGAAAGAATACACTTACCCCAAAAATGTAAAGGAAGATTAGCTTGAAACCTTAAAGCACGAGCAACATTTAATAAATGTTGATGTTTTCTTTCAACAATTGAATTCTGTTGAGGTGTCTCAACACAACTCAATTGATGAATGATGCCTTTAGATTGATAGAATGCAGGCATGTGAAATTCAATTCCATTATCAGTGCGCAAGCATTTGACTTTAGAACTAAATTGAGTTTCAGCTAACTGAATAAAGGCTATAAGCAAGTTTCGGGTTTGAGACTTAGTGACCATCAAATGGATCCAAGTGAAACGAGAAAAATCATCAACATTGGTGAGAAAATATTTAGGGTTAAATACCCTATTGGTACCTGAGTTTTACGTGATTTTAAATTTAGTACCTCAGTTTTGTTTTGTATCATAGGTGGTACCTGAATTAAGGGTAAAAACCCATTTGGTACCTCTGTTAGATTTTCCGTCTGAATTTTAACGTCTCGCCACGTGTCAACCGCTAAGGTTGACATGTGGCACTACATAAAAAAAAATTAAAAATTAAAAATTGAAATCTTTAAAAAATGATTAAAAATAATAAAATTTTAAAAAAGAAAATTAAAAAAAGAAAAAAGAAGAGGGGTGGCTGAGCCACCCCCTTGGCCGGTCTGGCCAGTCTGGGGTGGCTCGGCCACCCCATGGTAGAAAAAAAGAAAAAATAAATAAAAAATTATGGGTTTTGGCCCTTGGGGGTGGCCGAACCACCCCCTAGGGCCATGGGGGTGGATCGGCCACCCCCAGTCCGGCCGGTATGGGGGTGGCCGAACCACCCCCATGGCCCTAGGGGGTGGTTCGGCCACCCCCAAGGGCCAAAACCCATCAAAAAAAAATTGAGGGTTTGCCCTTGGGGGTGGCCGAACCACCCTCTAGGGCCAAGGGGGTGGTTCGGCCACCCCCATACAGGCCGGCCTGGGGTGGCCGAACCACCCCCATGGCCCTAGGGGGTGGTTCGGCCACCCCCAAGGGCCAAAATCCATCCAAAAAGAAATTAAGGGTTTGCGCTTGGGGTGGCCGAACCACCCCCATGGGCCACGGGGGTGGTTCGGCCACCCCAGGACGGCCTGTATGGGGGTGGCCGAACCACCCCCGTGGCCCTAGAGGGTGGTTCGGCCACCCCAAGGGCAAACCCTCAATTTTTTTTTGATGGGTTTTGGCCCACGGGGGTGGCCGAACCACCCCCTAGGGCCAAAACCCTTCAATTTTTTTTTTTTTTTTTTTTTCAACTGTGGGGTGGCCGAACCACCCCCTATGGGGTGGTTTGGCCACCCCAGACCGGCCAGACCGGCCAAGGGGGTGGCTCAGCCACCCCTCTTCTTTTTTCTTTTTTTAATTTTCTTTTTTAAAATTTTATTATTTTTTATCATTTTTTAAAGATTTCAATTTTTAATTTTTAATTTTTTTTATGTAGTGCCACGTGTCAACCTCAGCGGTTGACACGTGGCGAGACGTTAAAATTTGGACGGAAAATCTAACAGAGGTACCAAATGGGTTTTTACCCTTAATTCAGGTACCACCTATGATACAAAACAAAACTGAGGTACTAAATTTAAAATCACGTAAAACTCAGGTACCAATAGGGTATTTAACCCAAATATTTAACACCATTAAGAGAATTAGCAGAAAAAGGACCCCAAATATCACAATGTATCAAATCAAAGATTTTATTGGAACTTGAAGTGCTTACAGGAAAATGCAAGCGATGTTGCTTAGCCAAAGGACAGATAGTACAACATTTATTTGAATTTACAGATATGCTGGGGTCATATTGACTGAGAATTTGAATGCAAGAATCAGATAAATGGCCTAATCTATAATGCCATACATCAGAAGAAACAGATTTAACAGACAAGCTTTGAGCAGGAATTGAAATGAGTGAAGATGGTAATACTGGTTTAATGATCAGATGGAACAAACCGCCACATTCTCTACCCACTCCAATCATCTTCCATGTCCACAGGTGCTGAATGAAACAGAAATCAGCAAGAAAAATAAGGCAATAAGAAGAAAATTTGGTTAGTTGACTTGCTGATATAAGATTGAAAGAAAATGAAGGAACACAAAGAACATTGGTTAATGTTAAAGAAGCAGAAATTTTAACAGTCCCAATGTGAGTAACCGAAGCAAATTGACCATTAGGAAGTTTGACAGATTTGGAAATAACAGATGTAATTGTGGTAAGAAAAGAGATGGAACAGACCATATGGTATGTGGCACCCGTGTCTATAATCCACGGATGATTAACAAGTTGAGAAGCAACTTGAAAGGAAGAAATAGAAGAAAAAACAGAATGTTGGGAAAATTGAGAATGATTAACAGAGGTGAAAATTTTACCTGACATATGAGGAACAAGATGGTTTTGAGGTGGTCCAACTTGGTTTACTGATGAAACCCCTTCAGTACGAGGCTTAATCATAGCAAAAAGTTGTTGAATCTGCTCCTGAATGATAGGCAAAGTAACAGAGGGAGACTCACTCTCTGAAACTTGATTTGCAGAATGGGTATCTGCTTCATTCTTTCCTTTGGTGAATTTGAAACCAGGAGGAAATCCGTGTAATCGGTAACACTTCTCCATAGTGTGGCCATAAACTCCACAGTGACTGCATGTGGGACGATCCTTTCGAAAGGATGAAGAGGATTTGCCATAGCGGGTAAAATTCCCAGCAGCAGGTCGAGAAGATACAGGTTGAGATGGAGAAGTCTTAGCTATCAAAGCAGCTGTATTATGGCTCATGGAACTAAGAGAGCCAGAAATTTCCTTTTGACGTTCATGTTGAACAACCAATAAAAAAACTTTATTAATGGGGGGAAGAGGATCCATTAATAAAATTTGACCTTTCACATGTGAAAATGATTCATTCAATCCCATTAAGAATTGAAGAACATACTCTTGGTGATGATAATCAGTGAGAGTCTTCAGAACACCACAAGAGCATTTGCCGCAAAGACAAACAGGTAATGGACGATAGATTAACAATTCATCCCATAATCCCTTGAGAGAAGTAAAGTAGCTGCTTACCGATTGATCTTCTTGTGACATAGCTGAAATTGCCTTTTGTATTTGATAAATTCTAGGTCCATTCTGTTGAGAAAAACGATCACGCAAATCATTCCACATGACTTCGGCTGAATCAACAGAGATGACACTGGCAGCAATTTCTTTAGAAACCGAATAGATGATCCAAGATAAAACCATGTTGTTGCAACGCGTCCATGAGTAATGGTCTGCATCTGAAGGATTCGGCCTTGGTAAGGTACCATTGATGAACTGAAGCTTGTTCTTAGCAGTCAAAGCCATGAACATGGACCTGCTCCATGTGTAATAATTGTCGCCAGTGAGCAATTGAAAAACCAATACGGAACCAGGGCTATCACCGTGGTGAAGATACAATGGATTTGAATCCATTGGAGGGAGATTCAAGACAGCAGAATTAGAATTCATGAAGAGAGATTGAAATCAGAGGTTGAAATTCACGAAGAGCGGAAGAAAAAAAATTTCTAGGGTTCTAGTTTTGCTCTGATACCATATCAGAATTATGATTGCATACAGAATGTTTACAGAACAGAGAGAATTGGTTTCAATCTTTCGTTGAATTGTATTGAAAAATTAAGTCTAAAACTTTACAAAGAGATATTTATACATCCACATTCTGCAGTAAAGAAAGATAGCAGAAAAGTAACTATAGTTCAGCTAACTAACTAAGTTAACATCTAACTAACTATGTTAACAAGATACAAACAGCTAGCATAACAGAAGAAAAATAGACAGCTCATTCTACACGTGCTCTCATACTACACGTGTTATTTAATAATTAGGGTTTTTTAGAGCTTATTATGTTTTCTTTGGTCATAAACTCATAGTTTATAGGGAAAATTCAAATACCTCTCTTAAACTACTATCCAATTGATAATGTTATCCAAAACTTTCAATTGGGACGGTATCCATCACAAAATAAAAATAAAAATGTCAATGTCCTCAAATGACGAAAAATACCCTTAATAAAATAAAATAAAAAACGAAAACTATTTTATTTTATTTTTTAAAAAAAAAATGCTCTGTCTTACTAACAACAACCAAGGATCTCTTTAGTTCTTCTACATGAGCTCTGTCTTCGATCACCAATACCTCTTGCTAACTCATCACAATTTTGCTCCAAAATCTCCTTTGCCCGCTTCTCCCTCTTAAGCTCCTTCATTGCCTTTGAGAGGGATGCTTTTGTATCTGCAAGTTCTTTAATTACCGAGCTTCTTGTTCAATCTCTTTGTCTTTCTTAGCTTATTCTCAACCTCGAGCTCTTTTGCTATATATATGCATCTTATGGCATCACGAATCTTATCTCATTCCTTGATCTTCCAGGCTGCCTTTTCTTCTGCAAAATGTCTCATGAGGTACTCAATCTCATTAGGGTCAGACCTTTGTTCACGGATCTGGTGACGTGGGGACCCCATCAAACTTCCCAGTATAATTGATACGATGCCAAATAGAAAAAATAAAAACTAAAAACAACTAAACAAGCTAAATAAATGATATGATTCAGTAGCTTCTTGGCCCATTGACCAAGAAAATAGCCACCAAAAAGGTGGGTTTTATGGCAGATCAAAAGATTGTTTATTGCATACTTTTGGCAATAGGAAGAGTCTTGGTTGCCGCGATAGAAAATATTGCACTGAGATTAACTGAGCTAGAATTGTTGTAGAGGAAAACTCTACTTCGATGTCTGGTAAAAGAGGTGCCCGATGATTGGTGAGTAAGAACATTCTTAATTAACTCTCCAAATTTCTTCCAAATTTTAGTTAAAAAAATCTACTTTTATTATTTTTACTATTACTTTTAACAAACTTCCTATATTAAACTCTCCAAATATTTTCCTATTTCAACTATATATTAATTTTTTTTATTGGTTTTAAGTAACCACTTCTAACAAATAAGAAGAGAAAAAAAGTGAAAAGTGAAGTAAAAAGAAAGATAAATTATTAAATATTCAATAGCTCATGAAATTTGTGAGCAAAATTTAAAATGAAATTTTGACAAGAGCCAAAATAAAGAAATTATATAGAATTTGTTGAAGTGGATTTTTTTTAATTTTTCACCAAATTTTAATGAAAAATTTGAAATGGAGAGATCATTAGGGTACTCTAAGAGACATCTATTATTTGCAAACTACATAGACAAAAAAAAGGCATCAACTAGGGGGAGAGAGAGAGAGAGAGAGAGAACACAAAAGCCTTAGATCTGCTGCTCAGAGAGGAATACATGCAAAGAAGATTGCGCATGGCGGAGGCACGTCAGATCTACTTGTAGTTGTGGTGATGAGTAGGATGCACATGTAGTAGGGTATACATGCGGATCCAGTTATTTGCAATATCTACAAAATACAGATATCACTTTTATATATTTACATTCACGTCATTTTTTTACGATTCGCATTTGCGTGGTTACTGTGGTTATTATCTACTATCTGCAAATAGGTTATTGACCTATTTTAAACTCTTTTTAAAAATAACGTTGACCGGTTTTTAGTCTTTTGAGCCTATTTTGAAAATATAATGCAACACTGAAAATATGTAGAACTGAAAAAAAAAAAATGAGATGATGGATATGACTTCAAAATATTCACAGTAATCAATGCTTATAATAAACATCCTTATGTTTTTTTATCCATAATTCAATGAACATAACAATCAAGCCAGCAAACATAAAAAAAACATAAATTACAAATCCAACATAAAAAACATAAATTGTCTAAATATAACACATTGATCATAAGTAGGGGTGTGCGCGGGGCGGATTTCAGCCCTTTTTGCCCCTGCCCCGCACCCCTGTGGGTTGTGAAAATCGCACCCGCGCACATCACAAAAAAGTCAGAATCCGTGCGGTGGGGGGTGATGCGGGGCGGGGGGGTGCGGGTTGTGTGGGGCGGGGTGATTCGAAACCTAGATCTAGAAAGCTAGATTTTCTCAGGAACCAAACAAGAAAATCAGATTCGATTTATTCAAACAAATCACTAGAAATCAATGAAATCACAAACAAATCACATACAAGCTCTGGAGCTTCATGATGTCCCCACAGGACCGGCGACTCGGCGAGGCATATCAAGCTTTCCAATCTCCATGGTCGACATCTCTTCCCAAATAAGAGATGGGAAGAAGCCTGTAGAATTGCAGTAACATTTTCATGCTGTTGAGTGAAAAAGTAATAGAATCAAACAATGTGACAAGATCAAAAGAAAAATAAGATAGAAGAAGTTAAGGAAGAAAGATTCTGCCAAAGGGAAGAAAGAAATGAAAATGAAGGGGGGATGGGGTTAAGCGGTGCTAGGTAAGTATAAGGGTAGGGTTTTTTTTTTTTTTTTTTCCTAGGGTTTTCTTATGCGGGGCGTGGCGGGTCCTCGATTTTTTTTTTTACAACCAAGACCCACAATCCGCCCCGCCTCGCACGGATCCCCCATATTTTGACCCGCACCTGTTGAAAAAACCATAAAACCGGTCTTTCTAGGGGCGGGGTAGAGCGGGGGAGTCGGGGCGGGTCCTGCCCACCCCTATTCATAAGAATTTGTTAATAGCGTTATGTTGTGTTGAATATATATATATATATATACATGTATTCGGATGCGGTTATTAATCGCATCGGCATATCCTAAAATTGTTATCCACATGTGCGGATAATAAATACATATATGTTTGAATAATAGATGCAAACGATTAATATCTATCCGTATGTACACTCTTAACGTGCGGCGGAAAATGAATGTGGAGGGTAAGAATGAGATCGAGAAGAGAGGGAGGAGAGGGGTGCATGGAAGGATCGAGGAGGTGGACAATAGATCTACTGCATAAAAGTTGTAGATCTGTCACCTCAAGCGGTGCATGTAGGTCATCCGAAACGATTGTAAAATTTTTTATTGAATAAATTTTTTTTTAATAATAATCTATATAAAACTCAACAATAATTGTCATTGTTACATAAAAAGAGTACTCGCTAGTCTCCTCTCGCTAACTTCTATTTTACTTTCCATTATTCACAGCGTAATAACACAATTTTTCATTATCATATAGATATTCTTCTTTTAGATGGATGAATAATCCATAATGCATACCCATCTTCCCCACAGAATCCACAGGCCTAAACCCTTCCACCGTTAAACCTCCACAACAGCAACACATGGCTTCCCTTTCTTCTCTCTCTTTTCCCCAGCACCTCACAATCTCTGCCTCCAAACTTCCCAAAACTCACACAAAGCCCACTCTCATACTCTGCAGATCTACTACACAGGAACAGCATTATGACCACCACACGGCCTCCGTCTCAGAGACCCATTTCTCGGACTCCGTGCCCGGACCCGATGGGACCGGACCCGCTGCTCCCACCCGAGGCCAGAGATTTCTCGAACGCCACCGGTCCCTCGAGGCCGCGAAGCTCGTGGCCGAAGAGAATAGTAAGTCCAAGAAGAAGAAGGCGAAGAAAGAGAAGCCCTTGAAGGTTTCCACTGCGGTGGCTTCTTGTTATGGGTGTGGGGCTCCGTTGCAGACTTCGTATTCGGATGCTCCGGGCTATGTGGATTCCCAGACCTATGAACTGGTACAAACTACATTCTGAATTCTTTTATGCAAGTTTACATTTAAGTGGCTTTTATTTTTGGGTGCTTCTTTAAGAGCTAAAGCTTATCCGAGAGCTAGAATGAGAATGCCCAGCAAGTATTTTTGCGAAATTAGAGGCTTTTGCTTTGATTGATACATCAAAAGCGGAAGCAAATTGGAACTTTTTTTTTTTCGTAGCAAAATTTTCTGTTGCTTTTGCTCAGGAAAAGCTAGAAATTAATTTGATTGTTGGATATGAACTGTTGTGTAAAAAAAAAGCAATTTCCACCAAGCGTTCACGATTTGGTTATCGCATATTTTGTCAGAAATTGAGTTTTGTCAAATTGCATTGATTGGTATCTGTATATTTGGAGTCTTATCCCCTGAGCGTTTGAATATTTGGAGTTGAAAATGACGCGCGATTCGGGAATGTAAATAATTGTGCAGAAGAGGAAACACCGCCAGCTTAGAACTGTTCTATGCGGGCGGTGCCGGCTACTGTCTCATGGGCACATGATAACTGCAGTCGGTGGAAATGGAGGTTATCCCGGTGGAAAACAGTTTGTGACAGCTGAACAACTTAGGGAGAAGCTGTCTCACTTGCGCCACAAAAAAGTGCTGATTCTTAAACTGGTGAGTGCCATCTATCTGACGCTTGCTTTGTGATTAAGTAAATGGATTACCTTGATATTTCTAGAATATGATTAATGTATGGAGGTCTGCTTTAGTTCTGGTTGGTCTGATAAGTTGCTTATGAACATATTTTTTTGCTCTATTTGTGGAAGAATTTATATACCTGTAATTGAACGTCTGGTCGGGGGTGAGCTAGTATTTTTGGGTAATACTAATTTGCTTGGGCTTGCAAGGTATTAGGGAGTATATGCATTTGCTTTTGTAGAAGATAGAGGAAATTCCTTAAAACTTTTTCTTTTTAGTTGTATTCGTTTTTTTCCCCTAGGCCAGCACTCATTTTATTTTTGTGGCGGGCACTATTTTCATTGTAGTTAACCCATCTGTAAGTAGCTCAGAAAAAATGTAACCCATCTGTAAGTAATATAAAACACAAATTTGTGTGTGAAGCAAAGAGAAGGAGAGGAGGGTGGGGGTGGGAGGGGGTTTTTATGTATTGATGCTTAGATGGAAGGCTCCATTCCCTTTTATTTCTTTATTTATCGTAATTGTCATCATTAACTAAAACTTTTGATCAATTGCTTTGAGCTGGCTTCAGTGCACACGAGGTATGGTAAGTGAATGTCCGGCCTAGTACTATGTAGGCACCCTTTGGCGGTCTAAACATCTTGGCATGTATGTGGACCAACAAGAATATTTTCTTGCTTTCATCTTCCTGATCTGTTGTTCCTAAAAGCAAGTATATTGCATGTTGTCTCAGTAACATTGTCTATTTACCAAATTGTATAGGATTCAACAAATACATGAGAATGACAAAGAAACTTTTCCTGTCTCACTTGCAGTTTAATATTTTGTAATGATAGTGAATCATATCCAGGTTATCTGGACAAAGAATGATTTGATAATCTAACAAAAAGATAGCCCACATATGGCTCAGCTGATAAAGTGGCATGGTGGGGAAGGGAAAGTTCATAGTTTCAAATATTTCCTATAGAAAGGACTCATAATTATGTTAATATGATCCGACTCATCTTCTGCACTGGTCACATGGACATTTTGTTCGGTGATCTCATATTTATTACAATTTAATTATAACGATGGCAGAAATTCATAAAGCCCATGATAGGCACGTTGCTCTAATTCTTTTTGTTAATAACCTCTAGGTTGATATTGTGGACTTCAATGGCAGCTTTTTGGCTCGTGTGCGCGATCTTGCTGGTGCGAATCCAATAATATTAGTTGTGACAAAGGTAATAATCTGCATGTTGGAATCTAATATCATCATACCATGCGTCGTTTTTACCATGAAGTGATTCAGATAATGATCATACTTTTCACTTTCAGGTTGATCTCCTACCAAAAGGGACTGATCTAAATTGTGTTGGTGATTGGGTAGTAGAGGCCACTACAAAGAAGAAGCTTAAGTAAGTTTGGAATCTTTTTTAAGAAGAGAATCATTTTTTTCTTCTCTCTGCAAGCCTTTTTATTTTTAGGATACGTTGTTACATAAGTTCACAACATGAAAATAAATTCATGTGCTCAATGAGTTGAGTTTGAGGTTCTTGTGCAGTTTTCATGAAGTTTCCACAATAGGTTTCTTTTTTTCTCAATGACCGAAAAGCTTACCTGCAGCATGCTTAGGGTTGCACACTTATAAGTCTGTTATTTTTCTGCAGTGTTCTGAGTGTCCATCTGACAAGTGCAAAGTCTTTGGTTGGAATAGTAGGAGTTGCATCAGAAATTCAAAAGGAAAAAAAGGTTTTTATCTCCTCCATGAATGCCCTCCCAGAAGCTAGTAATATAACTTAATGAAAGCAAGTGGTCATTGCTGGAAAATTAATGGTATAGTGATCTTCTTTCATAGTTTTCTATATGAAAATGCGGTTAATATTTCAGAAAATATCTCCAAAGTCCAAATCAGTACCATGATCTACACCCTAGCTAGGAAGCTATTTTACATGGGACTTGGGTATGAGCAGCTGGAATGGATGTCTCTAGGTGTCTGGCTTATCTAGTGTCTATATGATACAAGATTTCAACTTGTGTCTTTCTGAAACAAGATGGAGAAAATCCTCAAAACAAAGTAAAAAAAGAAGAAGATAAAAATAATACCTTTTTGTTAGTGAAGATCTTTTCTGTACACGGTATCAAAGTGGCAATATATACAAGGTAATTGGACTTTCCTGAATCTCCTATTACTTATAGTATGCAATGCCATTATTAATGTTCCAACAGCCCACGTCTTATAGCAAACTACCGTTATTTTCCACACCCATTGGTGGATTAATCAGATCAAGCAAACAAGACAACCCAGGAAAATATTAAAAGTTCTCTCTTTTTCAAATGATTTTTTTTTTTTGATAAGTATATTTCAAAAAAAGCGCAGAGGGGCGCAACTCAAAGTATACAGGATACCTCTAATCCAAAGAGAAAGAATAACACAAATCTAAAAAATCAGAAAAAGAACAATCAAACATAGAATGTAGCGTCACTCTCCACGTAATAAGGTTTGTATCACCAACTTCTTCAGATTAAGGGTTGGCTCTCTTATATGCTTCCCGTGTATAAGGGTTGCGCCCCTCTGCGCTTTCAATGAATTGAGTTGCAATTACTTATCAAAAAAAAAAAAACTTCTTCAGGTTAAGCGAATCAATCTCACAATCTTCAAAACTGCGTGCATTCCGTTCCTTCCATAGACACCACATCAAACACAACCGAGCCATTCTCCACATCGGCACCAACAACCAGTTGCCCTTTTGCTCCCTCCAACTCCCCAACATATCGATCACCGAACGAGGCATAACCCACGCAACACCAAACAGCTGCAAAATCATACTCAACACTCTTTTTCAAATGTAATAGACTTATAACAGCTATATAGAGTCAAGTTGGAGATAGGGAATTGGACACAGTGTATATCAGAAATAGAAAACGTGGAATTGAAATGCCAATATTGTACTAAATGTGGTCCTTGACTTATGGGTTTGACTTGTAGTTTACTGGAATTGAATACAAAATTCAATGTTTGTGCATAGGATAAACTATCAATGTTATGTAGTTCTATCACAGGAACATTTTTTTTTTAAAAAAAAAAAAAAAAAACTATACCATCCCATTAGTGGAATTAGCCACCAACCTAGACTTCTACTAGCTTCCTTCCTTTTGTTATTCATGTTTTGCGATCTTATATCTTGTCCTTACCAAGCTAATTCTTTCCACAAGTTATAGTATGTCATATTCAGCAGTAAGGACATGGTGTTATAAACTTTAAATTTTGGCTTTATGAAGCAATTTTTAAATATCTATTTATTTTCACTTTATTATTATTATTTTTTTCTTAACTTAACTTCTTGAGTTGATTCTTTGGTGCAGGGGCGGGATGTTTACATTCTGGTTAGTAAATTTCTGAATTGGAAGCTCCCCATTAATGCACAGAGTAGGGTCGAAATGTCAATTGTTCTTACTATATTGATATTCTTACTGAACTGTAATGGCATTGGTCCTTTTGCTTGAATTCCTGCTCATAAGACTGTATACTTTGAAAATGGAAAATAAACATTCTAATTGTTAATGCTTCTCAGAGTTGTTTCACTGTTGATTCAGTTGTGAGTCATGTTCTTTAGGTTGCGATGACTATATTTTTAAATTTAGCCCAAAAAGAGAAGCTCGGAAGCTAGAGCCTTTGAAAAGAACAGGGAAGAATCCTCCTTAGGAGTAAGCAAGTTTGGTAACTTTAATTTCTTAGATATTAAATTTTTTATATATATTGTAATTATATAAATGTGCAAAAGGAGTGCAACCTTTGTACAGATATTAAGAAATGAATTTCAATTTCTTTTTTTGTTTGATTTATTATGGCTGAAATGGCACCTCCTCCCCCAAAAAGTATGGTCTTGGGTTCAAAAGCCACTGGGTATGTAACTTACCAATGAAAAATTATTTGTGCGTTATACCTAAAATAGGACTGGCATGATATGAAGGTGTGCGGCATATTTCATAAAATTATTATGGACATTCTTTGATTAATATGCTAATGTTTAGCTTTAAATCTTCTTGCATTGTGAAAGATTCCAGGCATTCGATTTGTAGTTCTTTGGTTTTTAAATGGATGATGAAAATAATTGGCACTTATCTTTGCTTTTTGTTTGTTGATACTTGGTTTTTTTTTGTTTTAATAGACAGTTGTCTGCAATTTTATCAAAATTAATATCTCACCAGCTGATAGAAGTGATTACATTTATGATAGTTTATTACCATTCCTTCAGGGCGCTGCTAATGTTGGGAAATCTGCATTTATCAATGCTTTACTTAGTAAGTCAATGTAACTTTTTTTTGTATTTCATTAATTTTGGCGAAGGTATTTGTTAATAGTTTTTTGAAAATTCAATTAATTGGAAGGCATTAACTAGCAGCCCTTGCCCATTTATGTCACTCTTTTGATTGATAAAGGAATGCAACTGAAATTAAAGACAAATATATTCTGTATAGTGAGTTTTTTAAGTTCAAAAGTGTTATTTGGTTGTGGAGTTAATAAATCAGAGTACAGAGGTAGGAATCAGTAGAGAAGTTGTCATGGTTGGCAATTTAGAATCTTGACTGAATCCTTTAATTATTGTTGTCAGGATGGTGATTGAGTCGGGCCTCTTGCTTCCCCAAGCATGCACTTTAGCTAATTTGTCTGTTGTGAAAATTTTAATCAATCTGAAAGTGGGTGGGGAAAATTATATTGCGGAATCTTATATAGCAACTATGATCTACACTTAATTTTTCATTTTTTTTATAGAGGTTTATTTACTATTTACATTATAATATTTTTGCTGCACTCTCTTTGTTGCACATTTATTCCATGCAAGTGTTTTGCATTCTATGCATTCCTTCAGGGTTGATCACTTCATTCCTTTGGACACAATAGAGAACTGTTTATACTGATGGAATACACACCTAATTTCTGCATTTTGTTCTGTCCTAGGTTATGGACACTAACCATTTTAGAATACGTTTTCATTTTGCATTCTTATCTCAGCCAATGATATTACTCTTACTTATCAAAAAAAAATGTTATGGGACAAGTTGTAACTTTCTAAATATATTAGTTCTTCCTCTTTGTTGAACCTTTTTATCTTCTGACTTCAGAAATGATGGCACAAAAGGATCCAGCTGCTGCGGCAGCAGAAAAATACAAACCATTACAATCTGCTGTTCCCGGAACCACCTTAGGTCCAATTCAAATAAATGCTTTCCTAGGGGGAGGGGTAAGCCATTTTATGTAATATGTCTATCTATCTGCCGTTATGCTTTTAGCATTTGTACTGTGATTTTATGAACTTTTATGTTTACTTATGTAAGCAGTTTTGATTTCCTTTGGTATTTTGAAATTTATTTTATTTTATTGAGTGGGACCTGAAACTCTTTTTTTTTTTTTTGTTCATGCAGAAACTATATGACACGCCTGGAGTTCATCTCCACCATAGGCAAGCTGCAGTGGTTCATTCAGATGATCTACCTGTCCTTGCTCCTCAAAGTCGGCTAAGGGGTCACTCTGTTGTAGTATGTTCTCTCAATATTTCCTTTAAGGTTACACAATTGTCCCATATTAACTTAGTATTTTTCTGCTTTGACAAAATTCTCAGGTAACCCTCGACAATGGGACAGCAAACAAAGTTAAATCCAATGGCTTAAATGGCTTCTCAATATTTTGGGGGGGTCTTGTCAGAATTGATATCATTAAGGTTTTGATCATATACTTTTATGCATATTTAGTTGTTACACTTGTTATGACACTTTTATTGTTCAGTGTGTTTACCAATTTTGATACTTTCAGGTGCTCCCAGAAACATGCTTAACATTCTACGGGCCAAAGGCTTTGCAGATTCATATGGTACCCATGGATAAAGCAGATGAATTTTACCAGGTAATAAGAAGGCAGTTACAACTACAACATAATTTTGTCATTTTTGCTTGCACTTGGTCCATATTAGTTTAGCCACAAAATTTTATGTCAATTTTCTGTTGTCACATAACTAACAAAAAAACACAAATTGTCGCAAATACTTGCTGGGTGTTGTTGCCAAATTATTGAAATTAGTTACAGTTTCAGCATCGACTTTGTAAATTGTTTGCTTTCTTTGTGAATCATTTGTTTTCCTTGCACTAAAATGGTTGTCATTAAAACAATAAAGTTGTTACATCAAACCAATGGCCTTGTTCTTGTCACATTTTTTATTATTTCCCATCTTTGATTGTTGGTAAAACAGCTACATAAAATATTTTGTAAACTTCATTTTCGAGCAGAGCAGCAGAGTGCATATAAGCTACCTGTTTGTATTACTTGGATTGTATGTGTACTCTGTCCTTACATATAAAGCTGCATTAGCAATCTCATATGGAAGCCTAGACAGTCGTGCATATTTTAAATCTCATATGAGGTGTTGTTTATGAATCTGTATATATTTCAAACATGCTGATTACTGAATTGTGAGGAACTTTTCCTTTTTCTCTTGCTCTCACGGCCCCATATGTCCATTGGTTTTCTTTTCTTCTTGTGCTTTGTGATACGTGCATTTTTGTGTATATTTATTGGGTAAAGAAAGAGGTTTTTACTATGTTGTAGAAAGAACTTGGCGTTCTACTAGTACCTCCAACTAGAAAAGAAAGAGCAGATGACTGGAGAGGATTGGAAATAGAGCGCCAGTTGCATATATCATTCAAAGATGTGGAAAGGTGGAGTTTAATTTTCATAGTTCGTTCATTTTTGCCAATATGTTAAGTGATATAATTTTACCACTAAAAATTCTGCCAGAAATGCTGATATTTTCATTACTACCAAGTCAATGGACAATTTCTCTTTGTTTGGGCAGGCCTGCTTGTGATGTGGCTATATCAGGTCTAGGATGGATTTCTATTGAACCAGTGAGCAAATCAATCAAAATATCTGATCCAAATTTAGAGGAAACAGACAAAGAACTGCATTTAACTGTCCATGTCCCCAAGCCAGTCGAGATTTTTGTTAGGCCTCCAATACCCGTGGCCAAAACTGGAGCAGAGTGGTACCAATATCGAGAGTTGACAGAGAAGGAAGAAGAAGCAAGACCAAAGTGCTACTTTTGATTCTAGTGGATCCATGATCAATATAAATGTAATCAATTTGCTTATTGTAAGAATATTGTACTTTTTTTGGGTTGAATGCAAATGGATAGTGTATTATCTTTTTTTTCAATATAGAATGTGAATTTTCCATCAATGTGAGACACAATAAGGATGCGTGAAAGCTGCTAAGAGTAGTACAAAGTCATAATGGTTTCCACCACCAAAGGAAGATAGTAATTGATACTATCAAGTCTGCAAAAGCAACATTAGAAGGAAACAGCTATGACAAAAACCATCATATTATAGCAAGCATACAAATGGAATTGCATCCAACTACTAGTATTCATCTCCTTCATCGCCATCCTCTCCCTCAGCAGATTCTGCACCAACCTCCTCATACACCTCCGGTGCAACAAGATCCTCACAAGCCGCCTCTGGGAACCCTCCTTCCACCATGCCCTCACCAACATACCAGTGCACAAAAGCACGTTTGGCATACATGAGATCAAACTTCTTGTCAATGCGAGAGAACACCTCAGCAACACTGGTTGAGTTGCAGATCATGCACACATCCCTCTGCGCCTTAGCAACAGAATTTTGAGTAACAGATAATTGTTACAAAAGGAAACCATCAAGATTAATGATGGCTTTTTGTTTTTGTTCATTTTGCTCATCCTATCCTGCATCCACGTAGACGCAAGAGGTAGCTCCTTACTCAACATTAAAAGGAAAGAAATCATGAGTTAAGCGGGCTGATCTGGGATTGACCCGAATTGACTCAAACCTGAATATACTAAGCCTTAACTCGCTAATTTTGTGTTGGATTTATGTTGAGTTTGTGGGTTGTGAAACAAAATTGTTAGCCCTAACCATAATTCTGCATCAGTCAAGTTACCCTGGAACAGCTTAGTCAAGAATGATGGACACAATACCCAAGCTACGTATTCAATTTCATATTTGTATATATATTGAAATAAAGAACAGAAAAAAGAAACTTGTCCTTTCAAATAATGATTTTACACTTCCTTCATATCAACATTTTGTCGAACAAGACATCATACAGGAGTTCTACTCTCTTGCAAAGGAAGTTGCAAACTAATCAAATACAGAATCAAAGAACTTATCATTGCTAGCATCCACCCATGAATCGAGTGACAGATATTCACTCTCTGTGGTCGATGGCGGCGGGAGACAACCATATAAAGCACCGAAGTCAGAATCAGCATTATAATTGGTTGGAAAACAGCCCATGTGGGTTTCCAAATCTGTCGTCCGAGTATTATCTTCCCCAACGTCCACAGAATTGGGTGGGAGTGTGAATTCATATTGAGAGCTTCCTAATGATAATGGAATCTCATTGGCTTGAAGTACATCGGATTGGACATCGCAACGCATCCGTTTTCTCTGCTGGGTTCCATCCTCAAGTAGCACCGCATTTGTATTCCGGGCTTGGGGAGTTTCATGGCATGGAGTTGGAGCCTCAACAGAGGTGATGGTTCCAGGAATCTGAACACCCCCAAAACATCTCTTCGCGCTTTTTCTAGTTTCCGACCCCTTCTTATGAACTGCGCATAAAACCAAGGTGCTAGACCGCTCTTGCTCCCCAGCCAAGAAGATACCCGCTAGGGAGAATTCGTGCATAATCCAATCGGATTTCTTTGTGCACAATCCGTGTTTTACCTTGAAACAGAATTGTTTGTTGAGTCCGATAACATGTTGACGCTGACTATCATATATTTGGTTACAATAGCCTTCATGCCAAGTCCCACAACCAGCTGTTCTTGCCACGCGTTTGCTGAATTTCTTTAGCCTTGTGAAAAGGTAATGCTTCTCCTCCTCACCGTGAAGACCATCAAACATTTCCCAGGGGGCCTTCTCTCCATAAAGATCAAACTCATGGATTCCATCCCAAGACAGCTCTTGTCCCCTAACCTTCCTCAACAAATACCCGATTATAATCTCTTCATCGGAGGGACGAAACCGAAATCCCACCGGCGGTATCATCTTTAGTTTCTTTCACTCCCTTCTTTCTCTTCTCGTTGAAGACTACAAACGATGTAACGCAAGTGTACACTGCCTTAGGCTCTTAGCAATGCAAAACCACCTAATAAATTTTCAAAACTCACCACGCATGACCCTCGTATATATAGTCTTCGCACCGCCTATCTCTTACCGTTTTCTGTTATGACCGTTAATTACGAATTTTAAATGGACGACGTGGCGTATAGTTGCTTAAGGTCTTATATCATAAGACTTATGATGCCTGACGACGCGTTGTCTTAGGCTTTTTTTTTTCTTTTTCTTTTTTTTGTGCGGGGGTTCTTTCTCCTTTTATTTTTTTTTTATTTTTTTGAAGTCGGCGGGGTTTCTTTTGGGTGGTGAATCTGGGGTTCCGTCGTGGTGATTGGTGAACGGTGAATTGGGTAGTCCGATTGTGGCTGTTGGGATGGATGTCTGGCAGCCGTTTGATGTTTTGGAGGAGTTAAGCAGCAAGGTAAAATTGGAATTTTAATTTTTTACCGCCTGACATATTTTGGCAAGAAACCGATAAGGTTGTTCCGTGCGGCGCTGTTACATAGCAAAACGACGGCCTCAAAAGCTCCTCCCCCTTCTACATCTGGGCCATGCTCCTCCACCAAAGAGGTTTATCATACTACCGCCATTATTTTTTTATCTGTGGATTTGAAAAGTTTTTAGGGCTTTTGGATTTGGGTATGGCTTGGCCTACGAATTTTTTTTCTTCTGAATTATGGGAAATGGGGATGTGGGTCTGCTTTGTCTTTTTTTTTTTTTTTTTTGTGTGTGTGTGGGTGAGGTATGCTGAAACATTGGGATTCGGGAGGTGGGTCTGTTAAATTTCTTGATTTCCTGTTGACATTTGGTGGGCGTTTGAGGCTATGTTACACATTCCTTCGGACGCCGACGCGATAGGGGAATTGTTCATCTTGATGGAACTGCACGTACGCACCCAATTTCTGCGTACGTGCTGAAAATTAATATAACCTTTCAAAAATTACATTGAAAGGTTGTGATGGCCATTTGTAGTTTCTGGTTATTAGTCAAAAAGGAAGTCACGAATTTGAGTTACGATTATCGTTTTCGAATAAGAAGAGGATTTCAAGGATCAAAATCTACATAGATGAAATTTCTTTTAGCAAAGTATGATAAAAAGCAGGAAACTTTAGGGTTGAGTGACTGTTTATGATGGATGCTTGTGGTTGTTGTAGGATTGTAAATGGAAAATGGATTGAATTGAAATAAATTCTCTACTTGGGCTAGGAGTCACGCCATACTTGGTGTTTGATCAAATTCGTCAATGACCACTAATAGACCAAGTGCACTTCCTTTTATAGAAGGTTCACCCAATCCCTTATTCAAATTCCTGATAGATACCAAATCAAATATAACAAACCCTAACAACCTCATCCGACTCCCCTATTTAACGATAACAAAATAGAGCACAAAACAACACTCCTTATCTTTCCCCATCGAAAATAACATAAAACCCCTTATCGCCTTAGTACTTATCCTTAGCTTTGTACTTTCTTTCGATTAGGTTTCCTAATCCTACGTACGGTTCCTATAAGTTAGTCTGTAACTTGGACCCGACTCCACGATTTGGGGTGTTCCCTTTGAATAACTAGTCATTGAGGTCCAAAAGACTAACCTAAT
Organism: Alnus rubra; assembly: GCA_028654335.1. Taxonomy (NCBI): domain Eukaryota; kingdom Viridiplantae; phylum Streptophyta; class Magnoliopsida; order Fagales; family Betulaceae; genus Alnus; species Alnus rubra. Next base: position 2,795,583 of record JAJPGS010001067.1, on the reverse strand, counting down.
GAAAGGTGTTAGGGACCTAATAAGGAACTACTTAAGGTCTGGCCAAAGCGTAGTTCATAGTAACATAGTTGTTAGGAGACGTATTTACATTCTACTATTACCGCTCCTACTCAAGTAGCACCGCATTTGTATTCCGGGCTTGGGGAGTTTCATGGCATGGAGTTGGAGCCTCAACAGAGGTGATGGTTCCAGGAATCTGAACACCCCCAAAACATCTCTTCGCGCTTTTTCTAGTTTCCGACCCCTTCTTATGAACTGCGCATAAAACCAAGGTGCTAGACCGCTCTTGCTCCCCAGCCAAGAAGATACCCGCTAGGGAGAATTCGTGCATAATCCAATCGGATTTCTTTGTGCACAATCCGTGTTTTACCTTGAAACAGAATTGTTTGTTGAGTCCGATAACATGTTGACGCTGACTATCATATATTTGGTTACAATAGCCTTCATGCCAAGTCCCACAACCAGCTGTTCTTGCCACGCGTTTGCTGAATTTCTTTAGCCTTGTGAAAAGGTAATGCTTCTCCTCCTCACCGTGAAGACCATCAAACATTTCCCAGGGGGCCTTCTCTCCATAAAGATCAAACTCTTGGATTCCATCCCAAGACAGCTCTTGTCCCCTAACCTTCCTCAACAAATACCCGATTATAATCTCTTCATCGGAGGGACGAAACCGAAATCCCACCGGCGGTATCATCTTTAGTTTCTTTCACTCCCTTCTTTCTCTTCTCGTTGAAGACTACGAACGATGTAACGCGTACACTGCCTTAGTCTCTTAGCAATGCAAAACCACCTTACAAATTTTCAAAACTCACCACGCATGACCCTCGTATATATAGTCTTCGCACCGCCTATCTCTTACCGTTATCCGTTATGACCGTTAATTACGAATTTTAAATGGACGACGTGGCGTATAGTCGCTTAAGGTCTTATATCATAAGACTTATGATGCCTGACGTCGCGCAGTCTTAGGCTTTTTTTTTTCTTTTTTTCTTTTTGGCGAGGTTTCTTTCTCCTTTTTTTTTTTTTTTTTTTTTTTTTTTTTTTTTTTTTTTTTGAAGTCGGCGGGGTTTCTTTTGGGTGGTGAATCTGGGGTTCCGTCGTGGTGATTGGTGAACGGTGAATTGGGTAGTCCGATTGTGGCTGTGGGGATGGATGCCTGACAGCCGTTTGATGTTTTGGAGGAATTAAGCAGCAAGGTAAAATTGGAATTTTAATTTTTACCACTTGACATCTTTTGGCAAGAAACCAAGAAGGCTGTTCCGTGCGGCGCTGTTACATAGCAAAACGACGGCCTCAAAAGCTCCTCCGCCGTCTACATCTGGGCCATGCTCCTCCACCAAAGAGGTTTATCATACTACCGCCATTATTTTTTTATCCGTGGATTTGAAAAGTTTTTAGGGCTTTTGGATTTGGGTATTGCTTGGCCTATGAATTTTTTTTGCTGAATTATGGGAAATGGGGATGTGGGTCTGCTTTGTCTATTTTTTTTTTTGTGTGTGTGTGTAACGACCCACCCCCAATAACACAATATTGTCCGTTTTTGACTCCCCAAACTAGACTTCTCAGGAGGTCACCATCCTGGGATTGCTCTCACAGAAGCACGCTTAACTGCGGAGTTCTGATAGGTTCATAACCATCACGGCTTTAAAACGCGTTGTGTCATAAATGGTGCATTTATACATATAAGCACATCCACATTCTCAGCGATGTGGGACGTCACAATCACCCCCTCTTTGGACCCAGCGTCCCCGCTGGCGTCCCTCATTGGGCTTGTGCACGCTCCCACCATCTCAAGCTAGGCAATGGCTCTGATACCATTTGTAATGACCCACCCCCAATGACACAATATTGTCCGCTTTTGGCTCTCCAAACCAGACTTCCCAGGAGGTCACCCATCCTGGGATTGCTCTCGCAGAAGCACGCTTAACTGCGGAGTTCTGATAGGTTCATAATCATCACGGCTTTAAAACGCGTTGTGTCATAAAGGGTGTATTTATACATATAAGCACATCCCCATTCCCAGGCGATGTGAGACGTTACAGTGTGTGTGTGTGGGCGCGCGCGATAGGGGAACTGTTCGTCTTGATGGAACTGCACGTACGCAGCCAATTTCTGCGTACGTGCTGAAAATTAATATAACCTTTCAAAAATTACATTGAAAGGTTGTGATAACTATTTATAGTTTCTGGTTTTTAGTCAAAAAGGAAGTCACGAATTTGAGTTACCATTATCGTTTTCGAATAAGAAGAGGATTTCAAGGATCAAAATCTACATAGATGAAATTTCTTTTAGCAAAGTATGATAAAAAGCAGGAAACTTTAGGGTTGAGTGACTGTTTATGATGGATGCTTGTGGTTGTTGTAGGATTGTAAATGGAAAATGGATTGAATTGAAATAAATTCTCTACTTGGGCTAGGAGTCACGCCATACTTGGTGTTTGATCAAATTCGTCAATGACCACTAATAGACCAAGTGCACTTCCTTTTAACGAAGGTTCACCCAATCCCTTATTCAAATTCCTGATAGATAACCAAATCAAATATAACAAACCCTAACAACCTCTTCCCACTCCCCTATTTAACGATAACAGAATAGAGCACAAAACATCTTTCTGTGTGAAAGTATGTTTGATTTAGTTCTGCCATTTTCTAAATGCTATACGAATAGCAAAAAGTGCGACTTATACAATCAAGGGGTTGCTCCTCTATATTTTTCACTGATATGCCCATCCCCATTGCTGGATTTCATGTTTTCCCATTGGGATTTATTGGGTATTGGATTTAGGAGACTTGGGCAATGCACTAGCTCTTTGGCATTGCACATACGTGTTTAATTAATCTATTTTCTTAGAATTTGACATCCGATCAATTATTTACACGCACAAAGCTAAATGTACCATTTTTTGTAGCATATTGATTGGTTCTCAATTTCCTCTTCTTCTTGCTGATTTTAGTTAATCTAGTTATGAAGAGAATCATTTATTAACCTGTCTTATTTTTCTTTCCCAGATTATTGAAAACATTTTATTGATTACCCCTATGCTTATTGTATTTGTTGCACTTTAAACTGTTACTGGAGTATGGATCTCAATTAAGGGAAAAATCTTTCCCTGACCTGTGGATTCGTGGCTAGCTGTTTGTACACGGTCTTTGATTAACACAACGTATTGAATAGATTTGTGACGACCCTTTTTTTTTTCTTTTTTCTTTTTTTATACAAACATAAAACGAGTCATCGCAGTGGCACGACTACGTGTCGCTCAGCCAACATATGGCACATGCCCCATAACATGTACCTGATAATCAGAGTATAACATATATCTATCTATGAAGCGGAAAACATAAATCTGAATAGCAAAAATTACAACTTATACATCTATCACAACTTAATTACAACATTGAGCCATTTAACGTCTATCTGTTTAAGTCTTTATTAACACAATCATTACATAACAATAATGGCTTAACAAAGAATAAGTGACACAAACGTTACAAGCCATACCAAACCTATAAAATAGTGGACAATCCGTGGTCCGACAATTACAACTGACGCGGCGAGCTTCAGTCATAATATTCCAAGTACACTGCTATCAACCCCTCAACTATACCGAAGTACCTGCAGCCAAAGAAACATCATCTACACGGTTGTGGTGGTATCCACATCCGTATAGGTGAAAGAATGAGTTCACCGCCTTAGCATGAAACACACTAAGACCTCAGTGGTATAAGACTGACTGAGTTTTCACAAAGAACCAACCATCATTTTATTTTTTAGTCGTGCGAGCACTATATTATCCACAATTTATCAATAGCTAATCTAGCAAATACCAACTATTCAGAAAACATTTAAAACATACTATATAGCTGTGAAAACATGTAGAAGTTCCAGACATCCCTCCTTGGAGTTTCTACATATAGACCCGTCTATAATAATACTTTTCAACGGTCGCTCAGACGTACGTGCACACGATCACTCCATCACAGATATCACGTATACATATAGGTCTTAAGCAAAAAACATGGCATCTTACTCTTCCGTACTAGGATAACATCCTTCAACAAAACACTCGCAACACCATCTCTAATTGTATTCCAGCTTCGTGCTTTGAACGTCAGTAGATCATGAGAGCACTAGAGTTACACTCAATCATGCTAACACGTCTTTCCTGATGAACAAGAACAGTCAACCTTCCTACTCATAGACATGCCATTACTCGCACCTGGGTAGTCATCTATCCATGTACTTTCAAGATCTTTTCATGAAGACTCTTATGCATACCAATACGTCTAGCAAAACTACTCATAGCATAAAAACATCACTCATAAAATAATGCTATACTTGATATGCATGCCTCAATGTCCTGCTGATACTGTTACTCTGCTAATACTGTTACTCTGATATGTATGCTCTATACTACATGCTCAATATTCCGTGCTTGACCAGTATATATTTCACTACTGTATCATGCTGAAATCATGCAGTTGTTAAATCACGTCCTCTCAAAACTAAACAAATCCAGCATTTAATCCAACACTTTGAAATCATTCAAAACTTAGTTTCTTTATCAAATCTACACAGTTTCAACATGACATGTTCTCAAACAATTTGCATAATTTAAATCTAAACCGCAGAACTTAACACTTTAAATCTATTCAATACTTTTCACTCATACACTATCTCTTTAACATCATTGATATAGTTTAAACATAATCGAAACTAAACAAATCATCTCAAAGCATATACATTTCATCATATGGTCGGTTCGGTTTCGTAAACAATATATATATATATTTTTATCAATCCAATACATATAAAAATATATATTTTCTCAGTGAGTGGAATACCCACCTTGGCTGCATTGGACTCCAACTCGAACTCTACATTGGAGAACCCCTTGAAGTCTCCAACTATAACACGATCTTGCAAATATTTATAACGTTAGACTATGCTATGGACTCCTTACTTTATGACATCCTAACTACCCGCGTGCTCACACGTCGCATCACTCGCTTCTAAGTCTAGTTGGGTACCTTGGTTACTATTATGTGGATCATTGTTTATAGGTTCATAATATATCATGCATATCAAGCACAAAGGTGTGTTTACTATTTTTGTTGTATCACCCTATTATTGCTAACCATTTTCTATAGTTTGTAATTCATTCACTAAATTAACAATATATATATTTTAGTCATATACATGTACATGTATCCATATATACATATACACATACAACACTTAAAACCTAATCCATCAAGTCTTTCCAACCTAAAACTTTAGTGACTTATACTTAAAGATTATCTTAATGTCTTCAATTATATTAGCCTAAATCCATAATCCATTTATATAATTACTTTACCCACTCATGGGTTTATTCTTTCTTTATGTTAATATATTTTATTTGATCACTTACTCTATGTTGCCTTTACTCCTTAATTTATATTAGTCATCATCTTATTCATTTAACCATTTGCAACATAATAACTAACTCAACTCCTTTTAGGGCATAATTCAAAACTCCGTCACATAACCAAAACCAACTTCTCCGAGACTCCTCCACCACACTAAGTCCATCAATGCCACACCACACACCTCTCATTTCATTTCCAATTAAGCTAACATCAACCCTAGAACATAAACAAACTTAATCCCTAACAAATAGTCATAAACTAACATAATTATCCCATTTACAAATACAAACCAGATTTGGAGTTTTCATCAAAATCATCTCTCCAATAAAGCACCAACAACTTACAATAGAACATTAATCATAGGCTAACATATTCATTAACTTACAATTCCATAACAATTCATCACAACTAAAACTTCATGTGATGTCCCGATTATTATCGGGCAAAATTGGGAATAAAATTTATAAGGATAGACAGTTATACTTAACTAGACGACTAGGAAATACAGTGGGATGCGCAGATAATGTTTTATGGACCAAAGATTAAATTATAAAAGGAGAAAAAAAATGTGAGAATGTAGAAGAAATTGAATAAATGCAAAAGGGGATTAAATAAATAAAATTAATGTGGCGCGTCCGGACGGCTCAACAGGCTCATCCGGACGGTACCTTATCACCACGTGGCGGACGCTCATTCCACGCGCGTCCAGACGTCTACTTTATAGGGTCCGGACGGTCCGCAACGAGCGGCGCACATCTTCGTAAATGATGCGCGTCCGGACGGTGACTCATGCCTGTCCGGAAGATCTGTCTGAAATGGCGCGCGTCCGGACGACTGGAGATGGCCGTCCGGACGGGAACCGATTTAAAAGGGGCAGTACGCCCGTTTCCTTCATTATCAACGGTTTCCTTCACTATTTCTTCACGGTTTTTCACTTAAAAACTGTGATATCTTGAAATCCAACCGTTCAATTTTAGATTTGACTTCGATAACGTAATCCTTGAAGCTCGATCTACGTTCTGACCAAACGTTTTGTGGTAAATAGTTAAACTCGTATCGTTTAGAGGTTTTTGTTAAATTTTATAGAAATGAGTTTAACTTGGTATTTTCTTTAGGTTTGGTGTGGTTTAGAGTTGCCAGGAGCACCCCGAACATTTGGTCACTGCTTGGTGAGTTTGTGGTAAGTTTCTCATAAACAATAGTTTTAGGTATTTTATTAAAGTGATATATTATTGTGGATAACCCTAAGTTAGGCTTATGGGTTAACAATGTGGGGATTAATAAAATACTTAGGGACGTTGGAGCTGTATGGGTAAATTAGAAAAAAAAAATGGCTTTTGAGCGATTCAAACGCCACTAGGTGTAATTGCTAGTTGTAATACTAATTAATGCAATGTATTGTGTGCTAGCAGCACATTGCGGTTGAGCTTAGAGTTGTCTGGATAGTTGGGAGTACAAGCGATCCAGGGTGGGTATTCCACTCACTGAGAAAATATATATTTTTATATGTATTGAGTTGATAAAAATATATATATTGTTTATGAAATCGAACCAACCATGTGATAAATTATATGCTTTAAGATGATTTGATTAGTTTTGAGTATGTTTAAATTATATCAATGATGTTTATGAAATAGTAATAGAGTGAAAAATATTGAATTGTTTTAAAGTGTTATATTCTGCGGTTGAGATTTAAATTATGCAAATTATTGAGAATATGTTATGTTGAAACTGTTTACACTCTGTTTTGAATGTCTTCAAAGTATTAGATAAAGTGTTGGATTTGTTTAGTTTTAAAGGGATGTGATTTAGCAATTGCATGATTTCAGCATGATACGGTAGTGAAATATATACTGGTCAAGCACGGAACATTGAGCATGTAGTATAGAGCATACATACCCCACCAGTGACAGAGCCAGCAATAGTAACAGTATCAGAAGGGTAACAGGATCAGCAGCACAATGAGTTATAATGAGCCATGGTCATGCATGTCATGTATAGCATTGTTTTGTGAGAGATGTTTTTATGTTATGAGTAGCTTTTACTAAACGTGTTGATATGCATAAGTGTGTTAAATGAAAAGCGCTTATGTATATTTCTATCGGATGGTCACATGTGTTAATAGCATACATTGAACTTGAAAGTACATGGATACATGATTGCCCAGGCGCGAGTAACGGCATGTCTATGAGTAAGAAGGTTGACTGTTCTTATTCTTCAGGAAAGACGTGTTAGCATGATTGAGTTTAACTCTAGTGCTCTCATGATCTACTGACGTTCAAGGCACGAAGCTGAAATACAATTAGAGATGGTGTTGCGAGTGTTTTGTTGACGGATGTTATCTTAGTACGGAAGAGTAAGATGCCATGTTCTTTGCTTAAGACCTATGTGTATGCGTGATATCTGTGATGGAGTGATCGAATGCACATATGTCTGAGCGACCAATGAAAAGTATTATAATAGAAGGGTTAGTATGTGGAAACTTCCAAGGAGAGATGACTAGAACTTCTACATATTTTCCCAGCTATTTAGTAGGTTTTAAATGTTTTCAGATTAGCCGATGTTTGCTGTATTAGCTATTGGTAAATTGTAGCTAATATAGTGCTCGCACGACTAAAAATAAAAGAAAGGTTGGGTTCTTTACGAAAACTCAGTCAGTCTTATACCACTGAGGTCTTAGTATGTTTTATGCTAAGGCGGTGAACTCATCATTTCACCTATGCGGATGTGAAAACCACCACAATCGTGTAGATGATGTTCCTGTGATTGCAGGCACTCCCGAGGCGGACGACGATCCGGTAGCACACTACCTGGGTTACTACGATTGATGCACCTAGCGACGATCGTAGTGAGGTAGGACTATGATGTCCTTATTTTTGGGTATTTTTGTGTATGCCTTGATGTGTGGGTCACACCATATTTTGTATCAGCCATACTTTTGTAGTTACATGTATTAAACTTTAAACAGATAGATTGTATTATGGCTCGCATATGTTTAGACAACTAGTGTGTTTATAGTTATGCTTTCCCGCTTTATTGATGTTATCATAAAGTCTTCCGCTGTAGATGTAACTCTGTATATCAGGTGCATGTTATGGGCATGTGACTATGTTGGCTGAGCGACATATAGTCGTGCCACTGCGATGACTCATTTTACGCTTTGTATAAAAAATAATAATAATAATAAATAAATAAAAAAACGGGTCACTTCATATCCATCAATATCAACAATAATATCCTATAACCAACAGTCTCACAAATGAACCAACATCAATCCCAAATTTACAAATCTAAAACCACCAAAAATCATCTAACTACACTCAATCCATAATCAAGACAACATTTCAGCCAAGATCAACAAACAGGAACTACATAATCATCCCTGTGACGACCCGTTTTTTTTTTTTTTTATATACAAACATAAAACGAGTCATCGCAGTGGCACGACTATGTGTCGCTCAGCCAACATATGGCACATGTCCCATAACATGTACCTGATAATCAGAGTATAACATACATCTATTTATGCGGCGGAAAACATAAATCTGAATAGCGAAAATTACAACTTATACATCTATCACAAATTAATTACAACAAAGAGCCATTTAACATCTATTTGTTTGAGTCTTATTAACACTATAACAATAATGGCTTAACAAAGAATAAGTGACACAAACGTCACAAGCCATACCAAACCTATAAAATAGTGGACAACCCGTGGTCCGACAATTACAACTGTCGCGGCGAGCTTCAGTCATAATATCCCAAGCACACTACTACCGACCCATCGACTATACCGAAGTACCTGCAGCCAAAGAAACATCATCTACACGGTTGTGGTGGTATCCACATCCGCATAGGTGAAAGAATGAGTTCACCGCCTTAGTATACCTCATACTAAGACCTCAGTGGTATAAGACTAACTGAGTTTTCACAAAGAACCAACCCTTATTTTATTTTTAGTCGTGCGAGCACTATATTAGCCACAATTTACCAATAGCTAATGTAGCAACCACCGACTATTCAGAAATCATTTAAAACATACTATATAGCTGTGAAAACATATAGAAGTTCCAGACATCCCTCCTTGGAAGTTTCTACATATAGACCCCTCTACAATAATACTTTTCACCGGTCGCTTGGACATATGTGCACACGATCACTCCATCACAGATATCACGTATACACATAGGTCTTAAGCAAAGAACATGGCATCTTACTTTTCCGTACTAGGATAACATCCTTCAACAAAACACTCGCAACACCATCTCTAATCGTATTCCAGCTTCGTGCCTTGACGTCAGTAGATCATGAGAGCACTAGAGTTAAACTCAATCATGCTAACACGTCTTTCCTGAAGAACAAGAACAGTCAACCTTCCTACTCATAGACATGCCATTACTCGCACCTGGGTAGTCATGTATCCATGTCTTTCAAGTTCAATGTATGATATTAACACATGTGACCATCCGATAAAAATATACATAAGATCTTTTCATGAAGACTCTTATGCATACCAATACGTCTAGCAAAACTACTCATAACATAAAAACATCTCTCACAAAACAATGCTATATATGCTATGCATGCCTCAATGTGTTGCTGATACTGCCTCAATGTGCTGATACTATTACTCTGTTGATACTGTTACTCTGATATGTATGCTCTATACTACATGCTCAATGTTCCGTGCTTGACCAGTATATATTTCACTACTGTGTCACGCTGAAATCATGCAGTTGTTAAATCACGTCCTTTTAAAACTAAACAAATCCAGCATTTAATCCAACACTTTGAAATCATTCAAAACTTAGTTTCTTTATCAAATCTACACAGTTTCAACATGACATGTTCTCAAACAATTTGCATAATTTAAATCTCAACCGCAGAACTTAACACTTTAAATCTATTCAATACTTTTCACTCATACACTATCTCTTTAACATCATTGATATAGTTTAAACATAATCGAAACTAAACAAATCATCTCAAAGCATATACATTTCATCATATGGTTGGTTCGGATTCATAAACAATATATATATATTTTTATCAATCCAATACATATAAAAATATATATTTTCTCCGTGAGTGGAATACCCACCTTGGCTGCATTGGACTCCAACTCGAACACTCCCTTGTACTCTAGTCACTTGGACTCTACATTGGAGAACCAATTAAAGTCTCCAATTCGAACACGATCCTGCAAACATTGGTATCGTTAGACTACACTATTAAATCACATACTCTATGACATCCTAACTACCCGCATGCTCACACGTCACGTCACTCGCTTCTAAGCTATCTAGATATCTTAAACTATTATTAGATTAGTCATTGGTTATAGGTTGGTGTCTTATCTTGTTTATTAACTAGAAAACGCATCTACTATTTCATTAGTTTATTTGTTATTGTTGTGTCACATTATTATTCCTAAACATTTTTATAGCTTGTTGCTTATTTACTAAGTTCACACTATATATATTTAACATATATATATATACCTTCAACATTTAAACCTAATCCGATAATACACTAAAACACTTAGTGTACATGGATAGATGGATTAGCTACTTAGTCACCCCATATTGGATTCATATTAATTTATGTGTTCCTATAAGCTCGTTAGATTATATTAGATTAGGTCGAGGCACATACATAGTTTTTCTATAAAATTACCTAAACACATACATTCGCAACTTTAGCTTCTATCCCTTGTTGGTCATTTAACAAAGGACCTATATGCATTAACTTAAACTCTTCTCTAACAACTATCGTATCCAAGCAAAACACCCCCTTCAACATCACTATAGAAATCAAATGACTAAAAACACAAGCAATTAGCCCAACTGGTTTCCATCCAAAGGATTCCTAACCAAACACTTATGCAATTAGCACCATCATAACATAAAATTCACAACCTCTCGGTCAAGCCTCCATAGAAGCCTAACCAAATTCCAACCACCACTCACACTCTAGTCGGCCACATCAATCCTAGAACTACAAATCCAACAATCGAGCACCCAAACATCCAACAATATAACCATAAAACTCACCCAATAGGCACCACACCAAATCAGCCCATTAAAATACTCTAAAATCTCGCACGGTTAATCATAACCTAAATAAACCAATATCATAAATCACTCCTTTGATACATCAAGCCTAACAACAATCCATTCGGTTATCTTAACCCTAGAACATAAATCCAAATAACTAAAAAGCAAGCATCACAATTGTCCATAGAATCACACCTCAAATTAGCCAACAAAACCCTAGATTCAGATTTAATAAAAGCCATAGCAATCCACCAAATTTCTTCCCAAAACTTAAACCCAATTCTGAAAATCATCAACCATAACCGAGGAAATAAATCAAAGCTTCAACACCCACAGAAATCACAGCCACTAAACACTCATTGGCCGGAACAACACACAATCCAACCCCATAGACAATCGGCTAACAAGGAGAACACCAAAACAGGGAGATCAACAATCAAAAATACCCTATCATTAATCAATGAAAAATCCTCTAACCAACCAATAGAGAAATCCCCCAAAAATCATTAAACCCTAATCTAACAATCAACAAATTAATTCACAAAATCCAATATCCAATTCCATACCACCCAACGCAAGAATCATCCACCGAAAATCAACCCAAACACCCATAAAATTCATCCCCTAAAACTGTAACAAAAACTCACACACACTCCCATAGCCACTGCCGACACACAACCAGCCCCAATACACAGCCAATACTCAGAGATCCCAACATCACAGTAACACAAAAATCACGGCTTAGCCGATCCAACCACAAACAGGAACTATAAAAATCAAATTAACAGTAAAGCCCCAAAATTATCAAACCCTAATTCCAAAATAATCAAATCAATTCCCAAAATAAATTATCATAGGTTATAAGAAATTACCCAAGGATTTCCATAGCAAATCCACCGAAAAACGCCACTGATTCCGCAGGAAAAGTCGCCGGAAATCACTTTGAAGAACCGGGTCTTCTTGGGCCATCGGGTCAATGGGTTTCCTTCGGCTTCACTGAGAATCGCGTCACTGGAGGTCTTTGTTCGTCGGTTGTTTCCCCAGTCGCTGGAAATGGATTCTAGTCGACGGAATACCCGCCTTCAAGCCGTCGGGTTCCGCGGGTCACGGGTTCTGGGTTGCGGGTCGCACGGGTTTGAGCTCACGGGTCGCGGGTCTAGGCTTCGGGTCTTCGTGGTTCGGCTCCTAGGTTCCGTCGGAGCTCCTCCATCGCCGGATTCCAGTCTCGGTCGTTGATCATGGAGGATTGGGTCCTCATGGGTTCAACGGGCTGCATCGGGTCCTTTCCGGATCGAGTCGCACCTCATGGATCCTCTCTTCCCCGTCACTCTCTCTCTCAGTTCTCTGCCTCTCTCTCCCGGTCTCTCTCTCACTCTCAATCTCTCTCTGTCTGTGCTCGGGCAAAAGGAAGAACGAAGAAAGAAGAAGAAAAGAGAAGAAAGAAGGAAAAGAAAAGGAAGAAGGAGAGGGATCCGGTGATGCAGGGGATAAGGAAGAAAATGAGGGAAAAATTACTGAAATGCCCCTCACATTAAATCTAACTACATTTTACCCCTTACCTTAAACCCTTTATTTTTCAATTATATAAATATAATCACTTAAAATCTATTATTAATCTCATTTATCTAATAAACATAATTTATACATCACTAAATTTCATATTTAATTTCTTGGTCTTTACAATCCCCTAGCTTTAATCGGCTATCATCAAACCAAAATCCATAAATTCAATCAAAATCAGTCCTTACCCTACTGTATAATCGATACACACTGAAAATCCACAAGAAATTCACAATAATCACATACCCATAAATCATCATTAATCAACACAAAATACTCCAGAATTTATCACCAAGAAAACCCAACATCACAGAACTCCAAATCATTCGGCCAAAACAGGAACTAAATCCAAAAAACACAAGCATCACACACGGCCGAACAAAACCCCCAAAAACATATAACCCTAATTCCACCATAATCAAATCAATCCACAAAATTATAGGATTTATATACCTTGGGGATTTTCCTCAACAAATCCGCTGGAAAAAGCCACTGATTCCGCCGGAAAAGTCGCCGGAAATCACTTTGAAGAACCGGGTCTTCTTCTCGGGTCTGGCGGGTTGCGGGTCGCACGAGTCACAGTCATGGGTTCTCGGATTTTCTGGGCTCACAGGTCGCGGGTTCAAGCTCCTGGATTCCGCCGGAGCTCCTCCATCGTCGGATTTCAGTCCCAGTCGCCGATCATGGAGGATCGGGTCCTCACGGGTCGTGGGTCACAGGTTCTACGGGTTTCGGGTTCTCTCTCTCCCGGGTCATATCTGGTTCACGGGCTCACCGAAGATCGCATCGCCGGCGTCCTCTGGTCTCGTCGGCGCCACCCATCGGAGGATCGGACTCCATCTCCCTCAACTCTCCCGATCTCATCTCTCTCTTAGCATCTCTCGGCTCTCACATCTCTCGGTTCTCTCTCGGTCTCATCTCTCTATTTCTCTCCTCCCTCAGTCTCTCCGACTCTCTTCTGTCTTACTGTGTTGCTGCGAGAAAAGGAAGAAAGAAGACGAAGAAAGAAGAAGAAAGACAAATAAGAAGAGAAAAGAAGAAAAGAAAAGAGGAAAGGGGGGGGGCTGCTGGGAGATTGAGGGGAGAAATATCTCCCCATTAATCCATAGCCACACACGTGGCTATGGATAAGCCAAACTTTGGTCTTATTTAACACTAGCCCCTATCCTTTCTAAATTGCACTATTACCCCATCTTATTTTATTTTTATCTTTTATCCTAGACTTATTTAATTTAAACACTATAAACATCACTTAGAATCTAATTATTAATCCCATCAATTTATAAACACTATTTACTAATTGCTAACCCCCTATTTATTTTCTTGGCCTTCACAAGATTCGTATTTAAATCTATTGCAACTAACTCTACAAATCTTACAAACAATATAATCTCAATGTGAAAGGTGGTGATGTTATAGGTGGCTCAAGTTCAATCAAACTTTATATTAGTGTATGTGGAATTTATATTCTGTCATGGAATGGGTTAGCATTTTTGATATGTGATTATCAAAAGAAAAAAAGAGAGGAGATTTTGTCTCTTAAGAGTAAAACAGAAGAAGTCAATGGTTTTTTTGGCGCTTGAGTTTTACGATTTGATTATTCCTTTTGGGTTTTCTATTTGTTTATAATTTTTGGGTGTAATTTTGGATTTTTTTTTCAGATTTTATTAACTGGTTGAAGGGCCATAAATGATAATGTTTGCATGTTTGCTGTCTTTTCTTTTGCCTTTACCCAATGAAAATTTGATTTTCTTTTATTATGTATTATAGTTTGAACTTTTTGCTCTTTTTATTGTGGGTTAGTTTGAACTTTTTGTTTGAATCTCATTCTTTGTTTATAATTTCCTCACTAGTTGAATGGCATTGCGTTATTTTGTATGCAATTCTGATCTCCCTTCCCCCCACCCCCCAAAAAATACTTTTGTTGTGTAGATTCCCTAGAGATTTTAGAATTATGACTGATTGGATGGGGTTGAGTACCAAATTAATCAATTTGCTTTCTTTTTGTTTTATTTTCTATGTTGTACGAAGCAATTTATCTGTGGATTCAGTGCATTGATCATTCAGCTATTTTTAAGATCCACAATCTTAACTTGAAATATCTGAAAATATATCTATATTTGAATATTTTTGTCTAAAAAGAATTTTCTGCTTCTTTCTGGTGTTGATCTTTGCTGATGGATCCATCTTGAGCAAGGAAAAGCTTGTAATTTGTTTAGGATTACTGGTTGTAATTAATCAAAATGAAGAAAAGTATGATTAGGCTTATGAGGATATGTTTATCTTCGCTGGAGATATGGTGAAACATATGGCAAAAGGCGTCCATTTTACTATTTTTTTTTTTTTGGAAATAATTCTGGTTCCTTAGACTTGCCAATATAGTTTAAATTTATTGCTTTAGAATAAAATGATCACAAAGTTCATGACATTTCTGTGTACCTCCCTCCACTAATGCAATCAAAGCAAGGATGTTGTGATATTGGTTACTAACTTACTAGATAGTGTTTGAAGTTTTTAACTTGTTTCCTTGTTAATTCTTATGCAGTTAAGCCTAATAAATTAGCTGGTACCGGTTTTTAAGAGTTTCTGAACATTTGTTGCTACTAATAAGAAAAGTTGTGGGTGTTACCAGTTAGGAATCATTATAGGGCATAACTAGGTGTTCTTTTTCCAT
This sequence comes from Alnus rubra, assembly GCA_028654335.1. Taxonomy (NCBI): domain Eukaryota; kingdom Viridiplantae; phylum Streptophyta; class Magnoliopsida; order Fagales; family Betulaceae; genus Alnus; species Alnus rubra. Next base: position 2,779,879 of record JAJPGS010001067.1, on the reverse strand, counting down.
GCTTTATTGGTATTTGTGTGATTACATTGAAAGGTTGTGATAGCCATTTGTAGTTTCTGGTTATTAGTCAAAAAGGAAGTCAGAATTTGAGTTACCATTATCGTTTTCGAATAAGAAGAGGATTTCAAGGATCAAAATCTACATAGATGAAATTTCTTTTAGCAAAGTATGATAAAAAGCTTCAAACTTTAAGGTTGAGTGACTGTTTGTGATGGATGCTTGTGGTTGTTGTAGGATTGTAAATGGAAAATGGATTGAATTGAAATAAATTCTCTACTTGGGCTAGGAGTCACGCCATACTTGGTGTTTGATCAAATTCGTCAATGACCACTAATAGACCAAGTGCACTTCCTTTTATAGAAGGTTCACCCAATCCCTTATTCAAATTCCTGATAGATACCAAATCAAATATAACAAACCCTAACAACCTCATCCGACTCCCCTATTTAACGATAACAAAATAGAGCACAAAACAACACTCCTTATCTTTCCCCATCGAAAATAACATAAAACCCCTTATCGCCTTAGTACTTATCCTTAGCTTTGTACTTTCTTTCGATTAGGTTTCCTAATCCTACGGTTCCTATAAGTTAGTCAGTAACTTGGACCCGACTCCACGATTTGGGGTGTGCCCTTTGAATAACTAGTCGCTGAGGTCCAAAAGACTAACCTAATGAAAGGTGTTACGGACCTAATAAGGAACTACTCAAGGTCTGGCCAAAGCGTAGTTCATAGTAACATAGTTGTTAGGAGACGTATTTACATTCTACTATTACCGCTCCTACTCTTGGGATGCAGATATCACCTCCAGCCAAAGAAAAAAGAAAATTTATAAATAGATTTTGTGTATTAGTTGGTCATACTTTGTTGGAATTAGTGTGTAGAATTTTCTCTTGTAGTATCAACAATTTTTTTTCTTTTTTACATTTTGTTCCCTTATTTTTTAGCTCTTTTTAGTCAAAGCAACAGAGTATGCATGGGATTGCTCTGCGATGCCTATTTGGGACTTTTGTAAGCACTTTCTCGTTGGCTGCTGCAGAGGCACTACTCGCTGCGCTGCTACTTTGGATGCAAAGCAGATCCTTTACAGGTTAATTTAATTTTAAACTTCCACCTTGCAGTAGCATTATTGAGCTTGTTTGACAAACCATTCTAAATTTCTTTATATTTCTTTTCACTTCTTAAAAAATATAAAATCAAAACATTTTAACTTTTTTACACTTTTTATATCACATCAATAATTTTTTATTATTATTCAAATAAAAAAACTCACTACAAAACAAAACTTTTTCACTTTTCTATAAAATATTTTTATTTTTTCTATCACATCAATTACTTCTTATTACTATTCAAACAAATATTTCACAACACAATTACTTATCAAACAAGCTCATTGATTTTCTTATGATTTGCTGGTATTTTCTAGAATCTCTTTTTTCTTTATGCTCAGTTTGTTTTAGCATAAAATATTGTCAGTCGAAAAATGTTTTCAAAGAAATCAGTAAAAAAAAATTTCTGGTGTTTGGCGTGTATTGAATATCACAAATACTTTTTTAATATTTTTATTCAATCCAATTAACCTATAAAACCTAATTTTTATTCAAAACATAAAAATATTAATATAAAATAATTTTAAAAAAAAATCAACCTAATAATTTGAGTTTGGGCAATGGTGTGACGGAGGCCTGTTGGTGGTCCGATGATGGTTCAGCAGTGGCCAACGATGGCTCGGTGGTGGTCCAGCGGTGGTCCAGTGATGGTCAGTGGTGGCCCGGGCGTGGTCCAATGGTGGTTTGGTGATGGGTCGGGGATGGCTCAGTATTAACGTACAACACATTCCTAACTCTATTCAAACTAATAAGAGTCCTAGTAAGTGTGTTAAGGAGAAACCCGGTTGATCACAACTCCTATTGACAACTAGTTCCTAAAGAGATAGAATCCTACTTGTATTTACTGGAAGAGTTTTAATTGTATTTGTTTACTTTAGGCTGCTGATCACAGTTTTGTATTTAGATTAGGTTTATCTCTAAGAGATAGTATTAGACTAGGAAGCAAGTTCCTTGATGTTATCTTGTATCATGTACAAACTCTATATAAATCAATAGATGCTCACAAGATGAGTAAGCTTGAAAAGCCAAATACTATTTGTTTCTACATGGTATCAGAGCCTTCCATAGACTAGCGTCTTTTCTTTTCTTTTCTCTTCCCCTTCATTATGTTCGATTCTACAACTACTTCGGGAGAAACAAATCCCACCCCTCCATCCTCATCTAATGTTGTTTTTACTATCCCCAACATGAACCACACCTTGCAAATCAAACTCTCCAATGCAAACTTTCCTAGTTGGAGAACTCAGATCATGGCTTTTGTTAAAGCCCAAGATTCATATGGCTTCCTGGATGGTTCTACTCAGCCTTCAGCCCAGATGCTCCCGAATCCAAGCACCACTCCAGGTGCTCCTGCCACCATAGCCAATCCAGAATTTCTAGCTTGGTGCCAACGTGATTAGATACTCCTCAGCGTGTTAATCTCCACGCTCTCCGAACCTCTTGTGGTTCATGCAATCGGCTGTGCCACCTCTCACCAACTTTGGACTACCTTAGTGTCCATGTTTGCTTCCCAAGCACGTTCCCGGGTCCTGCAGATTCATTATCAACTTGCTACTTCCAAGAAGGGTAGCGCATCGATCACGGAATATTTTCAATCATTCAAGGCTCTTTGTGACAACCTTGCTGCTGCCGGCCAACACCTCAACGATTTTGAGTGCACATCTTATTTTCTGGCTAGTCTCGGATCTGATTACGATCCGTTTGTTACCTCTATCACTACTCGACTGGATCCTTTGTCCCTAGATGAAATCTATGGACACCTTCTTGCTCATGAGATGCGGATTGAACATCATCTCACACCCGTGGAGCCTGTCTCGCCTGCTGCTAATTTTTCATCCCGAGGTCGAGGTCATCGCGGTCGAGGCCGCAAAACCAACAACTACCGAGGTCGGGCATCTGCTTCTCCTGGTCGTGGCAGAGGTATATATTTCCCATCTCATTCGTCACAGTCTTCACGTCCCATTTGCCAGCTTTGTGGGAAAATTGGGCACACTGCCCCCAGATGCTATCAGCGTCCCGATCCAGCTCTTGCTGGACCACCGTCTGCTCCATACCAGCCTGCTCCAGCCTATTATTCTTATCCTCATCTTCCTACAGAAGACAATTGGTACCTGGATACTGGTGCAACTAACCACCTCACCAACAACCTGCAGAACCTGAATATTTCCTTTGAAGAATACTCTGGGCAAGATCAAATCTGCATTGGTAATGGTACAGGTTTGTCTATATCACACTCCGGTTCTGCCACTCTTTCCCTTTCTCGTCGTAAATTTCTTCTAAACCAATTACTTCATGTTCCTTCCATCTGCAAAAATCTTCTCTATGTCCGTCAGTTTGCTTTTGATAATGATGTTTTCTTTGAGTTTCACTCCTCTTTTTTTATCATTAAGGATTGCAAGACCAAACTGCCAATTCATCACGGCCAACTTAAGGATGGTCTTTATCACCTCTTCCCTCTTCAAGTGCCTTCATCCACATCACACGCACTCGTTTGGTGAGAGGACTTCTCCACAGAGTTGGCACCACCTTTTGGGCCATCCAGCCCTGCGGACTGTCAACTTTGCCCTATCCAAATTTCAGCTTCCTGTTTTGTCAAATAAGGCACCGGCTCCCTGCAATGTCTGTCCTCAGGCAAAAGGTCACCAATTGCCCTTTTCAGCTTCACAAACTTCTATTTGTAATCCGTTAGATTTAATTTACTCAGATGTTTGGGGTCCTTCCCCCACTATTTCAATAAATGATAATCGTTTTTATGTCTCTTTTGTGGATGCCTTTAGTCGTTTTACTTGGGTTTATCCTATTCAATCCAAATCGGATGTCATGCAAATTTTTCTCAATTTTCAATCCCTGGTTGAACGTCTTCTCAATGCCAAAATAAAATCTGTTCAAACTGATTGGGGTGGCGAATATCGCAATCTTCACAAATATTTTCAATCTGTTGGCATTCTCCATCGTGTTTCCTGCCCTCACTATAACGACCCACCCCCAATGACACAATATTGTCCGTTTTTGGCTCCCCAAACAGAACTTCCCAGGAGGTCACCCATCTTGGGATTGCTCTCACAGCAGCTCGCTTAACTGCGGAGTTCTGATAAGTTCATGACCATCACGGCTTTAAAACGCGTTGTGTCATATAGGGTGCATTTATACATATAAGCACATCCTCATTCCCAGGCGATGTGGGACGTCACAATCACCCCCCCTTGGGACCCAGCGTCCTCGCTGGAGACCCTCATGGGATCACCCCATTCTTGGCATCCCAGCGAATGCCCGCCGGCAACCCTCTTGGGCTTGTGCACGCTCCCACCATCTCAGGCTGGGCAATGGCTCTAATACCATTTGTAACGACTCACCCCCAATGACAAAATATTGTCCGCTTTTGGCTCCCCAAACAGAACTTCCCAGGAGGTCACCCATCCTGTGATTGCTCTCGCGGCGGCTCGCTTAACTGCGAAGTTCTGATAGGTTCATGACCATCACGGCTTTAAAACGCGTTGTGTCATATAGGGTGCATTTATACATATAAGCACATCCTCATTCCCAGGCGATGTGGGACGTCACACTCACACTCACCAACAACAAGGTTGTGTGGAAAGGAAGCATCGTCATCTCATTTATACCACCTTAGCTTTACTGGCCGCAAGCTCCCTTCCATAGAAATTTTGGGATGAAGGTTGTTTGACCTCCTGCTACTTAATAAACCGATTGCCAACTCCCTTACTCAAAAATCTTTCTCCCTTTGAAAAACTTTTTTCTCAAGTTCCGGATTATAAGTTTCTCAAGGTTTTTGGCTGCACTTGTTTTCCAAATCTTCGTGCGTATAACTCTCACAAATTTTCCCTTCGTTCTAAACCTTGTGTCTTCCTAGGCTATAGCACTCTCCATAAGGGCTATAAATGTTATCATAGTGCAACTAGTCGTATCTATATATCTCGGGATGTCATCTTTCATGAAGAAGTCTTTCCTTTCTCAAACACGCCACCTTCGGCAAATCCGGCTCCTCCCTCTTCCATACCTCCTTCTGTTTCCTTACCCTTACCCATTCCACATTCCATGGCAATTTCAAATCCACCTACCGACATTATCCCCATTTTATCTTCTTCCCCGGATCGTGCCAGTCCTTTTAGTCCTTCTGTTTCTTCATTTTCACCTCCTACAGAACTGGTTGTGGCTGCTGATCAGCAACCAACCCGTATACATCCTATGCGGACTCGATCTCAAAATAGTGTCAGCACAATCAATAAGCTCACTGATGGGACAGTGCGCTATCCTCTACCTCGGACCCTGCTCTCTGAAGCTACTATTACAGAACCTACATGCTTCACCAATGCTGCCAAGATTAGTGAATGGCGTACTGCCATGCATACTGAATTTAACGCCTTGTTGAAAAATAGCACTTGGACTCTTGTTCCAGCTTCGGTTGCTAAAAATGTGGTTGGCTGCAAATGGGTTTTTAAACTCAAAAGAAATGCTGATTGGTCTATCGATCGTCACAAGGCATGACTGGTTGCTAAGGGTTTTCACCAACATGGTATTTATAGAGTTAGCTAGGGTTTCTGAAATTCCAGCTCCGCATAAATTCGATCGATCGATTTTATAATCGATCGATCGACATCGGGAAAATTTCGATCGATCGAACTTGAGATTCGATCGATCGACTTCACAGCAATTCCAAATCTCCAGCTTTTATGCATTTTCACTTGAAAATAACCATTTTTCTCTTTATGTCCTGCAAAAACGTAAAATCACCAAAACTAAACAAAACATCAGAAAGTAATAAAGCTAAAGGTTTAACTAATGTAAATTAAGGGGTCCAAATATGCACTTTTTGGCACTCATCAATGTCGATTCTCATTGGCTGGGCCTTTGTTGAGAACATGACCACTTTCTATTGTTATGAGTCTTGTGACATTTCTCATATCTCTGGTAAGGTTTGATTTGTTCTGCTTAAATCATGGAAGAAGCTTTGTTTTTCTCAATGCATATATTCTTCATTTAATTTGGTATATTAGTTGTCCGGATAAAACTGTCTTACAAATAACAGTTTTTATTTTGTTGTAAATATTTAACAATTTCATTTTTGTGTTGGTTTGGATCATCTTTAGAGGTTGGAACTTGGAAGTTAAAAGTATTGTTATTATGAACCAATTGTATCCCTAGAAGTTAAAGGAATTGTTGTAATTAGGTAATTGTGTACTAAAAAAGGCACGTGTTTCAATCTGCATAATTCAAATTTTTGCTGAAGAATGGTTAATGATGCATGCTATCATTACCATGTAAGCATGAGACAAATAATTTCTCATTGTTATTCTAATCTTTGAAATGTTCTTAAACAAAATGTTAAGTTTCCTTTCAGATTAGAGATGATTTCTCCTCCTCCTCCTTCTTTTTCCTCTTCTTTTTATTTTTTTTTTATTTTTTTTAATTATTATTATTTTAGTTATCAAGTATAACTCAAATGTACGTAGCTAGAAACATGTTTTTTTTTTTTTTTGTTCCCACAAGATTTTAGGAAGCACAGGTTAAAGTTGTTATTTACATTAAGATAAGGTTTTTGAGTCCATTCTTAATTTAAAATTGTTTTAAAAATGGATTCCATTTTTGTGAAAATTAAATAATTCTTAGCAATTTTTGTAATAGAGTTTTAGCTGAAATAAATTTTCTTTTTTTATTTAAGCAGCTGCTTTAGAACTTCAAAATTAGCGAAATATTAAAAAAAAAAACCATAAATAAACAATTATCCATGGATTGATTTTTATTGCTACATCATCAAGTAGTATGGTTGCCGTATAATAATATACTAAATAGTATTACTCATAAAAGAAACATATGCCTATTCTCATGGCCAAACAAAAAATAAATTAAAATATGTGGTCAAAGTATAAATACAAAATATAATGGGTGGGTTTTTTGGTATCTCTTTATCTTCAAGTTTTTAACGCCTTTCTGAGTCTCTTCTGTGCTTGAAAAAAAAAACGCTTCTTTTCTACAATACCTTTCTTCTTTCTTTTTTCTCTCTCCTCAACTCTACACTCCATCATCTACAACACAAACCAATATTTCCTTTCATTAAACAAGTAATATCTGATAAGCGTCAAATGTTGCACATTCAAGCCCCTTAACTTATATATGTTAATTCCTTAGCATTGTTATTTGTTTGATTTTGTGTTGTTTTATTGTTTTCAGGTTTTAAATAAATATGCTATTAATTTCATTGATTTTGGGCTTAAAGCATACTTTGAGAAGACTTGGAAGATATGTTTAAGCTTAACCAATCATAATAAAAGACCTATATGATGTGGTTAAGTTTAATCAAATCAAGTGAAGGATTAAATCGGAATTTCTCCATTAAGAGTCAAAATCGGATTGGATTCAAATTTGGATTCTGCATATGTCTCAGTCTTTGGATTATAACTTTTGCGTCAGATATTGGATTGCAATAAAATTGGTGGCGTTGAAAATATAATAAAAAATGCAACAAATATTTCAGAAATAGATTTTCCTAAATTCGGACGTTTACTATATCAAAATAGCATCGCAATGAAAGACCGCAATTCTGGCCGAATTTAGAATCATTTTCCTACTTGGATTAAAGTTTCAATCTTCTACTTGGACAAGAAGACTCAATAGCGATTTTTATGGAATTCCAAGGGCTTCTAGGACTTGTGTGCTCCCTATAAATAGACCATTAAGCTTCAAGAGAAGGTGTGCTCGGTGCTTGGGCTTATGCTTAATTAGATTTAGACAGAAATTCTTCTTGGAGGCCTGACAAGTTGAAGAGGAGAATACCATGGCAGGAGGCCATCCCAGCACCATGATGAACGGTTAAATTCCTAATAGGGTGTTGATGTAGCCCTTTCCAAGTAACAATGGTTTAATTGTATTTTAATTTGGGATTTTCTCTATGCATGATGGTTGTATAACTGTGAGAATTGATCTTAATTTTATATTCAATCATTATGAATTTCTTATCTTGTCTTAGAAAGTCTTTTATTTTGATTGAACTCAATCCTTCATATTTTATGTGATTATGTGAATGATTGTTATACAACGGTTTTAATTGATATATGATCAAGAGGATTAGATAGACCATGCCTAGGAAAGACGGATTGTACTACACCCTAGTTTAGTGTAATTTAGGTAGACAGTCCGTGCCAACCGAAGATGGGTTATACTATTCCATTGATTGTGTGTATATCCTATTAAAGACATAGCTAGTCCATGCCTAGGGAAGATGGGTCATACCGCATCTTAGTGGTTAGGTGGACGGTCCGTGCCAACCGAAGATGGATTATACTTATTCTTTAGAGGTAATTTCTTGATTACTCGAGTGAGACGAGTCTTATATCATGCATAGTATGAATTTTCCTTGTTAATTTATGATTGACCATTGTTATGCGGTAAGTGGTGAAATCAATCCCCTATTCTTTATCTCGACCCTACTATCTTTACTTTTATATCTTTTACTTTTATGCATTTATTTTTATAAAACAAAAATCAAACATATTTTAAATTAAGTTATATTTAATCTCGATAAGCTTGATAATAATACCTACGCAGTCCTTGAGGTTCGACACCCTCAACATAGCCCTATCCTATAAGGATTCGTACTATTGCGAGTGATAATTTTATTATTGATATATTTTGGTAAACAAAAGACCACATCAATTTTTGGCGCCGTTGCCGGGGACTGCAAACGGTTATGTTATTAAGTTTTAAAGATTGAATTTAACTTGATTCTTTTCTGTATTTATTTTTATTTTGGTTTCTTTATTTTTATTTTTTGTTTACAATCTTTGATTTTATTTTTTATTTTATTTTGTTTTTTTGTTTTTTTTTTTTGTTTTTTTTTTTGTCAATTTAGTTCATGTGGGGAGGCATTCCAATACCCCATGGACCATTTTCATATTGCTATAGTCCTTATCATCATGTTAAAGATTGTCCTACTGTAGGACAATTTTCTAACTATTCTTATGAGCATATTAATACACAGTTCTCTAGACCGAGGAATGAGCCTTACTGTGATTCCTATCATCCGGGATGGAGCAACGAGTCTAATATCTCATGGCAAGTTTGCTTCTGAAAATTATGCTCCACAATTTCATGAACTATATCATCAAGCATATCCGCAGTTCAATGATCAAGCAGTCTATCCACCATCTAACTTCCATCCTCCCCACCAGCAATGACAATCATCTCCATATTGTGCTGACTTTGAGGATAACTGGCAACCTTCTTCTCAGGCTACACCATCTCCTCAGTCAGATTCTAATGTTCAAGCTCAGATATTGAAACTTATGGGTGAGATAAATCAAAAACTCACTCAGACCTCTCTCAGTCAGACATTGAACTCTCACTCGGAATCCATTGACAAGATAAAAGCTCACGAAGAGGAGCCATCACCCATCTACTGGCCTCCACAACAACAGTCTCAACAGGAACAATATACTCCTCAATTCTTCGTCGAGATGGAAGCCAGGATGGATACTCACTTTGAACAAATCATGAACCACCTCAATAGAGAAGAAGAAGAGCTTCAAAGACAGTCGATGGCCAATCTTGATGGACAATACATGGTGGATGAGAATAATTTTTATCATGAGCAAACCATCACCACAATAAAGAATGGAGAAGTGGTCGAAACTCACGTGGAAGAGATGAAGGAATAGCAAATTGAGGACCCACAAGCTCTACAACGGGCAAAAGGCGAGGAAGTGAGCACTAAGGCTCATATATCATCCACTCTTATTCTCGATACGCCATATGAACCCCGAGCCCCTATTGCTTGTGATTTACCAAGAGGTCAGGAGAGTAGTTTGTTGGGGATATTAGAAGAGCAAAAAGAGACCATCAAGGTAGAAAACTTCCTTGTTTATTCTCCTCATTCTATTCCAGTTCATGATTCCCTTCCGGATGAGAAACTACTTAAGAATACTCAGAAGGATCTACCTCGATATGCGGGCATTCGAAATTACCTTTATGTAGGTAAAATTTATTCTCTTTGGTCAAAGAGAAGAAAAAATTGGTGCTTCAAATTTAAACTTAAAGGTCAAAAAGCATTGAGCGCATCAAGGATGTGGATTCTATTGGCTTGACAGATCTCACATATTTTGACTAAATGAGTAAGCTTCATTGGTTCGAGCACAGACCCTGTTTGCTCGAGTCCTCTATCAGGCCAGGGTACATGATCTCCTTCCAGGTTTATCTTCTCCATTGTTGCTTCATTCTTAGTTTATATTTTTACAACAATGTGTTGCACTTTACTAGTATTTGGTTGGAGTATCACTCTCTTTTTCAGGACATGTGTTTTTATAATCAAGTTTGGGGGTATGATATGCCCCGCATCTGCTCATTCAGGTATTCCTATCCTCTTATTGTTATGTTTAGTTTTATACACACATTGGGGACAATGTGTGATTCAAGTTTGGGGGTATGGAAGAACGAAACACTGTCCAATATTTTGCTATGTTATTCTTGAGCATGCTGTTGATTTTGAATTCTGATTCGTATTTCATTGGTGAGCTTAAGATGATGAACACATGATCACTTGACTAAGGAATTAAGAAGTTTTGTTATTTTCTTTGGCAGCATGAGATATTACTTGTTTCAATTTGATTTTCACAAGCACATTAGCACGTAGTTTGTGGGGTATGAAATTTGAAATCGGTTATGTCTGTTATCAATATCTTGGATGCAGTTGGGTAACTTGTTGGAGGAATAACCTTGGCATAAAAAAAAAAAGAAAAAAAAAAGAAAAAAGAAAGAAAGAAAGAAAGAGAATAATATTGATCACTTTGAGCTTTTCGCTGAGTAACCGGATCTCTTGCCTCATTAAACATTGAGTATTCGCGTCAAAAGGTGTAAGTTTGTTTTGATTGATAAAATGGCTAAGTTTGGCTTCGTAGCCTTTTTGACTCGAGTTAGTAAGTCTTTAGGGTGTTTTACACCTAGTGCCATAAAACCATCTGGTTTGGGAGTCATTGACCTAACACTTGTTACATGGGTCAATTAGAAAGCTTAAGGGAGCTAAGCATTGCACAGCCTGCATATATAAAAATAATAATAAATATATATGCCTTGGTTGTTTTATCTAATAGAGAGTCCAGCGAATTTTGAGTATTGAACCATTCATGATTGAGATTAATTTTGAAACCTCATGACTATGTGTTAAGTTCACTTTACACTAATTGAATCTTGTGATATCTCATAATGCCATGTTAGTAGCTTAATTTTTAGTTCCCTGAAATTGTGAAGATGAAGTTTATTTTGTTAAGCTTGCTAATGAATGAGAACCATTATTTTTATGATGCTGCATTCTTGGGAATAACATGATAGGAAAATTGTTTGTGGGTATCAATTCTGGCAAACCCTCACGAGACTTCACTCGTCCACTAGGGAGTCCTAGGGGTTTAAAAGGCTTGTTGCATACGCTAAATGCAATCGTACATCCCACGAAAAAATGATTTATCTTCTTGTTTTTAAGTTTTATTTCTTGTTTTGTATTGCTAAGGGACTAGCAATATGTAAGTTTGGGGGTGTGATAAGCGTCGAATGTTGCACATTCAAGCCCCTTAACTTATATATGTTAATTCCTTAGCATTGTTATTTGTTTGATTTTGTGTTGTTTTATTGTTTTTAGGTTTTAAATAAATGCAATTAATTTCATTGATTTTGGGCTTAAAGCACACTTTGAGAAGACTTGGAAGATATGTTTAAGCTTAACCAATCATAATAAAAGACCTATATGATGTGGTTAAGTTTAATCAAATCAAGTGAAAGATTAAATCGGAATTTCTCCATTAAGAGTCAAAATCGGATTGGATTCAAATTTGGATTCTGCATATGTCTCAGTCTTTGGATCATAACTTTTTCGTCAGATATTGGATTGCAATAAATTGGTGGCGTTGGAAAGCTAATAAAAAATGAAACAAATATTTCAGAAATAGATTTTCCTAAATTCGGACGTTTACTATATTAAAATCGCATCGCAATAAAAGACCACAATTCTGGCCGAATTTGAAATCCTTTTCCTACTTAGATTAAAGTTTCAATCTTCTACTTGGACAAGAAGACTCAAGAGCGATTTTTATGGAATTCCAAGGGCTTCTAGGACTTGTGTGCTCCCTATAAATAGACCCTTAAGCTTCAAGAGAAGTTGTGCTTGGTGCTTGGGCTTATGCTTAATTAGATTTAGACAGAAATTCTTCTTGGAGGCATGACAAGTTGAAGAGGAGAATACCATGGCAGGAGGTCATCCCAGCACCACGATGAACAGTTAAATTCCTAATAGGGTGTTGATGTAGCCCTTTTCAAGTAACAATGGTTTAATTGTATTTTAATTTGGGATTTTCTCTATGCATGATGGTTGTATAACTGTGAGAATTGATCTTAATTTTATATTCAATCATTATGAATTTCTTATCTTGTCTTAAAAAGTCTTTTATATTGATTGAACTCAATCCTTCATATTTTCTGTGATTATGTGAATGATTGTTATACAACGGTTTTAATTGATATATGATCAAAATGATTAGATAGACCATGCCTAGGAAAGACGGATTGTACTACACCCTAGTTTAGTGTAATTTAGGTAGACAGTCCGTGCCAACCGAAGATGGGTTATACTATTCCATTGATTATGTGTATATCCTATTAAAGACATAGCTAGTCCATGCCTAGGGAAGACGGGTCGTACCGCATCTTAGTGGTTAAGTGGACTGTCCGTGCCAACCGAAGATGGATTATACTTATTCTTTAGAGGTAATTTCTTGACTACTCGAATGAGATGAGTCCTATATCATGCATAGTATGAATTTTCCTTGTTAATTTATGATTGACCATTGTTATGCGGTGAGTGGTGAAATCAATCCCCTATTCTTTATCTCGACCCTACTATCTTTACTTTTATGTCTTTTACTTTTATGCATTTATTTTTATAAAACAAAAATCAAACATATTTTAAATTAAGTTATATTTAATCTCGATAAGCTTGATAATAATACCTACGCAGTCCTTGAGGTTCGACACTCTCAACATAGTCCTATCCTATAAGGATTCGTACTATTGCGAGTGGTAATTTTATTATTGATATATTTTGGTAAACAAAAGACCACATCAATATCAGTCACAATAGTGATGCTTTTTACAGCGTTGCTGAACCGCCTATTAACCCAAAATTTCTTCATTAAGATTCCAACTCCTACAAATATCAATATTCTCAATATTTATATATATATATATATATATATATATTTTTATTCTTAAATCTTCATCTTCTCAAGTTTCCAGTACTTATGAACAAACCTTCAAAAAATTATGCTGAGAAATTTGCTCTTCTATTTTCGGCTTATAGCCATACTTAATTCATTTCTATTTCTCCATAAATTATAAATAGTTTCACGAAGAACCAATCGACACAGATAAGCTCTAAAATGTTTATTCCTCCACACTTTAACAGCAAAAATGGGCCAAAATTTTTAACGGGTAGGGCCAAATTTTTTTAATGGGTAGGGGTCAAATGATTGAAAATCAAACTATACTTGTTAATTTTTTATTTTTTTTTCAAATGAACTGGGAGGCCATGGCCCCTACCGGCCACCCCTAACTCCGTCCCTGCCTATTATATACTTTAAAAATAAGATAAAATCATTAAGTAAAAATAGTCTAATAGTGTATGTGTAGCTTGTTGTCCATGGTCCACGCGCGGTGCTAATAAGCATACTCTGAAATTACGATAATTTATAAATTTACAAAATTATTATTATTAATTTTTTTTAAAAAGAAAAACTAAATCATTCCCATTGGTTTGAAACTTTATAAAATCACTCTCTAAGTTTTCAAATCTACGAGAGATTTGTGTGGTTTCACCGTTATAAAGTTAGGTCCCTTGTTTCGTTTGATTTTGATTTTTTATTTTAACACAAATTTCATACAAACTGGTTTGTAAGAATTTCATACCAACCGGCCTCTAAAAGTGACATTTGTCATTGAAGCTATTAAAAAAGCATATGAGAAGCAAATGCAATTAAAAAAAAAACATATACTTCTTACATGCAAATGACACATTATTATTAGAAGTTGGTTTGTAGGAAATTTTGTACAAACTATTATTTAAGAAATTTCTGTCCATTTTCTAATGGAAGGTTATGCAACATATTCACACTTTCACGCCAGAACGAATCAATTGACAACACGTAAACAAATTGCCTTCTCAGTGGTTCACATAGTCGCCAGCCAACTAAGTATCATCTTACCATTTATTTCATGAGTCATAGTAAGGACTATTTTTTAATTTTTTTTTATTCTCTCAATTTGATTTGACTTTTAAAATTATCATTGAATTTGAGATGGATCACTATTGAATTTTGATCCAATGCTGATTTTAAAAGCCAAATAACTTTAAGAAGATAAAATGAGAATATAAATATGGTTCTTAACATTACTTTATTTCACAAGTTTAAGTTTATAGAAAATGATAAATTTAAGGGATAATTGTACCGTTGGTCTCTGTGGTATGCCATAATTATTTTTCACTCCCTATGGTTTAAAAAGTGCTTGAGAGGTCCCTGTGATATGCAATAATTACAAATTGATCCCTACAATCAAATTCCATTAAAAAATTTAACAGATTCCGTCAAATGCCACGTCAGTGCCACGTGTCGCCATCTTATTGGCAACACGTGGCGCTGACATGTCCATCTTAATAAAATAATAAAAATTTATTAAAAAATAAATAAAAATACTTATTTTTTTTTTAAAAAAAAATTTCAAAAAAATTTCAAAAAAAAAAGGAAAAAGATGGCAAGGTCCAGCCACCCCCAGGCCATTCGGGCCACCCCTAGTAGATCTAGGGGTACCCCAATGGCCACCCCCGGCCACTGGGGTGGTCGCGCGCCACCCCAGGCGGCCTCTAGAATTACCATTCAATTTGTGTTTTTTCAAACTTTGAATTGAAAACATTTTCCTTCCAAAATATTAGGAAATTGTAATGTACCAATTTTATTTCACAAGAAGACAAAAATACCCCTAGAAATTTAGAAGAAAAAAAAAATAGAGAAAGAAAGAAGAAAAAGGAAGAAAGAGAAAAAGAAAAGAAAAAGGTTCTTAGACTAGCTACTAGTAATTTGCCATACCAAACATGTATTACTTGCACTTGGATTTCTATAATACACCATATTTGTCTCATTATATATATATATATCATTTCGATGTGTATGTTGTAATTGAATTGAAATCAATAAAAGGTGTACTCATTTGCGCTTTGTGAATTATAAGTTTAGATCATTATAACTAATTAAATTGAGAAATGCTAATTTCTTGTATTCTTCTTTCGCTCGTCTCATTTTACTATTCATTTTCATCTTAATTTCACTAATAAAGGAGATTAATCTATATATATATTGATTCATAGAATTCTTTGATTTCATTTGTAAATCTCAAAATTAACTAAAACTAAGGCCACATTAGCATGCCCCAATTTTCAAGACTAAACAGTGATTACGAACTTTAATTTCATCTTTATATGATACACTAATTAACTAATTAATTATTTCGCTCAATTTTAATTTTAATTTATTTATTTTATGATACTCCAACCAAGCAAACATGATTGATTATGTGTGGGCCGGGATTAGTAAGAACTTTTTTTTTTTGTTAAGTAATAAAAAACATTTAGATTCTCTTTATAGAAAATGTCATGAAAGTTCACGTGTAGGGAACGTATGGTATTGGTAGCCACTGGCCAACAATTTCTGGCTGCAGTGGTTCATTCAGATGATCTACCTGTCCTTTCTCCTCAAAGTCGGCTAAGGGGTCACTCTGTTGTAGTATGTTCTCTCAATATTTCCTTTTAAGGTTACACAATTGTCCCATATTAACTTAGTATTTTTCTGCTATGACAAAATTCTCAGGTAACCCTCGACAATGGGACAGCAAACAAAGTTAAATCCAATGGCTTAAATGGCTTCTCAATATTTTTTTTGGGGGGGGGGGGGGGTCTTGTCAAAATTGATATCATTAAGGTTTTGATCATATACTTTTATGCATATTTAGTTGTTACACTTGTTATGACACTTTTATTGGTTCAGTGTGTTTACCAATTTTGATACTTTCAGGTGCTCCCGGAAACATGCTTAACATTCTACGGGCCAAAGGCTTTGCAGATTCATATGGTACCCATGGATAAAGCAGATGAATTTTACCAGGTAATAAGAAGGCAGTTACAACTACAACCTAATTTAGATTAGGTTTATCTCTAAGAGATAGTATTAGACTAGGAAGCAAGTTCCTTGATGTTATCTTGTATCATGTACAAACTCTATATAAATCAATAGATGCTCACAAGATGAGTAAGCTTGAAAAGCCAAATACTATTTGTTTCTACACTCAGTGATAGTCCAGTGGTGGTTTGAGGGTAACTTTGTAATGGTCCAGGGATGGCTCATTGGTGGCCCGATGGTGGCTTGGTGGTGGTCTAGTAATGTCTTGGCGGTGGCCAATAGGTGGATGGGTGGTGGTTCGGGGATGGCTCTATGGTCGCTCGGTGGTGGTTCGGCAGTAGCCTGGTGCTAGCTTGGTGGTGATCCGGTGATTTGAGAAGGAAAAACTTTAAAGTCGGAAAACGATTTATGAAATTCAAAAATGTAAAATCATTTTCCGAAATTAAAGAAGCTTTTTTGATCAAACCGAAAATATTTTCAGTTTGATTATTATTTTCAGTCGCACCAAACGCCAAAAAATACGAAAAATATTTTTCAGACAAATATTTAATGCCGAAACAAACAGAACCTTAATTTCTTTGTATATTAATTCTGGTTTTGGTGATGATGTCGATTCTCATTGGCTGGGCCTTTGTTGAGAACATGACCACTTTCTATTGTTATGAGTCTTGTGACATTTCTCATATCTCTGGTAAGGTTTGATTTGTTCTGCTTAAATCATGGAAGAAGCTTTGTTTTTCTCAATGCATATATTCTTCATTTAATTTGGTATATTAGTTGTCCGGATAAAACTGTCTTACAAATAACAGTTTTTATTTTGTTGTAAATATTTAACAATTTCATTTTTGTGTTGGTTTGGATCATCTTTAGAGGTTGGAACTTGGAAGTTAAAAGTATTGTTATTATGAACCAATTGTATCCCCATAAGTTAAAGGAATTGTTGTTATTAGGTAATTGTGTACTAAAAAAGGCACGTGTTTCAATCTGCATAATTCAAATTTTTGCTGAAGAATGGTTAATGATGCATGCTATCATTACCATGTAAGCATGAGACAAATAATTTCTCATTGTTATTCTAATCTTTGAAATGTTCTTAAACAAAATGTTAAGTTTCCTTTCAGATTAGAGATGCTTTCTCCTCCTCCTCTTTCTTCTTTTTCTTTTTCTTTTTCTTTTTATTTTTTTTATTTTTTTTATTTTTTTATTTTTTTTATTATTATTTTAGTTATCAAGTATAACTCAAATGTACGTAGCTAGAAACATGTTTTTTTTTTTTTTTTGTTCCCACAAGATTTTAGGGAGCACAGGTTAAAGTTGTTATTTACATTAAGATAAGGTTTCTGAGTCCATTCTTAATTTAAAATTGTTTTAAAAATGGATTCCATTTTTATGAAAATTAAATAATTCTTAGCAATTTTTGTAATAGAGTTTCAGCTGAAATAAATTTTCTTTTTTTATTAAGCAGCTGCTTAAAGATATTAGCCTAGATAAATCTTTATCATCTGATAAAGATTAATCTATCTAGATTTAAATATGAGTTCTAGTTTATCTAAACTATCTTGATAGTAGTTGTATACTTTCAGGTTTCTACTTCTAGTTTTACTAAGCTTATCCTTGATAAGCTTCTATATTGTAAAGTCCTACTAGAGGACTAACTCTTATTCACTATAAATAAACATCACTGACCTACGGTTTAGGTAGGCAGAAAACTCCAAACAATTACAGACTCTTTATGGTATCAGAGTCTATCAAGACAAACGTCTATGGCTACTTCTCCTCCCACCTCCGAAACTACCTCCTCCCAAACACCGCCTCCTGTTTCAAACCCACATCAAACCAATTATTCTGTAAACCCAACAACACTTCAACATGTGCATCACCATATTTATGAAAAGCTCAACCAAGATAACTACATCTTATGGCAATTTCTTATGGTCCCTTTTCTTGAGGGCCAAAACCTCTTCGGCTATGTCGATGGAACTCATCCACGACCACCCCAACTTATTCCCGATTGCACTTCTGGTCTCTTCCTCTCTAATCTGGAATATCAATCATGGTACCATCAAGACAAAATGATCTTTAGTGCCATCATCTCCACACTTTCTGTTGAAGCCTTACCGAATGTTATTGGTCTTTCCACCTCTCGGGAAGTCTGGCTCACCTTGGAGACCCTGTTCTCCGCTTAGTCTCAATCACGAATCATGCAGCTCAAACAGCAAGTTGCTACCTTGAAGAAAGGAGACCTGGATGACCCAACCGGTGATGCCATTGATCCAAGGAAATTTCTCACCATTGAGGGCAACAAGAGGCTTGGAAAAATGATCACGAGATGAGGGCCATGGATAGAGACTAGATCTACTCAGGCCTTTGAGGAGTAGCTGGCAGGTTTGAAGATCCTTGACACAGAAAAAATTGGGATGAAATTCAATAAAAACTTGGTTGTCATGTGTAAACTGGTTAACAGATATAAGATTTTTTTGGATTTGAGGGACATGGAACAATGATGGTAAAAGAAAGTTGTGTGAAGGTGTAGGCAAGATACCTCGACCAGAATGTAAAATTTCCAAACCTTGGCCATTGCCGACTCGAATAATGTCAGTTCTTGTGTATTCCTTAGCATTTAAGTTGAGATTGGAGAGGTCATTGGTGAGATGAACGTTGGAGCCAGTTTCCGGATACCAGGAAGAATCAGAGGCAGAGGAGGCAGATGCAAGGTTGGCATGTAGCGGAGAAGTTTCAATGTGATACCCTTAGTCAAAACGGAACCAGCAAGTTGAGGCAGTGTGACCTTGTTTATGGCAAACCTGACAAGTGGGGCGCTGAGAAGAACCTGGACCAGAGAATTGCTGAGGTGAGAATCATCCTCTGCCACGGCCTCTGCCGCGGGAGAAGTTGTTGTTGCGCTGGCCAGTGGAAGAGCCACGGTTGAATCGAGGATGAGATTGGCCTTGACGCTGAGCAGTGTTAGCAGTGGAGATAGACACATCAATGGTTGATTTGTGTTGCTCTAGTCGTGTCTCATAGGAGAGCATAAAACCGTAGAGTTCGTTGAGAGATATGGAGTCTTGGCGGGTTGTCACGGAGGTGACAAGAGGATCATATTCTGGACCAAGACCTGCATGGGAGACGAGTTCCGAGGCTTCAATGGGCTTGCCAATAGCAGCCAAAAGATGAGAGAATCCCTACGCTTTTTGATAGTAAGCGGAGATTGAGAAGTCTCCTTTCTTCAAGGTAGCAACTTGCTGTTTGAGCTGCATGATTCGTGATTGAGACTGAGCGGAGAACAGGGTCTCCAAGGTGAGCCAGACTTCCCGAGAGGTGGAAAGACCAATAACATTCGGTAAGGCTTCAACAGAAAGTGTGGAGATGATGGCACTAAAGATCATTTTGTCTTGATGGTACCATGATTGATATTTCGGATTAGAGAGGAGGAGACCGGAAGTGCAATCGGGAATAAGTTGGGGTGGTCGTGGATGAGTTCCATCGACATAGCCGAAGAGGTTTTGGACCTCAAGAAAAGGGACCATAAGAAATCGCCATAAGATGTAGTTATCTTGGTTGAGCTTTTCAGAAATACGGTGATGCGCATGTTGAAGTGTTGTTGGGTTTACAGAAGAATTGGTTTGATGTGGGTTTGAAACAGGAGGCCGTGTTTGGTAAAAGAGTGTAAGAAAGGGTATAAATTGTTGCTTAAATTTATTCATAAGACTAGTACACCATTTATACTGGTTTACATGAGAATAGAAAAGGAAAAGGTATAAAATATAATTCTGATTGATTGAACATAATCAATCAGAATTATTCCATGGATATCTAAATACAATAAGTCTCCTCCACGTCTTTCCTATTATGTTTAGCCTGTATCATGCATTGGGGAATACGGCATATGCTGAATTGCAGGTATTTGTTTATTTCCATGTTTGATGATTTGTCTTGGCATTGAACTGACTTGATTGTTTCCATGTTGAGCATTCTGTTTTCCTTGAGCAGCACACATCACAGCAGGGTATGCGGCTATAGCTGGCTGATTCTTTCCTTGTATATGATGATACCTTCCTTGTGTGATTCCATCTTCATTGGAAATTATGCCGAGATCAGTTTCTGCAGTATCTTCCAGATTGTGGCTGCTTGCTGACTTGTTCTCTTCAAGTGTCGTGGCTGTGCTTCATGGACATGCAGGGGTGAGTTGGCTACTGTAAGACATGGTTTAACATCCCCCCGCAAGCTGACAGGGGATGGAATCACCTTCATCTTGGATTTGAGAAAGAGGAACCGAGCAGTTGACAGACCCTTTGTAAAAACATCAGCAATTTGATCATCAGTAGAGATAAAAGCAAGAGAGATATCCTGATTGAGAACCTTCTCACGGACAAAGTGATAGTCTACTTCAATGTGTTTGGTACGGGCATGATACACCGGATTGGTGGCAAGGGCAAGAGCATTAATGTTATCACACCAAACAACCGGGGCAGTGAGAAGGGGAATATGCAGCTCATAGAAAAGCATCCTGAGCCAGAATAATTCAGCTGTAACAATGGCAAGGGAACGGTATTCCGCTTCAGTGCTAGAACGGGACACCACATTTTGTTTCTTAGCACTCCATGACAGGAGATTGTCCCCAAGAAAAACAGCAAAGCCGGATGTGGATCTCCTATCATCCGGACTCCCTGCCCAATCCGAGTCACAAAATGCATTGAGCTGCAGTGTAGACTTGGAGTATGTAATGCCATGATGACTAGTATCCTTGAGAAACCGTATCACCCTTTTGGCTGCAGTCCAATGAGTGGATGTTGGATGATGTAGATGTTGACAGAGTTGATTCACCGAGTAAGCTATGTCAGGCCGAGTAAGGGTGCAATACTGGAGAGCCCCAGCCAAACTTCTATAAGCTGAATAGTCATGTAAAACTTCACCATCAAACCGAGAGAGCTTAGAGCCAGAAGAACATGGAGTTCTGGCAGGTTTGGCATCAGCCATGTGAGTGCGGGTGAGGATGTCAGCTACATATTTAGCTTGACAGAGATGAAGCCCATCGGTGGTACGAGTAACCTGGATGCCAAGGAAGTAGTTGAGAGGTCCCAAATCTTTAACAGGAAACTCCTGTTGCATCCGGGTGATAAAAGCAGTGATGACATGCGGATGTGTACCTGTAACAATGATGTCGTCAACATATATAAGGAGAAAAATTTTGATATTGCCCGAGGTGTGAAGGAAGAGTGAGGTGTCCACAAGGGAGGCTGTAAAGCCAATATCAAGAAGAAATTGAGACAATCGAGTATACCAAGCTCTAGGAACTTGTTTAAGACCATAGATAGCCTTATGAAGTTTGCATACAAAATCAGCATGAGTTTTGTCAACAAAGCCCCGTGGCTGTTCCATATACACCTCCTCAGTTAATGTGCCATGTAGAAAGGCATTTGAAATGTCCAGTTGCCTTATAGACCAATCAAAGTGTACTGCCAAGGATAAGAGAAGCCGAATTGTGGCAGGTTTAATAACTGGGCTGAATGTATCTTTGTAGTCAATTCCAACCTTTTTTTCAAAGCCTTTAGCTACCAGTCTAGCCTTGAAACGCTCAACAGAACCATCACCCTTCCTTTTAATCTTATAAACCCATTTATTATGTATGACATGCTGATTTTTGGGCCGGGGGCAGAGAGACCAGGTACCATTTGCAATGAGAGCAGTAAATTCAGCTGACATGGCATCTTGCCATCTAGAATCAGATGCAGCCTTGCTAAAGCAGGAAGGTTCAGATTCGGGAAAAGAGGAGAGGTAGCCAAGGAAAGGATATCTGCTGTGATAGAGTTTAAAACCAGGGAATTGGGTAGGCTTGAGAGTACCGGATTGAGACCTTGTAGTCATAGGATGGGAGAGTTGATGCTGGACAATTTGGTTAGCAGGAAGAGAGGAAGAAGGCAGTGAAGAATCAGGTGCTGAATGAGTGGGAAAAGTAGGAGCAGAGGAGGGAAGGTCAGGACAATGTGATGCAGGTGTTGGTTCAGTGATGGACAGAGGGGCAGGAGGAGAGAAGATAGTGAAAGGAGGTAGGTGGTGGACAGATTGTGGTGTAGAGGAATTCTGTGGTTGTGGTATATCAGAGGAAGGAGGTTCAGTATGTGGTTGAGGTAGAGCAGGAGGAAGAGCAACAGTAGAAGGGGGCTGCAGGATAGTGTGAGGAGGTGAGGGAGTGGCTGGAGCAGTGGAAGAAATATTAAGTAATGGAAGAGAGAGAAATGTAGAAGGTGACTCACCTGAAGATGAAAGCTGGGAAGGGAGCAGTGTAGCTGCCTGATCCTTGGCAGGGAAGGAAGACTCATCAAAAACAACATGCCGGGAGAGATATGCTCTATTTGTCACTGGATCCAAGCACTTGTACCCTGCATACTGATAGCCCAAGAAGATGCATGGCTTGGACCGAGATTCTAATTTGTGAAGGCCAAAAGGTCTAAGGAGGGGGTAGCACAAGCAACCAAACACACGGAATTTTTGGTAGTCAGGAGGATGTTGAAACAATTTTTCATAGGGAGACAAGTGATTGAGAATGGAGGTAGGCAGCCGGTTTATGGTATACACTGCAGTGAGAAAGGATTCAACCCAGTATTTGTTGGAAAGATGAGAGTGAACAAGGAGGGTGAGGCCAGTTTCAAGAATGTGCCTTAGTTTTCTCTCAGCAAGGCCATTCTGTGGTGATGTATAGGGACAGGTTTTGCGGAAATTGATACCATGTTTGGTGAGAAATGTTTGAAATTGAACAGAGGTATATTCTCCCCCTCCATCTGACTGTAGTTGTTTGATTTTAGTGCTGAATTGGTTTTCCACAAGGTCCTTGAATTTGACAAAGGTAGCAAAAGTTTCAGATTTTTGATGTAAGGGGTATATCCAAGTGTACCTCGAGAAGTCATCAATGAAGGCTATGTAGTATTTAAAACCTGTAATGGATGTAATGGGAGATGTCCAAATATCAGTGTGGATGAGGTGAAGAGGTGAAGTTGTGACTCTATTGGAAGCACAAAAGGGTTGTTTCTTCCCTTTCCCCATTTGACAAGAAGAACACAGAGTAGTATTAAGATCAGAAGAAGAAATAGGTAATTTATTATTATTGATCACTCGGTTTACAATTTCAGAGGATGGATGTCCTAGTCTATGGTGCCACACCAATGAGGAGGTCCTTATTCCTAACATGGCTGTGAAGGGCTTATTGCTCTTGTGAGTCTTCTTCTCCTTCCCAAACCTGAGTGGATACATGCCGTTTTCACTCTCCCCTTCCAGCAGGAGGGTTTGTGTCTGCAAATCAAGGATAAAGTAATGAGTTGCAGTTAGAATAAAAATACAGTCATTGTCAAGGCAAAATCTTTGAATTGAGATGAGATTGGCTGCGGCTTTGGGACAGTGTAACACATTTTTGAGATGAAATTGAGAGTTAGGAGAGGAAAGAATTGCAGAACCAGTGTTTGCTATAGCAAGTGCAGTGCCATTGCCGACCCCAACTGCTTCATTGTGCTGAAATGGTTGTTGGATTTGGAGATTTTCCAGCTCATGGGTGATATGTGCATTGGCAACACTATCAGCATACCACTCATGATCTTCAAGAACAACATTGTTGTTGGCCACCATTGCCTGCAATTGAGATGGAGGCTGTCTACCTTGAAAGGAGTAGTTCATTCGATGAAAACAGTCCAGTGCAATATGATTAAGTTTGCCACAGATTTGGCAGGGAATCCGAGGGGCATTAGTAAAAATGGGCCTAGAAGCAGCTGCTGGCCATGGGACAAAGGACCTGGTGGCAGGGGCATAACTAGCAGGTGGAGGAACAGCATTGTATCTAGGAGTGGGGGCTGCTGCATCAGGCCTGGAACCATATTGCCTGGGATGGAACTTCTGAAAGGAACCTCCACGAGGCCTTGGAGAGAAGGATATGTGGCTTGTTTTTGGTTGAACAAGGAAAAGGTAGAGGTGTCTGCCATCTTGGTCTGTTGATGGTTGATGAGCATTTCATGATTAAGAAGCTCCTCTTGGAAATCTTCAAAGGAGAGTATTTTATCTCGGAATAGGATGGAGATTGTGGTGATGAAGCTGTTGTAGGAAGAATTCAATCCATTGGAGATATAGGTGACCAACTCTTCATCAGGAATAGGTTGGCCAACGGCTGCTAGTTGATCAGCATATTCCTTAGCAGATTGGAGATATTCAGCACAGCTCTTGGGAGCTTGGTGAAGGCTTTGGAGCTGCTTCTTGAGATTGGCTACTCGGGTCTTTGATTGATTAGCAAACTGACTTGCTAATGATGTCCAGACTTGTCGAGAGGTCTCTAATCCATAGATGGTGGATAGGACCTTCTTGGAGAGGGTGATATTGATCCAGCTGAGGATAGTTTGATCCTTTCTTTGCCAGAGAACAAATTCTGGGTTAGGGACCTGTTTGTTGTTTTCATCAAGAAGGAATTTATGAGGGCATGGTTTGGTTCCATCCACAATAGCCATGGAATCAGTGCTGCGAAGGATAGGAGAGAATTGGGTAAGCCAACTTAGGTAGTTTGGCCCTTCCAGCTTTTCATGAAAGGTGAGATTAGGAGGAGAAAGGTTGGTCATAACAGTAGGTAGAGATGATGATGATGCCATTGCAACAGAAGAAGAAAAGAGAAATCTGAGGGCGTGTGCCTTAAAGGCTCTGATACCATAAAAGAGTGTAAGAAAGGGTATAAATTGTTGCTTAAATTTATTCATAAGACTAGTACACCATTTATACTGGTTTACATGAGAATAGAAAAGGAAAAGGTATAAAATATAATTCTGATTGATTGAACATAATCAATCAGAATTATTCCATGGATATCTAAATACAATAAGTCTCCTCCACGTCTTTCCTATTATGTTTAGCCTGTATCATGCATTGGGGAATACGGCATATGCTGAATTGCAGGTATTTGTTTATTTCCATGTTTGATGATTTGTCTTGGCATTGAACTGACTTGATTGTTTCCATGTTGAGCATTCTGTTTTCCTTGAGCAGCACACATCACAGCAGGGTATGCGGCTATAGCTGGCTGATTCTTTCCTTGTATATGATGATACCTTCCTTGTGTGATTCCATCTTCATTGGAAATTATGCCGAGATCAGTTTCTGCAGTATCTTCCAGATTGTGGCTGCTTGCTGACTTGTTCTCTTCAAGTGTCGTGGCTGCTGCTTCATGGACATGCAGGGGTGAGTTGGCTACTGTAAGACATGGTTTAACATTTGGGAGGAGGTAGTTTCGGAGGTGGGAGGAGAAGTAGCCATAGACGTTTGTTTTGATAGGCTCTGATACCATAAAGAGTTTGTAATTGTTTGGAGTTTTCTGTCTACCTAAACCGTAGGTCAGTGATGTTTATTTATAGTGAATAAAGAGTTAGTCCTCTAGTAGGACTTTACAAGATAGAAGCTTATCAAGGATAAGTTTAGTAAAACTAGAAGTAGAAACCTGAAAGTATACAACTACTATCAAGATAGTTTAGATAAACTAGAACTCATATTTAAATCTAGATAGAGTAATCTTTATCAGATGATAAAGATTTATCTAGGCTAATACTACTTTAGAACTTCAAAATTAGCGAAATATTAAAAAAAAAAACCATAAATAAACAATTATTCATGAATTGATTTTTATTGCTACATCATCAAGTAGTATGGTTGCCGTATAATAATATACTAAATAGTATTACTCATAAAAGAAACATATGCCTATTCTCATGGCCAAACAAAAAATAAATTAAAATAGGTGGTCAAAGTATAAATACAAAATATACTGGGTGCGTTTTTTGGTATATCTTCATCTTCAAGTTTTTAACGCCTTTCTGAGTCTCTTCTGTGCTTGAAAAAAAAAACGCTTCTTTTCTACAATTTTCTTATTTCTTTTTTCTCTCTTCTCAGCTCTACACTACATCATCTACAACACAAACCAATATTTCCTTTCATTAAACAAGTAATATCAGTCACAATAGTGATGTTTTTTACGGCGTTGCTGAACCGCCTATTAACCCAAAATTTCTTCATTAAGATTCCAACTCCTACAAATATCAATATTCTCAATATTTTTTTTTATATATATTTTTTTTATTCTTAAATCTTCATCTTCCCAAGTTTCCAGTACTCAAGAACAAACCTTCAAAAAAATATGCTTAGAAATTTGCTCTTCTATTTTCGGCTTGTAGCCATACTTAATTCATTTCTATTTCTCCATAAATTATAAACCGTTTCACAAAGAACCAATCGACACATATAAGCTCTAAAATGTTTATTCCTCCACACTTTAACAGCAAAAATGGGCCAAAATTTTTAACGGGTAGGGCCAAATTTTTTTAATGGGTAGGGGTCAAATAGATTGAAAATCAAACTATACTTGTTAATTTTTTATTTTATTTTCTCAAATGAACTGGGGGGCCATGGCCCCTACCGGCCACCCCTAACTCCGTCCCTGCCTATTCTATACTATAAAAACTAGCATGACGCGGGTTTTTACTACTTAAAACTGCATAAGAATAAAATTAAAAAGTAATAAATAATATTCAAAGTAGTTTTAAAAAAATAAAATTAGAATGCTACATTTAATTTTAAAAACAAAATAAAAATTTAGGAATAATAATGAAAATAAATAAACATATATAGATGTTAATTCAAGAGACCTTTTACACATATATAGGAATTCACAAAAGCAAAGAACAAAATAGTACACTCACATCATTAGAATAACTTGTATTCAATATTTACAAATTGGATAACCTGTATTAAAATGCTACATAAAATTTATCAAGTCTATAAACATGAAATTTGTGAATTTATAATAGAAAAATTGAAATATGTCAAGCATGATCGTCCTCATTGTCGGAGGACTCAGGCGGTGGTGTATTTGTCTCTTCCTGACACTCCAAATCAATCATGTGGCGAAAATTAATAACTTCAGGCGTTTGATGCAAATGTTGGTAGGGACTTAGTGATGTTGCCCTCTTAGGATCAGAAGCTCACGCATGAGCGAGTCCCTTGTCTGATATCCCCTCTCGATGTACCTGAACACGTCGTCCCCTCCCACGACTGATGCTAGGAGTCCTCACCATGAAAGGACGCAAACGGAGGACTTCATATTTCTCGCGACACGCCCAGCGTACCAGACTGTGTAAGCGTCCGTTGGGATTTCGTTCATCCTTCTTATGATGTTTGTCTGCCATGCTGCAGTCCAAAATATAGATTAAAGGAACCCAAAAGAAAATCATTTCAACTAAAGAGAATCGCACACTAACCAAAATCGCACACTAACCGTAATCAAATAATGAATAATTAACAATTTATAAACTACCAAACATGAAGCGAAATATTATGAATATTGTTTTCTTATTAACGTATACATGGTACCTTCAGAATGAAGGGCAATATCAAGTTAACTGTAACTCACAAAACATTATATATATTACTAAATTATATAATTATCAGCGTACATATTCTGCTTAATTTGTGATATGAAAACTGAATGATGTAAACTAAAAAAAGTATAAACACACGACTTCAAATTATTTAAGAATTTGCATGATTATTGCAAATTATTTTCAAATTAAGCAAAAGAAATCACATGTATTGAATATTTACATTTACTAAATTTAATTCAAGAGAACAATTACATAATATTGTAATGCACAAAATAGTGTAAACCAAAAAGAACTAGATAAAGACCAACAAACAAATAATTATCCATTTTATAAACTAATTTTTTTTTTAATTATTTTATTTTATATTTTAATAATAGCCATCATCAAGCACACCCAATCCTTCTTTTATATATATATATATATATATATATATATATATATATATATATATATATATATATATATATACTTTCATAATATTGGTTGTATATGCATTCTTTTAAATTTACAAATTTAATGTGCCAAATGTGATAGTCATTTTCTATCTATCCAACAAAACTTAATTCATATAAATTTAAAAATGTTAAAATATTTATTCCCGTAATAGTAACAAAAAGGAATAGACAGACAAATGCGATGTTTAAACATTCAATTGGTTTAAAAACTGAATAGACTGTTAACCATTAATTAGCAACAATTCTAATGACATGTTTTATACTTAAAAAGAGAAGCTTGACATTTTGCACCATGAAGTGACGTATGGCATTTGGCATTTGCTTTCACAATTAAAAAATGAATAAAAAATAATAATAAGGACAAAATATTTTTAAAGTCCCTATAGGAGTAGTTTAACATGAAACGATGTATAGAGGGAAAAAAAGAAAGAAGAAAAAGCAAGAAGAAAACCTGGAAATCAAGTGCATCACATAAAAGAAAAAAAAAATCCCATAAAACATTCAAATGAGTTAAAATATAAGACCCTTAATTTCAATTTAATCAATATAAATTAAAACATGTTAACATTATTGCTCACATAGGTGTAGTTTTAAATTAAATGAATAGCAAGAATAAAACCTGGATTATGATTATCAAATATTAATAGACAATTAGTTTAAATATTTGATATTGTTGGTGTGATACATATTATATTTCAATATAAATAAAACCAATATAATTTCAAACATTTAAAAAATACAAAGCAAAATAAACAAAGTATTTTTTTTAATGGATACAAAATAAAATAAAATAAAATATTTCACTTAACATCTCATTTGGTGTTTGGAAAGTATTTATGTTCCTTTGCTACATAGTAATGAAATAATTTTGTTCCTTATTTTGCTTTTAAAAGTATAAAAAGTACTTACAAAAAATGCCTAAAAATCTGTCAAATCACACGAATGACAAAAAAAAAAAAGACAACATTTCAAATAAAGAATACCTCAACCAAATATTTCATAAACAAAATGAAGACATATTCATGTTCATGAGAGGGAATGGAGAGAGAGGGAATACCTTCTTTTAACATAATTTCATCGGAAAAGGCCGAAAGTTTTTGGCTCATTGAATTGTTTTCTGCTATAAGAAGCAAATTTTGGCGAGAACTACCCTTCAGATAAATCTGATGCAAATAGTGCAGCGGTTGTTTGTAGTCCTGACCCAATGAAGAGGATAAATTTTTTTTTTTTTTTTTAAAAAGGCAATAGGAAGAAGATGAACGAATGGTTATGAATTCGCTAGAATACTTGGTTTGGTAACAAAGACAATAACAAAAAATCATATGCAAGAACACAACAAATTACAAATTAAAAAAATTAAAATACGTATGATCCTCACAATCTACAAATAAAGAAAACTCACAATCAACAAACAGAGGGAGAGTACCGTTTGATAGCCGATGATAACATAAAGAAACTACTTTTAGAACAAAAATTAAAAATAATATAGCCAATGTTTCCAAAGAGGGTACCTTCCTTTACTGTTTGACTTTTCTTCACTGCAGTTCTTGAGTAGGGTAATCAATATTTCTCCTTGCCAATATATGCGAAATGCAAAAGAAAATGACGTTCAATCTCAAGATTACGTTTAATGGGAAGCGAAGCGATGTTTCAGTGAAAGTGAAAGTGTGAAGTATGGTGTATTAAGCCAAATTCGAAACTGACATATTGGGAAGAGAGAGTTTCTGTTGTTTTTAATTTAAGGACACTTGTCACATTTTTCAGATACAGTTATTAGTAGGTAAAAAAAAAAGACCGGTCGCATCTTTTCCTTTGTATTTGATTTCAAATACAGTTATTTTGTTTTATAGAATGAAATTGCACGCATGATGAGGTGGGTTAACGTTTTAAAGAGGTGGGTTATCCATGTTGAACACAAAAATAGGAGTTCAATTTTTTTTCAGAGAGAAAAATTAGGGATTCAGTTTTTTATTTTAGCATGCAAATAGAGATTGAGTTTACTATCACATTTTAACACAAACCTAAACTCACCGTTTAACTTAAAATGAATATTTGGCAACATTTTAGGACGCCACTTGTCACAATATTATGCATTGTTCCTATTGATTCCTCTATTATATATATATATATGATATGATATATGATAAGATAAAATCATTAAGTAAAAATAGTCTAACAGTGTATGTGTAGCTTGTTGTCCATGGTCCACGCGCGGTGCTAATAAGCATACTCTGAAATTACGATAATTTATAAATTTACAAAATTATTATTATTATTATTATTATTATTTTTAAAAAAAAAACTAAATCAATCCCATTGGTTTGAAACTCTATAAAATCACTCTCTATGTTTTCAAATCTACGAGAGATTTGTGTGGTGTCACCGTTATAAAGTTAGGTCCCTTGTTTCGTTTGATTTTGATTTTTTATTTTAACACAAATTTCATACGAACTGGTTTGTAAGAATTTCATACCAACCGGCCTCTAAAAGTGACATTTGTCATTGAAGCTATTAAAAAAGCATGTGAGAAGCAAATGCAATTAAAAAAAAACATGTGCTTCTTACATGCAAATGTCACGTTATTATTACAAGTTGGTTTGTAGGAAATTTTGTACAAACTATTATTTAAGAAATTTCTGTCCATTTTCTAATGGACTTTCACGTCAGAACGAATCAATTGGCAACACGTAAACAAATTGCCTTCTCAGTGGTTCACATAGTCGCCAGACCAACTAAGTATCATCTTACCATTTATTTCATGAGTCATAGTAAGGACTATTTTTTAATTTTTTTTTATTCTCTCAAATTGATTTGACTTTTAAAATTATCATTGAATTTGTGATGGATCACTATTGAATTTTGATCTAATGCTGATTTTAAAAGCCAAATAACTTTAAGAAGAAAAAATGAGAATAAAAAGATGGTTGCTAACATTACTCTTATTTCACAAATTTAAGTTTATAGAAAATGATAAATTTAATAATTTAATTAATACTTTAACCTTTAACACTTTCCATATCACATGTGAGGCTATATAATTATTCACTTGCGTTTAGGTCCGGAAAAGCCCAAACCAAAGCGGACGGGTCCATGTTTGATACTTAGTACTTACCAGTCCTAGATCAAGTGGGCAGAGCCCGAGCCCAAAAGGAATAAAATAAACCTTAATGAATTTTTCGAAAAACCAAAGCGAAAGCATTTTCCCGCCTTTGTGGTCTTTTGGCATCTGACAGTCACACAGCTAAAATCTCCATAATTTTCACTTTCAAAATTCAGTTCCATCTCGAGGGTTTCGATCTCCAAAACCCTAACACTAATTTTCCCCACAATTCCACTCCGTACAATTCCATCGATTCCTAGGGTTTCGATTGGGTGAAGAAATCTTGCGGAACCATGTACATCAAGGAGATATGCTTGGAGGGGTTCAAGTCGTACGCGACGAGGACCGTGGTACCGGGATTCGACAAGTACTTCAACGCGATAACGGGGCTGAACGGGTCGGGCAAGTCGAACATTCTCGACTCGATTTGCTTCGTCCTGGGGATCACGAATTTGCAGCAGGTTAGGGCTTCGAATCTTCAGGAGCTCGTGTACAAGCAAGGCCAGGCCGGGATCACCAAGGCTACCGTCTCCATCGTCTTCGATAACTCTGATAGGAGTCGGAGCCCCCTCGGTTACGAGGACCACCCGGAAATTACTGTTACCCGACAGGTTCGCCTGCAATTTCGCTCATTTCTGTTTAAATTAATTAGATTACGTTTTATTCAATCTCTTAGATTAATGTGTGGGAAATTTAGTCAGGAAGGTGGTTTTGATTAGTATGGTATCGTAGATTTGAATTCTGGGTTGTGCGTTGTGTGTGTGTGTGTGTTGGGGGGGGGGGGGGGTGTTCTTTCTTTCTTTCTTTTTTAGCATTGTGGAAGTGTATTTGCTTTTTCAATGGTAATTTGTGGATACGCTTGCTTAAGATTTTCTAGTGCAATACAAGTTTCAGGCTGTCAAGCGCTAGTGAGTATGTTTGGTTCTTATGAGTTAATATGTGGTGTGGGCTGGGGTCTCCGGAAGGTTTTGGGTTTGAGGGCTTCGGTTTTTTAGGGTTGTTGGGTTTTCTTTCTTGTTGTAGTCTGCTTTGGTAGTTTCTGTGTATACTCCCTGTTTATTTAGAAGTGCCTTAAGCTTTTTTTAATAAAATCTTTCTTACTTATAAAAAAAAAATAAAAAATTGTTTAGTGGCACTTATTGGCCTAATTTTGCAGATTGTGGTTGGTGGGAGGAACAAATATCTAATAAATGGAAAACTCGCCCAGCCTAGTCAGGTGCAGAATCTTTTCCATTCGGTGCAGCTTAATATAAACAATCCACATTTTCTCATAATGCAAGGGCGCATTACCAAGGTTTTAAATATGAAACCCCCTGAGATTCTGTCTATGCTTGAAGAGGCTGCTGGGACAAGAATGTACGAGACGAAGAAAGAGTCTGCATTGAAAACGCTTGAGAAGAAGCAGACTAAGGTTGATGAGATTAACAAGCTTCTTGATCAGGAAATACTGCCCGCTTTGGAGAAGTTGAGGAAAGAACGGACCCAGTACATGCAATGGGCTAATGGCAATGCTGATTTGGATCGACTTAAAAGGTTTTGCATTGCTTATGAATATGTTCAAGCAGAGAGGATTAGAGACAATGCAGTGTGTGAGGTGGAGCAGGTGAAGGCCAGGATTGCCGAGATTGATGACAATGTGGGAAGTGCGCAAGCAGAAATACAGGAGATGGAGACTAAAATATCAAAATTGACTGCTGAAAAGGAAGCAAGTATGGGTACGGAAGTTAAATCTTTGTCAGAGAGAGTTGATGCACTTTCTCAAGTTCTTGTGAGGGAAGTATCTGTGTTGAACAATAAAGAGGACACTCTCAAAAGTGAAAAAGAAAATGCTGAAAAGGTAGTTTTAATCTCCAATTCACTTTAAAATCTTTTTGGTAGTTGCAAAAAAACATCTGTTCAGGTTTTGTTTCCTTAAAAAAAAATCCCTTCCCCCTGTTTGTCCAATTATGTGAATTGTTTTAATTAGACTTTACTTCTTGATGGTTTCAGATTGTGAGTAATATTGAAGATTTGAGGCACTCTGTAGAAGAGAAGGCCTCTGCTGTTAGGAAGGCTGAAGAAGGAGCAGCTGATCTGAAAAAGAGGGCTGAGGAACTTTCTAAGAATTTGGAGGAGTATGAAAAGGATTACCAGGTATGTATGTTCCCTTTGTGCATTTTTTTCTGTTCACATTGTTATTGCTTTCAGTTGATTGCAAATCAGATTGCATTTTGAATTTGATTCTGTAAAAACTATGGGTAGGGTGTGTTAGCTGGCAAAAGCAGTGGAAATGAGGAGAAATGCCTTGAAGATCAACTTGGTGATGCTAAGGTTGCTGTTGGGAGTGCTGAAACTGAATTGAAACAGTTGAAAACAAAAATAAGCCATTGTGAGAAGGAGCTGAAAGAGAAAACACATCAACTAATGTCAAAGCGTGAAGAAGCTGTTTCTGTAGAGAATGAGCTTAATGCCAGAAGAAGGGATGTGGAGAATGTTAAAACGGCATTGGAGTCTCTTCCATGTAAAGAGGGACAGATGGAGGCTCTACAAAAGGTTGGTACTCTTTTGAGGATTATCTCCACCAGTGGTATAGTATATAAATCTCAATTTGGTTATTTATTCTGTAAAACTAAAATATTTCTTCAGGATCGTGCATCTGAGTTGGAGCAGGTACAGAAGTTGAAGGATGAAATGCGTAATCTGTCAGCACAATTGGCAAATGTTGAGTTCACATACCGTGACCCTCAGAAGAATTTTGACAGGTCAAAGGTAAAAGGTGTGATAGCAAAACTCATCAAAGTAAAGGATAGCTCCACAATGACTGCCTTAGAGGTTAGCATGCATGATACTTCATTTTACATTTCATAACTGAAATTTTGTAAGTTGATTCTTACAAGTTCAGTTATTTTCAGGTTACTGCTGGTGGAAAGATGTTTAATGTTGTTGTAGACTCAGAAAATACTGGAAAACAACTGCTTCAAAATGGCAACCTTCGAAGAAGAGTGACAATTATACCTCTGAATAAAATACAGTCCCACACTGTCCCCACTAGGGTTCGACATGCTGCTGTTAGATTGGTTAGTCACTGCATCAAACTTTCTCCACAATTATCTTTTTCAGTTAACCTAATGTGGTAATCATGCTATTCTTGCAATTTAAGGTTGGCAAGGAGAATGCAGAACTGGCGCTTTCTTTGGTTGGCTATGAGGAGGAATTGAAGGTGTGCTTCCAGTGGGCCCGTGTGATGTTTTAAGCCTCTTAACTGTGTGCTGCTCATTTTAAATTTAAATTGTTGATGTTTATGCTGTGGTATTATGCTGTTATACATTTTAGTAATTAGTAGTAAGTTCTATGATGCACTTTTTTTGCACCAAAACAAAGTAGGTGCTAGAAGTTTTGTTGTATGCATTTTTCTTTTGGCTGTTCGCATAGTAGTCACAAACAGCAGATCTGTAGAGTCGTGATAAACTTCTGCACCTTTTTTCCTCCCTTTCTTGGATAATGGAAATATACATATGGGTATGCAGGGCTTTCTTCAATATGTTCTTCCTAAAAGTTTATGTGTTGCAGGGTGCTATGGAATATGTATTTGGTTCGACCTTTGTTTGCAAGACCATTGATGCTGCAAAGGAGGTATGCTTGGTTTGCATTAATCTACATCATTGTTTGAGCAACTTGATTCAAGTTATGGTGGTTGTTATTGCTTTGGAGATGGCATATTTTATTTGCTGTTCTGTTTCTGGAAAACTTTTTGCATGGAGTTACTAACTGTGCTGAAGTTTTGAACTATTTTTAGTTTGATCAATAGCTTTTGAAAAAGTGTAGTAGTAAGTATGTGCTCTTTCCATCCCACAATAGATGATTCATTTTCCTCATTCAGTTGTCTCAAAATATGTGTAAGTTTCTAAAAACAAAAACATTTATCAGTTTAACTTTCCATGGTACCCTTTTTTTTTTTTGATAAGTAAAATATATTGAAAAGGCGCAAAGGGGTGCAACCCATAGTACACAAGACGTATACAAGAAGCCCCTAATTTAAAGAAAAAAGAGAACACCTATCTATAAATTCAAAATAAGAACATTCATGCATAAACTGAATTTTTTCTCTCCACATAAACAACGTTTGTAGCATCTTTCTCTTTAAATTCAACAAACCAGTCTCACAATCTTCAAAACAGCGTGCATTCCGTTCCCTCCAAATGCACCACATCAAACACAACGGAGCCATGTGCCAAATCGGTATCAAAGTCCGATTACCCTTCTGACCCCTCCAACTCCCCAACATATCTTTCACCGACCCCGGTGTTACCCATTCCACCCCAAACAATTGCAGAATCGTCCTCCACAATTCTGTAGCCACCATACAATGCAGAAACAAATGGTCAATGGATTCTCCAGAAGTCTTACACATAAAGCACCACTCCATCACGATAATGTTTCTCTTTCGTAAATTATTCAGAGTTAAAATTTTCCCTAAAGTTACCGTCCAAACAAAGAAAGCCACTCTCAGGGGAACATTAACTTTCCAAATATTTTTCCACGGAAATGAAGACTGAATAGGACTAGATAAAACCTTATAGTAAGACTTTACCTCAAAAGATTTCTTTCGCACTGGCATCCAACACAATTTATCCTCTCCCTCGCTACTAACTTTAAGGGTGTACAACATCCCAAAAAATCTACTAACCGCTTCGACCTCCCAATCATGAACTAGGCGAGAAAACACAATATTCCACAGGATTGTCCCATTATGTCTCTGCATATTTTCCTCCACCCAAGCATCCTTTCTTCTAGCAATAAGGAACAAATCTGGAAAAAGATTCTTCAAAGAAATCTCCCCACACCATACATCATGCCAAAACAGAACTTTCGAACCATTCCCGATCTCATATCTCACATGAGCTGCAAAAGCATCCCATCCCCTCCTAATACTTTTCCACACGCCAAACCCAAAAGAACCCCCAACCTCCTTAGAGCACCAACCACCCCTCATACTTCCATATTTGACATCCACCACCTTTCTCCAAAGAGCATCCCTCTCCATAGTATATCTCCATAACCATTTACCCATCAAGGCTTTATTGAACATAATCAAATTTCTCACTCCTAGCCCCCCCGATACCTTTGAAGAACAAATCGTATGCCAATTAAAATTGAACCTGCGTCTTTTCAAATTTGGACCCACCTTTCTTGGCTCATCTAAAGGCATTTTAGGAAGAGAGTTTGTTTCATTAGAATGTGTGTCATATCTAAGTTTTCATTTATTGTGGAATTGAAGGTGCAGATTTTTTTTTTTCAAGTGATGAATGAACCTAATGTTAACAACTTAACATAGTTATTTTTGGCAAAAATAGCTGAGAGCATATGGGCATTTGAATACATCTTAATTTGTTTACATTCAAAATCTGGAATTCGTTGCTATTGCCTGCTGTTCTGTCCTTGATGTAGCATAATGCTCAGTAAGTGTATATATGTATACAATGTTCCAGTATTTACAGCGTGTCGAAGGCACAATAACAAACACATATTTATCTATGGTTATCTTATCGAAAGCAATGGAATCATAAATCATAAAACAAACACGAGAAAAATGCATGGTATCCTTATACAATGCTTGTAAATTGTCTTATATAAGTTTCCAACTTAGTGTTTGCCAGGGTTGGACACAAGTGTCCTGTCCTCGAGCATTTGACATGCCACTTTCTCAAGCCAAGAAGTATCCCACAAATCATAAAGATTTCCTTGATATTTTCCCTTAGAGCCAATACTTAAAAAAATTTATGTTTGTACCATTAGAAAGTGTAAACCCAAGCCTACAATTGAAAATGAGGTAATCATAGGTATTATACCCAGCTCTGAGGGTAACAATGCTCCAATAAAAGCACAATTTGACTTGCACTTTCTCGTATGTTTTATAGGTTGCTTTCAATAGGGAAATTCACACCCCTAGTGTCACTCTTGAAGGTGATATATTTCAGCCAAGCGGTCTTTTGACTGGTGGAAGCCGCAAGTAAGTCACTTGAAATTTGTCACTGGCATGCATAAATCTTTTGTAAATACTCTCTTTCTCTCTCTCTCTCTCTCTCTCTCTCTCTCTCTCTCTCTCTCTTCAATAAGATTTTTAGTATTTCTGGCCAATAATTTAAAATTAATATGGTTCTTTACATGCTTTGTGTGCTCAATGTTCTAACTTAAAGCTGATGTTACTTTTATGCTTCATTAGAAGATGCTCTCAAGTATTTTTTTTTTTGTCTTCTTCTGCTAGCCAACCTTATAAAATAACCATTTCTTGCCATAGGGGTGGTGGTGATTTGTTAAGGCAACTTCATCATTTGTCAGAGGCTGAATCAAAGCTTTCTACACATCAGAAAAAGTTGTCTGAAATTGAAGCAAAGGTAGACCTTGAACATCCTCTCATCTTTTCCAGAATAAAGGCAAAGAGTTTTAAAGAAAATTTGTTTCTTGTGCTTATCAGGAAAGTTTCTTTATATGCAAACTGGTGAAATACGTATTTTATGTGTCTGTTTTTGCATTAACTACCCAATTGGAGTAACTTAAGAGTTCCCTCCCAACTTAATTTTTACATGAGTAATGGCTATTAATATGTGGGTCATATAGATGCATTTATACCCTTGATGTTTGGTATGTTTCACTATGACTGCTGCATTTTTCTTGTGCTGACAGAATAGGAAACAGTTTCCAATCATATTATGAGTGGTATAATCTGTTACATATATATTCAGGAAATTTTTCCCATTAAAAGATTGTTGTGCCTGTAATTTTTTATAACGACACTTGTGTAACTGTATATAGAAAAGTTTGCCTGTACTATATAATGTGCAAAAGAAGCAGGGGTGGGCCAAAACCTGCCCACCCGACTTCCAACCCGGACCTGACACGAGTGGGTCGGCTTCCGACAAAGGGCATGTTGGATGTCGGAAGCCATCTTTCAATTTTGACAAATGTCGGGTCGGAAGGTCAATGGATTTTCCGACACTTCCCAACCCGATGTGACTTTTTTATTTTTTAGGGTTATACACCCTTTCGATACTTATGATTTAACAATTTTATTTGTTGCCTCCTGTGCTTTCATTTGTATCACAGATTTTTCCGTCCAAAACTAACATCTGGCCATGTCATTGAATAGGTGTCAGTGTAATAATGCGACACCTGTCCCCCCAAATGCAACGTCAGCGCTGACGCGGCTACCATTTTTTTTTTTTTAAATTTTTAAGGATTTATTTATTTTTTTAAAATCTTTAAAATAATAATAATAAAAAATGATAGCCACGTCAGCGCTGACATTGCATCTAGGGGACATGTTTCGTATTATTACACCGACACCTGTCTAATGACATGGCCAGACGTTAGTTTTGGACGGAGGTATCATCTCTGTCTTTTTGCATAGCACAAGTACCATCTGCGATACAAATAAAAGTATATGGGGCAAAAAATAAAGTTGTCAAATCACATGTACGAAAAAGGTGTTTAACCCTATTTTTTAAACAACGTTGTTTGATTTTTATTATTTTAAATAAATTTTTTCCTGTGTCTAAAACTACTTTGTTTTAGAGAAACTATAAATTTTTCTTTCCTTGGAACCCTAGTTGCATTGTTTGTATTTTGGTCTGGGCTCTCTCTCTCTTGAACCTTCTTGCTTTCCCAGACACTAAACACCCTTCGATCTCCAATCTCCATCGTTGATTGAGGTTAAACTCCAATATTCTATTATGAGCCTAATAATAATAGCTAATGTATTTAGTAGGTTTATAACTAATGTGTGAATAGGTGTGAGTTTTGTAATTGGGTTGTATGTTTTGTAAGTGGACTTTATGGCTACTGGAATCAAGGGCTTAGTGGGCAGTTACCTTAGGAGGGAAGTTGAAGCCCCTTTATATTAAGGGATTGGGTGCAGATGGGAGATATGTGTGGAGAAATATTGTTATTTATAATCTAGAGGTTAGCACCTCGAATCAGCCATCTTTGTTTTCCTATTTGTATTTCCGTTTATCATATGTATTGGCTTGGATATTCAGATTATTAATCTGATTCCATTCAATATCAATAGTTCTTGCATTCCATCTCAAAATATCAAATTAGAATGTAGGTTCATTTCAAGTGGTATTAGAGCCAGGTTAATCCTACAATGGCAATGAGTACACGCTGTTCACAAACAGAATGGCGACATTAAGAAAATCCAGAAATTAGCTAGACATGGGAGGATCTCACCCTACAATTGAGCCAAAGTCAAGAATGTACGAAGATTGCATTAAGTACTCATGCATGAATGGTGGAGAACTCACGCCAGATGGGGGTTGAGGCTGGACAATCTTCTTGAGCTTCTGGAGATTGCGAGCAAAGTATTTGACGTTGTGCCTGAAGAACAAGTACAACAAGTGTAGTAGCAAGGTGACTCAATTGAAGAGTTAAAGCTACTTTCAATAATGGATAAAGATGTTGGTCCAACGGAACAAGGGGGGATTAGCGTACAGGATGAAACCAATGTTATCTTGGGTCTCTGTTTTGGAGACTTACCAAGCAATCTGGCCACTGCAGCTCTTTTTGGTGTTTTAACCATTGAAGGTCCAGATGATCACCTTTTGGAATCACCCAGTTGCATTCGCCTTCTACTCAAATTGTTGAAACCGATAGTCTCAATGGCTACTGAAGACAAAGCACCAACATTAGGACATAATATTCTAGCATCATGTAATAATGTTGATGCATGTCGAGAATTAATGGTAAGTGTAGGTCCCACTTCTGTTGATATTGTTTCCAAGGTTCAAGAAATTCTTGCAACTTGCAAAGAATTGAACTCGGGTGATCAGAGGTATAGAGGAGTGGGGCGGCAAGAATTAGGCCCAAAATGGATTGCTATGCTAACTATGGTAATAGCTTGCTTCCGCTAATGCAGTAAAGAAGACATGAGGTAATTTCAAGGAAAAGTTATGGCAGCATAATAAATTGGGAAGGGAAGTTGGCAGTGCGTGGCAAAAAATATGGAAAAAAGAGTGGGAACGTGTGGAATGGTTATTACGCTGGGCTGAATTTGGTTAGGAATGGTTTCCATTCAAATTGCCCCTTGTGGGTAAGGTGCTTTGAAGGGGTGAAGTATTTTATGGGCCTAATAATAGCTAACGTATTTTGTAGGTGTATAGCTAATGTGTTAATAGGTGCGAGTTTTGTGATTGGGTTGTATGTTTTGTAAGTGAACTTTATGGCTGCTGGATCCAAGGGATTAGTGGGCAGTTAGTTTGAGAGGGGAGTTGAAGCCCCTTTATATTAAGGGATTAGGTGCAGATCGGAGATATGTGTGGAGAAAGATTGTTATTTGTAATCTGGAGGCTGGCACCTTGAATGAGCCGTCTTTGTATTTCTGTTTTTCATATATATTGGGTTGGATATGCAGATTATTAATCTACTTCCATTCAATTCAATATTTCTTACATTACATTTCCATCTCAAAATATCAAATTAGAATTTAGGTTCATTTACTTCTCTAGTATAATCTGGAATTTGTCAAAGACGAAGAGGTCTTTGTTGTCTTTGAAGACAAAGAAGTCTTTGTTTGTCAAAGCTGAAGAGATCTTTGTCTTTTACAAAGAAGTCTTCATTTTTTATGAAGACGAAGAACTCTTCATCTTCAAATAAGGAGATCTTTGTTGTCTTCGCCAAAGACGAAGATCTCTGACAAAAAAAAAAAAAAAAAGCAGCAAAAGCCACAAAATAAATAAATAAATAAAACAAAACTAGGAAAAAGCCCATTCAGTTTAGCCCCATCTCTGACTCTTCCGACAATCTCTCAGAGTTGGAGGTGGATCGAAAATCACCTCCGTTGGAGGTTTTCTGACTCTGGAGGAGACGGAAGCTGGAAGATGCATTTTCGGAGTTGATGCTCAGCCCTAAGAAGAAGTGATAAGTCTTCTTTGTTGTTGAAGCTGTTCTAAAGCTATTAGTTTCTTTGATGTAATGATAAACAAATATTAATGTAATACATTTAATAGCACACGCTTAAGTAGTTGTGCTCCAGTGTCCGGATTTCAAAGCATTCTTGTTCCCAACATTGTGTGTCCATATTCGAATGCAGTATGCAACACTTATGTTCATCTACATAGAACACATGTTTTGTTAGTGTTGGAGATTAACCCTTATGTTCATATCCACAGATCATGTGCTGTGATTATTGCCTCTATTAAAAATGATCTTAAATTTAGAAAAATCTTGCTTATCTTCTCATTGTAATTTTATATGAACCATGGTTTCTCTCTCTCTCTCTCTCTCTCTCTCTCTCTCTCTCTCTCTTATAGCCGAATACAGTTTCCTACTGCTTTTATATCTTTGTTGATGCCTTCTTATCTTCACTTGCAGATTGCAGAGCTCCTGCCTCATCAGAAAAAGTTCATGGACCTTAAGGCACAGTTGGAGCTGAAATCATATGA
Source organism: Alnus rubra (assembly GCA_028654335.1). Lineage (NCBI taxonomy): Eukaryota > Viridiplantae > Streptophyta > Magnoliopsida > Fagales > Betulaceae > Alnus > Alnus rubra. The sequence continues at coordinate 2,738,183 of JAJPGS010001067.1, read as the reverse complement.
CCTTAAATTATTTGAAGGCAGGGCTGAGCAAAATGAGCACCATAAGGTTTGCTTCTTTTTCTCTCTCACATGTGACCTATGTACTTATGAATTATATTTAGTTTTAATTTTTTTTTTTCCTGGTGCAATCTAGCTTGGTGAAATAGTGAAGAGGATTGAGCAGGAGCTTGAAGAAGCAAAATTGGCGGCTAAAGAAAAGCAACTTTTGTATGAAAACTGTGTAAATACAGTTTCTTTGCTTGAGAAATCTGTCAAAGAGCATGATAATAATCGGGAGGGCAGGCTAAAAGATTTGGAGAAAAAGATTAAGGCAATTAAAGCTCAAATGCAGTCATCTTCCAAAGCTCTCAAGGTAGGTTTTGATGTTGCTGAGCTTTTTTTTTTTTTATAAGTAAAAATTCATTAAAAAGCGCAAAGGGGCGCAACCCTATTACACAGGAAGTATACAAAAAGAGCCCCTAATTAGAGGAAATGAACGAACAAGAAAGTAAAAAATCAGCAAACGACATACTACCCGGGCTATACACCGACACCCAAAGATATAACATATGAAGCACATTTCTACAAAGAGCCCCCACCGGAACCTCCACATCCTCAAAAAGCCTAGAATTTCTCTCACGCCACAAGCCCCACAAAACACATAAAGGAACCTGCTTCCAAATCCGGTTAACAGTACCACGACCCAACAAAGTACTCCACCCACTCAATACATCCAAGACACTACTAGGCATAACCCACTCCACCCCAAACAAGCTATAAAAAGAACTCCAAACAACCCGAGCCACGTCACAATGAAGAAGGTGATCAACGGATTCCCCATGGTTCTTACACATAACACACCACTCTACCACCACAATACCACGCCTACGTAAATTGTCATGAGTTAAAATCTTTCCTAAAGCCGCAGTCCAAACAAAGAACGCCACCCGCTTTGGAACTTTAACACGCCATATACCCTTCCACGGAAAAGAAGCCGCCTCATGACAAACTAAAGCTCTATAGAAAGTCTTCACTTCAAAATTCCTCCTCTTAGAAAGAGTCCACACCACCCTATCAACCTCCCCATGCCAAACCCGAATAGAGTATAAATGTTCATAGAAGGACATCACCATCTCCACCTCCCAATCCTGAGCATAGCGCGTAAAGAGAACATTCCAATGAGTCACACCTCCTACCACCGACAAGTTATCCACCACCCAAGCATCAGGAGAACGCGCGATAGTAAACAAAGCTGGATAATAGAGCTTGAGAGGCCTATCCCCACACCATACATCATGCCAGAAACGAATATGAGACCCATCACCCACCTCAAAACGCAAATACTTCGCAAAATTATCCCACCCCCTTCGAATAAACTTCCAAACACTGACACCATAGGGTCCCGTCACCGGTAGTGAACACCAACCTCCCCTCACACTGCCATACTTCACCTCAATCACCGATCTCCACAACGCATCGCGTTCCTGAGAAAACCTCCAGACCCATTTCCCCAATAAGGCATGATTGAACTTAATAACATTACGAATGCCCAATCCACCAGCCTTGATTGGAGCACAGACACGATGCCAATTTACTAAATGAAATTTAGACTCATCCCCCATACCACTCCACAGAAACTCCCTTTGGAGCCGCTCCAACTTCTTAGCTACACTCACAGGAATAGGAAACAGAGATAAGTAATATGTAGGAATGCTAGAGAGAGTACTGTGAATACGTCACCCTACCACCCTTGGATAAATAAAGTTTCTTCCAGCCGGCCAACCTTCGTTCCACCTTCTCAATAACCTCATTCCAAATAGAAATAGATTTGAACGGCGCCCCCAACGGCATACCCAAATAGGTCATCGGCAGAGACCCAATTCTACAGCCCAAAATAAGTGCCAAAGACTCCACATCTTCCACCTCGCCAATAGGGACCATTTCAGATTTGCCTAAATTGATCCTCAACCCTGACACCGCTTCGAAACAAAGGAAGGTACATCTCAAATTTCGAACATGTTCAGCCTGTGCTCCACAAAAGATTAAGGTATGTCATAAGGTTGTGTATAATCTTTAGGCAAGCTCACCTGATATTCCCTCAACCTACTACTTGTCAATGCTCCACATCGAAGTACTGTGAACCTAATCTTGGAGATTATGATGGTCAAATTTGTTTCACATTGGCTAGTTTAAGTCATATAACGTATTTCGCTTGCCATTTTATAGCATTGAAGTTTTCTTATGTTCCAGCCCCTCCACCTCCAAAAAATAAAAGAAATAGTGGGCAGATAGAAATCTCAAGGAGGTATCAATAACTCTACTCCTTGAGGTTCTATGTTAATTAGAAGTATTTCCTTTCAGTTTACATGTTGTAACAGCATTCATATACTATTTTCTTCCAATTTCTTATAAAACTGATTAAAAATTGTTAGAGGTGAATTTGTCAAAAATGTTTTTTATGAGATGAAAAATCAATAAGGACAGGGGAGTTAAGTGTGAGTCAAACACAAAACCTCTTGGAATGCTCGCGTATACTTAGAGGTCTTGAGTTCACTGTTATTTCAGAAATCATTTAGTAACTAATTGTTATTACCATTTGCTTCGGTTAGCTAATAGTGTTTGATTTTTAATAGCTCTTCGATTTTTTGCGACTTGGTTTTGCTGGCTAGTAGGGGCATGAAAATGAGAAGGAGAGGCTTGTTATGGAAATGGAAGCTGTTGTAGAGGAACGTGCATCCTTAGAGACTCAACTAGCTTCTTTGAGAACACAAATCGACAGTCTCACTTCAGAAGTAGAAGAGCATAAATCCAAGGTAAACCTCTTTTCTTTTTTTCTTTTTTGGTATGAAAGTAAGATTTTTTAAGAACAGAAAAAAAAAATACAAAGAAACAGCTGACTGGCCTCCAGCACAACAAGAAGAAGGGCACCTGCGGCTAAACACTAATGAATATCAGAACAACACAAAGAAACAGTAGGGCTGGCCCCCTGCAAAGAGCAGCAAGGGAACCAGCAGCTAAATGCAGATATTTGCTTTGACAAATTCTGCGCTGTAAAAATTACTGTCTCATGCCTCTGTGTTGCAGGTTGCTGCCACAAGGAATAAACATGATCAGGCGCAATCTGAGCTAAATCTGATCCGTTCAAAGATGCAGGAATGTGACTCACAAATCAGTTGTATTCTTAGGGAGCAGGCGAAACTTCAACATAAAATTAGTGAGACTAATCTTGAGAGGAAGAAAATGGAGAATGAGGTAATTTGCTAATTTCCCTCCTCATGTATTCCCTTTAACTTGATCTACTAACCAATCCACCTTTGGTTCTCTTTATTAGGTAAAACGAATGGAGATGGAACAGAAAGATTGCTCTACAAAAGTAGACAAACTGATTGAGAAGCATGCCTGGATTGCGTCAGAGAAATTGCTATTTGGAAGAAGTGGGACCGATTATGATTTTGCATCTCGTGATCCTTTGAAGGCAAGGGAAGAACTTGAGAAACTGCAGGCCGAACAATCAGGGTATGTGACTTAGAAAAGTTCATTTTTATGTAAATTGTTGTTAGTTATATGTTTTGCTACTAATACCGTTTTCTTCGACTGGTTAATTTCTTTTATGGAGCAAAGTGGTTATTGTATATTTGTCTTTGTTTTCCTCTGTGAAGCCTTGAGAAAAGGGTGAACAAGAAAGTAATGGCAATGTTTGAGAAAGCAGAAGATGAGTACAATGAGTTGATGTCTAAGAAAAACATCATTGAGGTTGGTTACCGCTAATCTGTCTAAACATTCTTGTACCTTGATTTCTCTTTACTTACTCTAGTTCTGTTTTGCCTAGAATGACAAGTCAAAAATTAAGAAGGTAATTGAAGAGCTAGATGAGAAGAAGAAGGAAACACTAAAAGTTACTTGGGTTAAAGTTAACAAGTGAGTCGTGTTTTATTCTAGATCTTCTGCTTGTTAATTTTTAATGACATTCAGAGGATCATCTATCTTTCCCATCATTTTGATGGTTCAACTGGTTCTTATTTCAGAGAGTTTGATGGCACTTAACTGTCAGAATTTTGTTAATTTGCTTCAGTGACTTCGGATCCATCTTCTCTACCCTATTACCGGGAACCATGGCAAAGCTAGAACCTCCTGAAGGATGCAGCTTCCTTGATGGTCTTGAGGTTCGTGTTGCATTTGGAGGTGTTTGGAAACAATCCCTGTCAGAACTCAGTGGAGGTCAACGATCTCTGCTTGCATTATCTCTAATCTTGGCACTGCTCCTTTTTAAACCAGCTCCACTTTACATATTGGATGAGGTATTACAAACTTAAATTCTTCTTACTGATTTGATCTGTGATCAATAATCCTACTACTCTTGGAGTAGCTGAATTGGAATTCCTATTTCATAATTGATTCAACTAGTCTTCAAAGTCGTAGGATTATCTCTGCTTACCTATAAAAAAATTAAAAATAAAATCTGACCTTTAATCCCACTTATCAAAAAAAAAAAAAAAACTAAGCTTTAATCCCAACTGAGTGTGGCTGGGTACATTTTGATTCCTTTGTCAAGCTAGTTGGACAAGTTTGGAAAATTTGCTGGGATTTTTGAATTCCAATAATATAAAACTAGATAAAATTCGAATTAGGTCAAAAAAATCTTTTTGGGATTTGCAAATTAATGTCAATGGTCCACTATTGATGTAACTTGTTGAAGACTTTCACCCTCTCGATTATTTTTTATTTGGTCTTGTTAATCACCGTTCCATAAGCTTAAACTAGTTGAAAATTGTGAATTTAATTAAATTTTAATGCTTCCCCTGTTAATTCTTTCTCAATTTCCAACTTGACAACATTTCCAACACTTCTCTCTCTCATACATAGTGTTGAATTTCTCAATTAGCTTGCTCTCTCTCTCTCTCTCTCTCTCTCTCTCTCTCTCTAAATCTCTCTTTCTTTTACTCGAATGCATATATTGATTTCCTTGGGTTCGCATCAACTCCATTTAGTTCTTTTATTCTGGATTCTTGTTTCCTTTGGGGATAGAGAGTTGGTGTTTTGTGGAAGCAAAGAAGTTTTTGTTTACGGTGGTTGAAGGGGCCTCGGTGGTGAGATTGGAAGAGAGGAGGAGAAACTTCGAGTTTCCTCATGGAGCTCTATTTTCTTTTATCATTTGTTGGGTCATGTAGTGCAAAAAGTTGTTCTCAGATGGATCTGCAAATGATTTTGTTTTTTGAGGTGGTTTACAGGTCGATGCAGCTCTCGATCTAAGCCACACACAGAACATTGGGCGAATGATAAAAGCTCACTTCCCACATTCACAGGTTTCATGACACTTCCCATCCTTGCAGGGTTAATGCTTTCTTCTGATTTATGTGATGTTTTATGCTTCCTCTTTTTCTTCTTCACTTTCTGCTTTAACTTTATAGAAATATGAAGCATAAATTTGTAGAGCATAAGGCATATCAAATTAGTAGAACATAGTGTTTTTATTTGTGGATCTATTTAAATAAAAACTTTGGAACATTGTGAAAAGTATTATTCATTTTGGCTGAGGCATACCATGAAAACTGCTGCTCGACTCTATTTGGCCCCTTTGGATATGATGTTTACTTGGGTTTTGGTAATTTAACACTTAGTTGCCATAACTATTTCTCAATGCGTGTATATATTATTGCTTGGTCAGTTCCCAATTTTTTCCTGAAAAGGAGAGTGAAAGTTGTTGCTTGGATCAATGCTTGACTCAAGATACCTGCAGAAAGAGGAATAAAAGTCTTAGATCTTAAAAGTGAAACTACTCGAGGCTTTTTTATGAAATTCTGTCAACTGATTGTCTAGTAATAGAACATTTAGCCTGAAGTGTGCTATGTATGCTTGTGCAATAGATGATATGCCATACATGAAACGTTTTCAAGCAAGGATAAATGTAGTGGAATATATTGTATTTGAATTGTATCATATGATACAAGGCACAACAAAAGGCGACAATATGCACCATATATGCTGAATATAGATACTGTATGCAAATTCTAATAACAATAATTTCAGACCTTTTGCTTGGCAAAATTATTAGAATGTTGCTTCTATGGTACTAACCAATACAAAAGCATCCTAGCCAGAGAGAGAGAGGAGAGAGAGAAATGGCAGTTGCCATGTCACGTCATGTGTTGCATGGAGAGTTCAACCAGCAGCTATCATCTCAGCTATTTGATAGAACATGCAGAGTAGAGTTGTGCAAGTAGATTAACTTCAACCAAGAAAAACACACACACAAAAGAGCATTTAAAGGTCAACTTTTACTTTTCCATATGATTAGGGTGCCACACTTTAGGTCCTATATAGATTTGACCAATGCAAGATGCTATTTCTTTTAAAAAAAACTTTTAAATTCTCAGTGAAATTTTGAAATGTTCATTACTTGCAAAAGTGAGATTATGGGGTCTAGTACTTTAAATTCAGTTCAATGTGATATCTTTTTTTTTTGCTTTGTACCAAAAAGTTATGTTTTATTCTTTTTTAAATGTCATATACAAAGGAATGAATATTTGATATCTAAGTTGTTATCGAGAAGAATTTCTTGTCTTAATTGTTCCAGTTAATTAGGAAAATAAAGTGTAATTTACCATACCAGATGACTTTATAAGATTTAACATTTGATAGCACCCAATTTAGCATAAATGAGGCCTACAGTAAAGCTTTTTATAAAATTAGTAAGCATTCGAGAGATCAGTGATTATGATTGTCCCTGTGTAGCTTTTCTACACTTGGAATTATCAAGAGGGCCCCCTTTCTTGAAATATAAATGCTTAGTAATTCAACATTTTTGTAGAAAGATAGGTCAAAGAATGATGTGCCGGAAATCAAATTTGAGTGGGGATGTTATTAGAGAAAATCAGCTTCCTGTTACATTAAGCCTAGTTGGGAGTAATCTTCTATTCTTTGGTTTTTTGTTTTTGCAGTTTATTGTAGTCTCGTTAAAAGAAGGCATGTTCAACAATGCTAATGTGCTTTTCCGGACAAAATTTGTGGATGGTGTTTCCACTGTTCAGAGGACTGTTGCGGCTAAGCAGAGCAAGTGATCGATGCTGTCTTGTGATGTCTTAGCATTTAATTCTAGTAAGGTGTGTGTGTGTGTGTGTGTGTTGAGAACATATTTTTTGAGTTATGTTTTTTTTTTTTTGGTAGCTCATGAATCCCATGGAATCTAAACCTATGATCTTAGCTGCAAATATTAGCGAGTATATAGATGATTTTGCATCAAATGGCCTTCCACCCCATAAGAATATGAACAGAGTGGTTGCTTATGCAATATGGACTGCCTTTTTCAGTTGTTTTGGGTTGTCCTGGGTTATGTCTAGACAAGTAGTCGACTTGTATGCTTGTTGGTGGACTGCTAGCAGCACTTAGAGTGTTGTTGTGTGGAAGATGATACTTTCGTGCCTTTTATGGTGTTTATGGAGGGAAATGAATAATAGAAGTTTTGAAGACTGTGAGAAGACATTGGAGGAGATTGAGATTAATGCCTTATTTGGTTCACAAAATGGATATTCCATTAGGAAAATGAATAGTTGTGACGTCCCACATCGCCTGGGAATGAGGATATGCTTATATGTATAAATGCACCTTTTATGACACAACGCGTTTTAAAAGCCGTGATGGCAATGAACCTATCAGAACTCCGCAGTTAAGCGAGCCGCTGCGAGAGCAATCCCAGGATGGGTGACCTCTTGGGAAGTCTGATATGGGGAGCCAAAAGCGGACAATATTGTGTCATTGTGGGTGGGTCGTTACAAATGGTATCAGAGCCATTGCCCAGCCTGAGATAGTGGGAGCGTGCACAAGCCCATAAGGGTCGCCGGCGGGCACTCGCTGGGACGCCAAGAATGGGGTGATCCCATGAGGGTCGCCAGCGAGGACGCTGGGTCCAAAGGGGGGGTGATTGTGACGTCCCACATCGCCTGGGAATGAGGATATGCTTATATGTATAAATGCACCCTTTATGACACAACGCGTTTTAAAAGCCGTGATGGCAATGAACCTATCAGAACTCCGCAGTTAAGCGAGCCGCTGCGAGAGCAATCCCAGGATGGGTGACCTCCTGGGAAGTCTGATATGGGGAGCCAAAAGCGGACAATATTGTGTCATTGTGGGTGGGTCGTTACAATAGTTATTACTGGGAATGAAAGTGTGTGGAATGAAATTTGGAGTGGGTATTGGTTCGGTTCGATTACCGACAAAATTGGGTAATTCATCGACTTTATTTCGACAACCTTTAATTTTGGGGAATAACTTCAGTTCGGACTTGGCAGAAACCAAGTCCTTTATGCCCTCTAATAGAAAACAGACACATCAGCATATTACACCAAAAGAAAATATACAAAACACACACAAGCAAAACCTCCATTTCTCAAATCAATCCACAAGCAAAGCTCAAAGCCTCCAATTACTGTTCAGTCTGCAAAGCATCTCTCTCTCCGACAGCATCTCTCTCTCTCTCTGTTTCACTCTCTCCCCCGATCTCACTCTCCTGATCTCCCCCTCTCGGACTGTCCCAGCCTCGCCGGAAGTCGGTTCTGGCCACCGAAAATCGCACCTCCAGCCACCGGTCGACGACCCATAACCGGACCTGCTCCTCCGGCGCTGGCCCACCGTCTCGGATCCTCTCTCTCTCTGTTTCACTCTCTCCCCCGATCTCACTCTCCCGATCTCCCCCTCTCGGACCGTCCCTGCCTCGCCGGAAGTCGGTTCTGGCCACCAAAAATCGCACCTCCAGCCACCGGTGTGCGACCCATAACCGGACTTGCTCCTTCGGCGCTGGCCCACCGTCGATCGGATCCTCTCTCTCTCTCCGAAATCATCTCTCTCTCTGTTTCACTCTCTCCCCTGATCTCACTCTCCCGATCTCCCCCCTCTCAAACCCACTCTCTCCCTCTGCCTCACTGTGTCCCGGTGAAAGGAGAGAAAAAGAACAGAAGAAGAAAGAATGAAGAGAAGCGATTCACTACATCAGGACCATTTCAGTTTTTTGGTTTTAATTTTTTTAGCTGACGTGTCGACCGGTAATTGGTGGGCAAAAAATCCATGTTTTCTGCCATGACCGGACAGAAGGGGCTCTCTTAATTTTGATATTTTCAGTTAAAACGGTTAAAATGCAGTGGGTTAAGTCGGTTAAAAATGGGTTAACAATCGGTTAACCTTTGAAGATTTCTCTGTTTTCTTCTTCCTCTGACCTGTAAGATCAAGGGTTGCTGGATGCTCAAACACGATATGACTCCACATGGTTTGTTTGTGGCTGGGAAACTTGTGAGCAGGAGTATTTGTATAGAGCTTCCTATGCCCATTCCTTAGAATCAGTTATTCCTTACTCCAGTGTCGGTTTGGTCGATTGGTTATAAGTCAGTTTAGTTAACCGGAAAGGGGAAAAAAAAATCACCTATACCGACTATCGAACCGAAAGTCGAAATAAAAATCTATACCTACTAACCAACCAAAATAAGTCGGTAGAGGTGGTCAGTGGCAGTCGGTAGGCGATAGTTGGATATTTTGCTCACTTCTAAATGGAATAGTTATTCACATTCTTTAGTTGGTGACAAAAGATATGTCCTAATTGGAATTGAAACAAAATTACTAAAAAACATCACATGATTTTTGTATTTTTTTCTAAAACTAAATTAACGAAAAAATGTTTAATTGTTGTAGGTGGCCGGCCACCCCTGAGAGGCTCCAGGGATGGCCTCAGACTCTCGGCCATCCCCGACGCGAATTGGGGGTGGCCCGACACGAATTAGGGGTGGATAGGCCAGTCACGGTGAGCATCGGGGGTGGCCGGCCACTCAAAAACAATTCAACATTTTAATTTATTTTTTTAAGGAATAAAATAAAATAAATTTTTTTTTTTTGAAATGTTGTCTATTCTCATTTTTTTAGAGGAATGAGTATTCCTCTTCGTAAAGAAATAGTTATTCTTGTGGGAATAACTATTCTTAGGTGGACTAACTATTCTTAGGAATAGGTCTCTACCAAATAAAAAAAAAATGACTATTCCATAAGAGTAGTTATTTCATTCCAGTGGTCTATTCCGCAAACCAAACTCTATATATTTCGGCAGCTGTTTTTGTTGATCCTTTGGCAATTAGTTTTCATAATTTTCTTGTTCTTTTTGCTCCTAGTTAGATGTGTTCTCTTGTGTAATTCTAGTGTACTTGGGAGCGTCTTATGCTTTTAATGATATCTTGATTGCTTAGGATCCCAAGCTTGACAGATTTTTGGGTTTTGGAGTCATATGCAGATTTATAGATGTTTAAGATTACAGTCTTTTAACTACTGTCTATTCTAATTTTCCAAAAATGTCTGTTCAGGTGGCTGTATGTAAGTCAAGCTAATGGAGAGTTTGCAGTTACCTCCATATATCCAGGCCAGTGAAGTTTATTGCTGGGTAAAGGAATTCTTGATACAATGCTTGTATATTTGCTGTTGTATTCCTAATATTGTAAGTTATTTCCATGTAGATATACACTTTGTCTGACAATCCATTTTAGACGACCTCTTGTTAGCAGAGTATAAAGGGTTGTGCTTCTTCCTCTTGAGAGTAAAACCTATTTCTGCAGCCTAAAAGCTTCTTGTTTGGTCAGGTTGACTGTCCAAAGTCTGATTTGCAAACTCATTGCTAAAGAATTGCAAACCTCCAGCTACTGATCTGATTTCCTTTGCAACACATTCATCACTTTCCTCTATTAAATGCTACAAATCAATCTTTAATCCCTCCTCTCTTTTATTTATTTATTTATAATAGAATGGTACTTTGGTCATTTCAAGTCTTAAGGGAGTTAAGTGTAATTTTTCCATAATAAATAAGGTTTGTAATTCAGTTTAACATATTCAAATTAATTCAACTATATTATATTCAAATAAAATGACCACCTGCATGAGCTGTGAAGTTACTGGTCCTCTGATTTTCCTATTGAAGTTCTAAGGTTTCTTATATGAAAATCTCCCCTCTAGTTTTTAGGGATCTTTGTTCCATACCAGCTAAAGTTATGCACAATTTAGATCCAGATGTACGGAAAAAAAAAGTCATTGGCACAAAGAACCATGACCACAACGGATAATGCCTAAGATCATTGGAACATGAGAAAATCCTATTTCACATGACAGGATTTTTTAGATCTTGACAAGCATACTGGCGGTGCCATAGAAAACTCATCTATTGTGGAGAATGTCTCCTATGTACATGCCAAGTACAACCTATGTGTCTCTCACTCAGGATTACAAATCCACGTTTATATTTCATTTGATTTCCCAAAATGAATATGATCGACACGGTTTGTTTCTGGGTTTCGCGGGATTTCTTGTCTGAGGAATATGAATTGGGGATCGATTGGCTGATCGAAAATGAAGATGTAAGAAGAAACCATAGAACATCCTCCGATCCCTTTGACTTTCTCAAGCATGTCAAATTGGGAGCCAAAATTAAGTACAAGAGTAATGTCATACAAGTAAGTCATATTTAAAAACTCAGTTGACTTGAACAAAAAAAATAATCATTTAACAAATTTGCAAGTCAAACACTCATTATTTTATTAATTTATTAAGGTTCATCTGCGTTGGGAGTCAGCAATCTCATTAAATTTAAAAGAGGAATATGTTGCACCCACAAAGCTGAAATGACAGTTTTTTTTTTTTTTTTTTTCAAATCAAATCTTCAAGTCTAGCTTTGCTTCAAAGTGAGGGAGGGAAGGAGTGGGGAAGATAGAATATATATTATAATGGCTTATATTATCTTGAGAGTAAACTAGTTGACTTTTTATATAATAAAATGGTTCAATTTAATATGTAATTGTTTTTGTTTTTTTTTTTTTTCCTTCTTCCCGAGTAGAAAACGACTTCCTCTGAAAAAACGATATACGTACCTTCGGATGATGAATTGGGCCATTTGATAAAATCCCTATAGACATGGAAGATCCGGTGCTTTGATTTGTACACTTCAATTATTTATTTTAACTTCTCATTACAAAATTCTTTTGGTTGAAGTGTCTTAAAGAAACCGTTGATGATGTTGACTTTTATTGTGTGTATATATAGCTGGAGGTAGAGAGCCAATTTGTGTTGTGGCCTAAAAACACATTACACAGAGAGAAAGAGAGAAAGAGAGAGATGAGGAGCAATCAGGTGCGGTTGAACTGTGGAATAACAATGCCTCTGATTGGACTAGGCACATATTCCTCCCAAAATGATAGGGAGACGACAGAGCTAGCCATCCATATGGCCCTCAAGGTAGAGAATGTATTACTTGCCCATTTATCTAAATAAACAAATAAAAAAATATATGTATATATCTTTGATTTTGTTTTCTAATTTTAGTGATTTTGGAAGGTTTGTTTTTCTATGAAAATGCTGACATCCAATCATCCATATATGGTTGTGTAATATTATTATCATTGCAGATGGGTTACAGGCTTTTTGATACAGCAAAAATTTATGGTTCCGAACCAGCTGTGGGAAAAGCTTTGAGAGAGGCAATCCTCGATCGGACGGTAGAGAGAGGAGACATTTTTGTTACATCTAAACTCTGGGGTAGTGATCACCATGATCCTGTTTCAGGCCTCAAGCAAACTTTGGGGTAAGCACTAAAATAAGCACACGCATTAACATAATAACATCCTCTTGTTTATTCTTGTAGAATAATTATTTCACAATAAATTAATAACACCAAAATCTCTTTAGCAAATCTCTATTATAGATGCTGGAAAACGGGTTTTTTTTTTAAAAAAAAAATTCACTTGGCCCTCTTATGTTACACCCAAGATGATGGTAGTTGTGTAAATTTATAGGTAGAGAGAGGATCGGTTTCTTTCTTTAATTATAATTCTACTTCATATCAGCATAAGATGTTACGATTTTAAGTGTTACATATAGCTTAAATATATATATATATATAAGCTTTGGACATCCACTTGATAAGACGGTTTTCAAGAAAATATGACAAACGATTCCATATTCTAATATTTGTTTTTGGTTTGTGTTGGGAATTAGGAAGTTGGGCATGGAATATGTGGACATGTACCTGGTGCACTGGCCAGTTAAGTTGAAGCCGTGGGCTTGTGATGCCGTTCCCAAAGAAGAGGACTTTGAACCGTTGGATCTTGAGTCCACCTGGGCTGGGATGGAGAAGTGCCTGGAGATGGGGTTGTGTAGATGCATTGGTGTCAGCAATTTCTCCAGCAAGAAGATCCAACGGCTGCTAGGTTTTGCTTCTGTACCTCCGGCCGTCAATCAGGTACACTAGCATGGTCATTAAAAAAATCTGAGAACGGCGTCGTCATGCCATTTTCATTGTGGTCGCTCTTGTCATCAAATATACAATTATTTTAGTCCAATGTATGTGTACCAGCAAAGTCGAATTTTTTAAACTTTGGGACGTTGGGTTTGAATTTAAGTCAATAATTAACTAACCACAAGTCAACAACCTAAATTTGTTTAAATCCAAAAAAAAAAAAAAAAAAAAAAATTACTTTTAGCCTTTTTTTTTTCCCATCAACTCTCTCTCTCTCTCTCTCTCTCCATGGAGAAAATCAACTTCCATTATCTTATTTTTGTCTTCCATACGTGTCGTTCATTTTCATGTTTGGCTATAATTAATACCAATAGAAGTATATATATATATATATATATATATATATATATATATATATCAAACCGAAAAGACTTGAAATATAAAAATATATATGATGAGGCATGCAAAAGTCAATGATTTAGTGAATAGTGTTATTGAAATCAACAGAGTGTACCCAAAAGAGTGGCATGCATGTACTTTCAAACATGCTTCAACTATGCCCCTAATCCAGAAGGACCAAAAAAAAAGAGCTTTGTCACATGCAATGCAGTAATGTTAAATATTATATTTTTATTTTATTGGGCTGATATTATGACAATGCCTATAAACTCTTGAACTAATTATTGTTAAAATAATAATAATTAAAAAAAAAATTCAAGGGATAATGAACATTGTCACATCATCCTAGTGAAATAGGATAAAATAAAGGTGTAGTATTTAGCGTTACTCATACTGGAATATGTATAATATATAAGTAATGTTATATACTACACATCTGTCTCACTTGTCTAACATGGCATTATATATTAGTACTTGTTAAAAAATAAGAAAATTCCAAAACTGATGGGTATTGTGGCTATTGCCACATCAGCCCAATTAAATAGAATTTGAATGAAGGTGTAAATTAATGCTTGTTAAAAACTTTTTAACTAAAACCACTAATTAAATTCCTTGTAATATTAATAGGTGGAAATGCATCCAATGTGGAGGCAAAGCAAGCTCCGAGAGACATGTGGAGAACACAAAATCCACGTAAGTGCGTATTCACCGCTGGGTGGGCCTGGGAATGCATGGGGATCAACAGCTGTGGTAGATGACCCGCTCATCCAATCCATTGCTCTCAAACACCGAGCAACCCCAGCTCAGGTACACAACAACTCTCCTACACCACACTTAATTACCTAATATTTAATTTATAACCCAATAATATTACCAGAATTGCTAAAAATACCACAACATTCTATTATTACATGTTATTTTTAATTAAAAGATTGTCTAATTAAGTTTGCTCCAAACTATATACGAAGGTCGCTCTAAAATGGGGATTATCGAAAGGATCAAGCGTGATCGTCAAGAGCTTCAATCAGGAAAGGATGAAGGAGAACATGGGGTGCTTCGATCTCAAGTTGAACGATCAAGAAATCCTGGCCATCGATAAGTTGGAAGAGACGAAGATCATGAGAGGGGAGTTTCTTGTTAATCAAACAACAAGCCCATACAGGACGATTCATGATCTCTGGGACGATGAAATTTGAGTCAAACTACAGCATTACATTTGCAGTGCATGTCTAACTTGTAATAAAAATTCACACAACCTTTTCTTTTTCTATTTTTCATGTTTTCCATTGTACTCCACGTTAAAGAATTTTCAAATTAGTATGTAAATTAATTGCTTTGTGGTTTGGAAATTTTTTAAATGGAAAGTACTAAAGCATTTTGAAAGAAAGAGAGTCTCGCATGGAAAAAGTGAAAGTCAAATTGGTAAACCAGTTTTCTTACACATAAAAATTATTTCTTCTTCTGTCTTAATAAACGCTTTTTATATTCTAAAATTCGAATCTCTCTCTTGCTAGAATAGAAAATTTGAAGGTGTTCAAGTTAAGTCTCGTTTGTGCAAAATGCAACCAAACAACAAAGATTTTTCTGGGCTCCATTATATCCTGGTTGTAACCTTTTGCATACCAATTCATTATAATTTGGTAGGAATAAATAATTTCTTAAGGAAAACAACACAATAATGCACCTTGGGAACATTTTGTTTTCTGTCTTACCCCTTAACACTCCATTAATGCTGAAAGGTTTTAATGGGTTTTATATGAGCTCACGGATGGAGTTTACAAGTCTAGGGAATGTGGGGATAAGTTCATTTTAAGAGTAAACAAAATTCGAGAGAAATATAATGTCAAATTTGTCTAGTTCCCCCAATAAATGGGAGAATGTTTTCCTTCAAATATTATTGAACAAATAATCATATTCCATTAATTCCTATTACATTTAGATATGATAACGTTTCTCACGCCTGCTTATTCTACTAAAGACATTAAGAGTCTAGTTCTTGGAACCGGATCTACATAATTGAGTTTTTTAGTGTAGGACCAAAAATTAAGGGATCTATTTAGTGAATGTAAAAATGTTTGGATCTTATATTTACACTTTAAAATTAGCTTGCAATGAAAGGGTGTTTAAAAGCTTATATACACATAAGTAAAATTTCACATAAGCTATGTAGGACACTCAGAACCATAACATACCACCACATTCCGCAACCAACGTCCACGACAGCCCATTTTATTGACATTGTAATCTTTTTTCTTTTGACAGCTCCACTCCACTCACCTATCAGTATTCAATAACTTAACATTATGCCCATACACGGTATCAAGACATTTTAATCCGGCCTATACTGACTTTAATTTATCAAGAATTATATGTAGCTCAACTAGTCATGTCCACACGGTTTCTCAAGAAAGTTGGCTTTGATTTTAATGGTAACAAGAAAAACGGGAACAAATGACAACTGCATCTTTTTTTGTTTATCTAGAGGGGTTGTACAGAGAATGCATTTCAAGCATAATTACAATGCGAAGAAAAAGATGAGTTCAATGCATACAAATCACATCATACAATTAGACTTCAGAATAACCCCTCCCTCCCCTTCTAAAATGGTGAACTGATAAAAACATATACGGTGGAATTGTAACCATAGAATACGGCCTAATCGTAACAATACATTTGTAAAACGTCTCAAACACCAAGGGAACACCAAGTATCATAAAACAATAACTTATCCAACCATTACTGGAGCCCTGCACGTATGCTTTCTAGAGAATGATCTGGTCTCAAAAATCGGGCACCTGGATTTCAGGAAGTGCAGGGTGTTGCAATTGGAGCGAAACCGAATTGCAATCAAAAGATTACGACTCCCAAGACCCTTCATTTATCCAAGAAAAGTTTCATACGGCTAGAGGCTCAAGAAAGGTCCCTGTGAAAAGCTCAGCTTTACATTCACTTCCTGACATTTGGTCCTCCAACTTCCAGCCACTTCCCCATGTAGTCATGCCCGGAACCCTTACGGATTTTGGTCTCTCTCCCCATTTGAATTTAGATCATTACGAGGGCTATCTGAATGAGAGAGGGAAAGGAAAATTAAGTTGTGAAAGACGTAATAGTGAACTATATGTAGCATTAGTCATCACTTATTTCCTAGCATATCAGAGATATGTTAGAAAACTAAGAGCCATTTAGTTCATCTTTGTTTTAACCCTTTCTTCCCGGTTGAATAAAAACCTCAAAATGGAAAGCATCTTTGACAGACACCTTATTTTTCATTCTCCTTTCTGCAATCTTTTCTTTTCCTATCATCTTCTTGGATAAGTAATAAAGGGTGTAGACCTAGTTAGTATACAAGAGATGCAAAAAAAAAAAAAAAAAAAAAAAAATCCTATAAATGAAAATGTTATTATACATAATACACATTCAGTAATAAAGCTTAAAACTATTGAAGGTTCATTTAATACCTCTCTCAGGCTAACATCAGCATGTGTTCTAATTTTCAGCTGGTTGTCTCCCCTTTTCGTTGGACTCAGATGAAATGCCCTGCTCAATACACTGTACAAAAATAATTATCAAGGAAAGGAATCAGAACAACATTCTGCTCCAGAAACAAAGAAAACCACTAACAATATGATGCAGGCTCATTTTAAGATAATCAGGAAATGAGTGGGAGACAAAAGGGAACTACATTGCACCAAGGAAACATAAAGCTCTAGGTTTTATGTAATATCCTAGTTAAGGAAACAAAACGGAAACACACACACACACACACAATGGAAACACCTAGCACAGCTAAAGAAAACCACTAATAATATAATGCAGGATCATTTTAGGATAATTATGATATGAGATGGAGACAAAAGGGAAACGCATTGCACCAAGAAAACATAAGCTTGGGGTTTTATGTAATATTGTAGCTAAGGAGACAAAAAGGAAACACACAAGTAAAACACTTAGCGGCTAGCACAGCTAAAGTATTGGTGAGGAGTTTGTTCCCACCTCCAGAGGAACTGAACTCTAAGCACATGGAATAAGGGAACTATATGAGTCAACCTACTCCCCCAGAATACAACTGCCAAATGAAGCCAATTAATTGCATAATAGGCAAAGAGCCATGACCATCCAGTCTTGCACCTTCCACTCATAGATGAGGTCACCATCGCCTAAATACTTTTTGAACTTTTTTTTAGGCCCATCCCATAAATATATCTTTCAGCTCCCTTCAAATATTATTGGCTAACCTCGGATACATAATACATAGAATATGCCTCAAACTGGCCAAACAAACTCTAGATCTAAATAAAATGAGAAAATCCAGTCAGTGAGCAATTTAGCCCTGAAACTTGATGTACAGACAACCATGAAGTCAAACTGTTTTAGCACTACATTTAGTTTCAAGAATTATACATTTCATAGGTGGGTGAAGACACAAGGACTCAAGTTGTGTCTCTGTCACAACCTGTCTCATTTATCAAAACCTAAGTTATGCATTTGTACCATTCCCCAGTAATCATGTCATTTGAATCTCTTTGTTTATGAAGACAACACCAAAAAGCTGTCTTCAGAGCAGACAGCTGGGATCAAAATCCATATTTTCCAGGTTGAAAGAGCAATCAGATGGACAGAAGAGCTCAGCATCTTATAATATTAATGCAGCCATGGAATATCAACTTGCTGCCTTAAGACAAGCCAGCATCTTATAATATACCTGAGAAGATTGGCTAGTATCCTTGGGTGTGGTGTGGCTTCGCTTCCGATTAAGTATTTGGGCCTTCCGTTGGGTGCTAAATATAAAGATTCTAATATATGGAACAATGTTATTGAGAAGATGGAAGCTAGACTAGCAGGGTGGAAGAAGGTGTGTTTATCTAGAGGGGGGAGGCTTACTTTGATTAATAGCACTCTCTCTAGCCTTCCTACGTATTTTCTTTCTCTTTTCCCTATTCCTGTGGGTATGGCTAATCGGATGGAGAAACTTCAGAGAGATTTCCTATGGGGTGGTGTTGGTGATGAATTCAAAATTCATTTGGTTAATTGGCGTACGATTTGCTCTTCAAAAGCTTCGGGAGGGTTGGGAGTGAGAAGTTTGGTTAGATTCAACAAAGCATTGATGGGTAAATGGTTATGGAGATTCGCTATGGAGAGAGATGCTTTTTGGAGAAAGGTGGTGGAGGTCAAATATGGTAGTTCGAGGGGTGGTTGGTGTTCTAAGGAGGTTGGGGGTTCTTATGGGTTTGGTGTGTGGAAAAGCATTAGGAGGGGATGGGATGACTTCGCTGCGCATGTGAATTATGAGATCGGGGATGGCTCGAAAGTCTTGTTTTGGCATGATGTTTGGTGTGGGGATATTCCTTTGAAGATCCTCTTTCCTGAGTTGTTTCTTATTGCTACAAGAAAGGATGCTTGGGTGGAGGATATTATGCAGAGACAAAATGGCACCATCTCATGGAATATTTTGTTTGCTCGTCCGGTTCATGATTGGGAGGTCGATGCGGTTAGTAGGTTCTTTGGGATTTTGTACAACTTCAAAGTTAGTAGCGAGGGAGAGGATAAGTTGTGTTGGGTGCC
Source organism: Alnus rubra (assembly GCA_028654335.1). Classification (NCBI taxonomy): domain Eukaryota; kingdom Viridiplantae; phylum Streptophyta; class Magnoliopsida; order Fagales; family Betulaceae; genus Alnus; species Alnus rubra. The sequence goes on along the minus strand of JAJPGS010001067.1, from coordinate 2,718,991 downwards.
AGCCCGTAAGAAATCCTTTGAGGTAAAGTCCTATTATCATTTGTTGTCGAGTCATTCTCAGTTCTCCTTCCCATGGAAAAGTATTTGGAAAGTTAATGTTCCCCCGAGAGTGGTTTTCTTTGTTTGGACGGCAACTCTTGGGAAATCTTTAACTCTGGATAATCTTCGTAAGAGAAACTTTATCGTAATGGATTGGTGCTATATGTGTAAATCCGCTGGAGAATCCATCGATCATTTATTTCTGCATTGTATGATGGCTTCTGAATTATGGAGGGTTCTCTTGCAACTGTTTGGGGTGGAATGGGTAATGCCGAAGTCGGTGAAAGATATGTTGGGGAGTTGGAGGGGCCAGAAGGGTAATCGGACCTCGTTACAGATTTGGCGCATGGCTCCGCTGTGTTTGATGTGGTGCATCTGGAGGGAACGGAATGCTCGTTGCTTTGAAGATTGTGAGATGGGTTTGTCAAATCTGAAGAGAAAGATGTTGCAATTGTTGTATATGTGGAGGGATAGAATTAAGACTATACATGATTGTTCCTATTTTGATTTTTTAGACAGTTGTTCTCTTTCCCCTGTTCCTTAGGGGTTCCTTGTATACATCCTGTGTACTTTGGGTTGCGCCCCTTTGCGCCTTTTCTATAAATTTTACTTATCAAAAAAAAAATATACCTGAAGAAGATAACCGTGCAGCCAATCCAGTGTTTGTGGGAATGCCGTTGGTGATATATTGACAACCGTCAAACCCTATTCCAAGAAAATGAAATAAAATTAGGTAGGAAAAATAATTAACACTTATCACCCAAAAAAATAATGACGAAAAAGATGGAAAGCAGCATTCTAAAACTCCTGATTACAAACAATTGGGAAGTTTGGGTATCCCTAAAAAAGAGTAACTATTATACAGAATCCTAAAATTAAGAGGAAGGTGAAGCTCCTAGTTGCAGGCACTTTGAAATCCAGTAAGGAGAGATAACAGTGCTTTTAAGCTCACTGATATCAATGGCAAGAACATGCATTTAAAGAAAAGCAAATCTCACACTGAGTAATACCCAACTGATCCAGCACTTTAACTATTCATTGTAGGATTAAAATTTCAATAATTGAAAAAGTAACTGATACACTAAACTATCATGAACTTGGACTCAATGATATCATGTCCCCTTGTAGCTGAACTTCACCAAACTTTTCCAAGTGAATTTAAGCTCACTGATCCAGCAATTCAACTTCTCATTGTAGGATTACAGTTGCAATAATTAAATTTATCACTCATATACAACACTTTATCCCGAACCTGGGAGAAGCCCTGGGGTCAACAATTACTTCCTTTTCTCTCCTAGTCAACAATTTTAATTTCTTAGTACCTGGAAATATAAACTCCATGAAAAAAAAATAAAAAATAAAAATAAAACCCTATATAAAAATCCAATAAATTAGAAATTCAAAAAAAAAAATCCTTTTGACTTTGAAGTCGCAAACTTGACAGAATATATATATCTCACACCCAAAACACCTGTCATCTCGTAAGCTAGAATCTCCAGTAAGATCTCAGCTATTCAAAATATCATGAATTTTAAACTATATTATATTTTTTGGAAAATATATTTCTCTAGACCTTATGTAATGGCACAAATGTAACTCCAGATCATGATCACATCTACTTGTTTAAGCTTTAAAAGATGAAATAAAAGGACAACTATGGACTTATCAAACAAATGATTTGAAAGCCCTCTCCTCTGTCTTGCTCCATGCTTTATCGCAAAAAGTGGCACCAAACTGACAATAAAGACATACAATCTGATCTCGGCACTAATCCTCCTACTCTGTTTGTCCCAGAAAAACTTTCCAGTTTATTTTATATTCTAGGAACTATTTTTTTTTTTTTGATAAGTCTTCTAGGAACTATTAACCAATAATAGGACCACTTTCCCACTTTTTCTGCGAGTCTGAATATACGAATTTGAATCTAAAAGCTTCATAAGCATGAGAATTTAAGCCACAAAAGCATGATTCCACATCCTATTAGTCGTACACACTCCAGTAAGGTGGTTCCAAGTAAAGATTTTGTGTTCTGGTCATGAATGCCATAAGTTCATGCTGTTCATTATTAAAAGATTATTCAACTATCCCAATACTGAATGAAAACTAGAAATTCAAAAGCTGATGTACGGTGAAAAGATATCTCCATGGAAATAAATTTCTGAAATTGTGGTGTAGAATGAAACTTAAATAGTTCGAACAAGAATCTTTCATTTTTTTTTCCTTTGTTTCCCTCTTTATATTGGTCATTGACCCTACAACCTTTAGATTAAATAAGCATGTTAAAGTATTAATTAAATGATTAAATTCAATCTTTTTAATTAGCTTAAACTTTTGGGATAACTGGTCATTTAACATGGTATCACAGTAGAGGTTCTGTTTGAACCCTGACTTCACAGTTTACCTCTCATTTCAATTACTTGTTGAGGAAGAGTTTGAGCCTACACATAAGGAGAAGTGCTAAAGTATTAATTAAATTATTAAATTTACTATTTCCTATAAGCTTAAGCTTTTGGAATAATTTGTGATTTAACAAAGCATCTAACTACCATAGCCACATAAACTTGTATTTTCCTCATGTTAATTGGATGCTTTAAATTATTGAAATCAAAAGTTGAAACCTGAAACAGCTTTCAGCATTTTCTACACTTAACAGATGAAAGGACAAGACTAAGATTTAATTACATAAAAGGATGTTGCACCTCTCTTACCAAGCATCTCTAAAGTTAGTAAACACCCTAAAACTGTTAATCTGTTTATTTGAAGGTCCCTTAATATAATTAAGTCAGCTCTTAATTACTACTAAAGATGAAAGACAATGGAAAACCTGCTTGCTTCCTATTAACCAAAAGAAACAAACATGAATTGGCATACCTGTGACTTGAACGAGCAAAGATAGTCCTGAATGGTTTTTAAGTTGGTTATTAGCTTATCTTTATCCTGTAAAAAAATGAAGTATTTAGAAGAAAAGTATTAAAAAAAATCAGAAGAAAACTAATCTTGTTAAAGGCAATTCAGAATCAAACGAAGAAGAAATAAATAAAAGGAAATAAAATAATGAGAAATGGACAGGTTCCAGATAATAGCATGCCTCATCATTGACCAAAACCAAAAGGGCCTTTTGCATACACATGGTTGGACTGCATTAATTAGTGCTATATCTTTAAATAATCAACAACTTTTGAAAAATTAGGGGTTCGTTTGATAAAACTTTTCAGAGGGTTCTTTTTACTTTTTGGTTGTCATGTGACATAAGGGTGGAAGTAGTTTTAGATGTTCTGTGAATACTTTGTTTGTGGAGTTTTTTGTTAATGCTTTTTCTTTTTGCTAGAAAGCAAAAATCTCTACTAAAAAGCATTGCCAACCTATATTCTAGTGGAGAAGCAAAACTTATTTGGTGTTCCCTAATCCAATTTTTGGATCAACTTTCCCAATCAACATATGCAGCCATTTCTAATCTAATTTTATCAGAAGTAGACTAATAAACACACACACACAAAAAAAAAAAACCAAAATTTCATGAAAGACATTCTATAGTATACAACTATGGCAATTCATGCTTCTTTATATCATATGCATTGTATTGGCTTTTCCCTTTCAAGAAATTTTAATATGATTTTCAACTGAAAACTCCTGACTATCCATTCCATATCATGCATAAGTATAACACATTTCTTTGACTTCTACAATTCTTCTTCTTTTTTCTTTCCCCTCTTCTTCCTTTGCATGACCAACCACGTTTCTCTAATTAATTATTTGTTGAACCAGTTCTTTAACCAATTTCTTATTTCCAATACCTAACCATGTTTCCGTTACTTCATATGTCTGTTTTCTAAAAACATAGGGATCACCAGACTGTTGAAATTTCTGTCTCATCCTTTTTAAAAAAAAAATAAGTATTCTCTGCTCACACAAGTAATTTTATGCTCAAAATAGTCAACCACGTCCCTTATACAATAAGGCACACATTCTGTTTACCAGTTGCCATTACCAAAGCAGGGCACCATTATGTTGCCAAGACTAGAATTTTGGGACAATGGCTGACTAGTGATTGACTCTTTCATATATTAGAAAGGGGGGAATGAAAGGCAGAAAAATTTGTGGAGGACAAAAGGGAGAAACCAAACTGCCTTCCCCACTTAATATAATGATTTGGATGCCAGCAAGCTCCTAAATTGCATAATTTAAATATATTTTGAAACTATTTCTTATTTATTATTTTTGTCAACTTCACTCTTTACAACTTATCTATTAAGATTACATAACAGTAGAAAAACAAAGGACCTAATCTCTGTAACCCAGTTGAATACCATGAGATTTTGAGCTCTTTGCATGCAGCACCTTATTTCTTACATCACATTAAAATTACCCTTTTTAAACTCTTGTTTACATTTTCATGACCACATTGCGTTTATATATGGTAGTTAATAGTATAAACCACATTTCTATTTTCTTTATAGGTATATACTATTAACTACCATATATAAACGCAAGTACATAGAAGTTACAAAACTAGAAAAAACTAGGCTAACAGATCCCCCCACCCCTCTCCTACCCAAAAAAAAAAATTCCACCCCCCCCCTCTCTCTCTCTCTCTCTCACACACACACACAAATGCCATGCTGAACCACATTTGACTTTTTCATCTTCTCTTTTCAATTGAATTTTTCTCAGACATGCATGCCCAATAATGCAGTGTATTCACCCTATATTACTTTACAGCTAAATAACGTACAACCTGATCCATATATTAAAAAATCTACTAAATAGGTACCAATATAAACTTCGCAATCATTAGTACCTGGACTAGACATTTATCCTTAAACATACGAGTCGAGATCCACTCCTCCAGTAATGCCTGCACATCTAGCTTTGTTATATTTTCGCCGCTTTTGTTCTTATTTCTCAATTTTAAAAAACCTAGCTGAAGTTACATTATAGTATAATAAAAACCACAAAAAGTGCATAAAAACATGTCCACACCTTATGATCAAATTCAGACATCTTCAGAACTATAGGTACAATTATTGGTTCAGCACCAGACTTCTCCTTCCTAACAGCACTATTTCCACCAGTCTCTGTATCTTTAAGAGTTTCACCTGTGTGAGCAGAAAAGCAATCAGATAATGTTGCATCTTAGAAGTATTTCTTTTCACTCATTCATCATGCAAGTATACGCATACATGAGTCTGCAATCTCAGAAGAGATCTAAACAATTTTAAACATGACAGCAGAACCCAGAGCGTAAGTTGACCTTTGCTCCCAGATACATTTCCAGCTAGGTTGATAGACTCCAGTGTATCCGAGACTTTGTTCAGCTGATCAGCAGAACTCCCTTCTTCTGAGCTCACATGCCCAGGACAGTTGCTCTTTTTACTGTCATTTCCACAAACACTGCTAGAATTATTTTCAATCTCTGTCGCTGTACTATCATCACATGTCACAGATACATGATTAGCCTCTTTAGATTTTTCCAGCATGTTAGCAGGTGTCTTATTTTCGTCATCCATCAAATAAATGCTTGGATCTAAATGCATTCCCTGCCATTATGGTAAAAAAAAATGTAAAAGGTCAATCATAAAATAAAACACACTATGGGAAAATGCTAATTATATCAAAACACCACAACAGGTGCACCCTTGGGGGGGAGGGTGGGGGGAAGGTGGTGAACAACTAGAGGATCCAAATAATTAAACAGTAAACACACCTCAATTATAATTGGCTTCCCATCTTTCATCGCTTTCTTCATATCACCAGCCAAACCTAGGAAGGAAATGCTATGCAAATCAATAACAAATACACTTGCTAGTACAATGACATAATTTCCCATGAAGAAGAGAGACACTCCATATGATGCTCTTAAGTAATTATAAAATCCTTACTATCTAATGGCATTTCAAAATCTATAGAAGGCAAATCACAAAAGCTAAATCATTTCTCTGGAAAAGTTCTCCGCATCTTAAAAGTATAACTGAAAGACTACCTTTACGGACAATTCTGCATTCTCTACAAAATTCAGTGATCAATTCCTCAGAGGAGCTGAAGTCTCGGGCCCATACAGGAGTAGATGCCAATGGTGCACTAAATCAGATATAAGAAGAGAATAAGCATTCTGATTCAGTCTCAAAAAGAAGAGGGGCAATAATAAGGCTCAGTTGTCAAAAGGAGTAATAAGGCTCACATTCAAATGTAAGGGGCAGTAATAAGGCTCAGTAAACTGTTAATATAACACATAATTTCAAGAAATTATCTACCTCTGATGACACCCTACTTTATTTACCAGGGGATATATAACTTCCTACTACCAATCACTGAAGTAAAACAAGTGCAAAAACTAAGAGAGTATGGGTGGTATGATCCTCTGCTATGGTAAGATTCTTTCTTTTTCCATCCAAATACCAATTTATATTCTCAGGAGCTGGTGCATTAGGAATAGTTCAAGTAAAATGCAAAAAGAGCATCGCCAACAAGTAGGCCAAATCAATAAACATCACCAACAATAGGGCCATACTTTAATTCCATTTGTATCCACCAATCGCAAATGAACAAGCACATATGCTACCATAAAACTGTCCTAATAAGCATCACTCCACAGAGAATGATATCTAATGATACTTTCCAGTGTACTTAGGGACGCCTTTACGCTTTTGATGATATTTATTGATTACTTATCAAAAAGTCCACAGAGAGACAAAGGTCACTTGGTACTTTTTCAGCTGTGGATTTCCAGCCAGAAGGGCTCTTAGGATGGTCAACCATATGACCTCAGTAATAGGTTCCTGATGCATGAGAAGCATAAACGAAACAAAACAAAAAAAAAAAAAAAAAGGAGCGTCCTTATTGATTGTCTTTCTTCTACGTTTAGAGTTCTGACTTGTTCTGAGCAATAAGCTCCTACAATCCGAAATGGAAAATGCGCGCAATGAGATTAAGCAAAGGAATAAATAAATTCAGGACTTACTCTGTCGCCGTTCGCAGCAATTCATACACCATATCTGTCTGTAACAATTAAGAAACACAGATGTTAAAAGGCATAATTATATAACCAAAAAAGAGTTATATATGAATGAGAAAGAGGCAGACTATCTCTACAAATATAAGAAAGGACCTGTAGGACATTCGGCAAATTTAGCCTTTGGGCCAGTTGGGTAGCAATGGTAGACTTTCCAACACAGGCAGTTCCACATACAAGAATTACCAATGGCACTCTTTGGTGGTGAAATCTGAAGGTGACAAGAAATACAACATTACTATAAAACAAAATAGTTAACATAAATGTAAATTTTCAAATAAAAACAAAAATTTATTAAAAAATCTAAGGGACACAACCCAAGTACACAAAAATTCACAAGAAAAACCACATAAGCGAGAAAAGTAAAATGTAAAGAATCTATAAGATCAAGCAACAAGGGAAAAGAGAAACAGGATGAAAGATGCCTTCTGATCAAGCAAGAATATTTAAACCCCTCAAAGGACAGCTTGTTTCCCAACCAAACACACTAACTCAAGGATGACAGTGCTGCATTCCATGCTGGTTGCTTATGTCTACCACCAGAAACACCCATGCCACCTTGTCCCTAAGCCTAGGTGCGGCAAAACCCAAGATAATTCAAAAGAGAACAATCAAACACAACAGCTCCCATACAACTGAGCAATGCAAAAGAAGGCAATTAACTGACTCCTCTACCCACTTCATGCAACATCAGTTCACATGAATGTGCTATTTCTTTATCCAGTTATCAGAAGTGAAAATTTCTGAAAACAGGCTGTACATGAGCCCAGCCCAAAGCCTATTAAACTCCAAACCAACCCTAGAGCCTACATGAAAAGGTGCATGTAGCAGATAGCCATTTAATAATATCATCTCCAAAAAGCTCCACTATTTCCAAACGAAGAAAGCTTGACAACAATAAAACATCAAACTAACAAACAAATCAATGAAACATATATCAACAAACAAACCAACAGAACGAGCATTAATTTATATGAAAAGCAGAATGAGGAATGAACTACTATGCAGCTAACTGTGAAGAGAACACTTAGTGAAAGAGACCACTAGTAATCTGGAAAATATTGAGCGCTATCTTGAGAGAATGCTTGCTAACCTGGTCATCATCTTGTATCGACTAATGTACTCTTCCCCATAACCCCGCCGCTCCATAAGCTGCGCATCTTGACTTGTTAGAATACTCATGCAAATAACCAAATATCTACAAAAACTCAAGAAGTTTTCTACTTTTGACAACTGTTATTCCAATATACTCATATTCAGTAATGGCAACCAAACCTTCTCTCATCTAAGAAAAATCCCTTCTTTTCCACAACCAGTTGAGGACTAATTATGAACAAGTCAATATTTAATTTAAAATTGAACAGATTGTAATAAAGAGCAGAATGTCAATCAAATTTTGTTTTCACATATCTTTGTGATTGATGCCGTCTCCTAGGATATTCTTTCATCCTGACCTGGTTCTGAGCATCGCCTAATATCTATCAATATAACAACCATACAACAAACAACACAACCCTGCAAAAGCTAGTTTGATGCAGCCAAGTATAAACCCAAAGCCACAACTCACACTTGGATCCAAGGAAAAAAATTATACGTCTGAGTTTAATCAGCTTTCAGCACTTTTCCAACACCACTCAAAATCCATGAGCTATTGGGCACAAAACTCACTCACGGAAATGAGAGGAAAAAGCAATTTTCTAGAATGTGAATTCCTATCCTCTCAACCATATATAGCCACACAAACACATATCTATACACATACTTCTTAGAATACTTGTTCTTTAATTTTTTACCTTTTTCATAGTTTTCTTGTCAAAAAAAAGTTTCCCCCTTCCCCATTTGTTTCAAAATCAAAAGTCAAATCTAAAACCTGGACACTGAAACCCTTGGATAACAACTATGATGAGATCGCTCAAAATAAAGGCGGTGCTAAACTTAATGGAGGCAATTATGGTGTTAATTTATTGAAAATGTACAAATACAGCATTGCAACAGAGATGAATTTTGTTTCACAAAGCTCACAAACCAGGCACATCAACTCAAAGACAATAAAGGAAAGATCCAACATAGCATTGAACTCAAAATCAACATGGTCAAATGGAGAGCTGCAACACATAAAGCATAGGCGGGCCATCGGTTGTGGTTTTCATAGGGCAAGGTGAGGCCATTTTCACATGCAACCGAATTAGCTGTTGCAAGCAAAAGAAAAAACTGCATGTGTACACCACTTAAACATTCAGCACTGTAGGATGTTTTACTTATATTACATTATGAAGTTGTGACCTAGTTTTAAAAACGAACCATTGGACTTTCATATGAACCCCTGGAAGGGCATATAGATCCAACTAATACCCCATAACATTTTAAATCATTAATAGTGGTATTCCAATCTTACAATAAGGAAATAAAGGTAAGACCAAATTAATGGGTTACTGACATTAGCTATTCTAGAAAGGGAGCAGATCCCATGATGGAAAAGAAACTTTGGTAACTTATATGAAACAATCACATCAGCCTTCAACCAAAGTACCTTGAACTTCATATTTGAAGCTCTAAAGTTGCATACAACTTAACAATGCCCTAGGAGCCTAACTTCTAAGTTGCACACTGAACTTATCCATGAGCTTACTGCCAGAAACATCATAGTGAAATGTAATTCAGATTCCCATGTACATCGAAAGCTTCGAAAAGAATAAGGAAAGCAAATATCATAAGGAAAAACAGAACCCTGAAATGCAGGGAGTCAGTTAAGTAGTACAGATAGCATACCTTAAACAGATTAGCTTCCAAATCAGACTGGGAGCTGCAACATAACACAACATGCAAGTGAAACCTTTAGCTAAATCTGGACAAAAGAAGCAAAAAACAAAACAAAGAAGGGAAAGGCGGCATACACATCTAGAAGGCTGTTGTCAATGAGCAGCTTCTTGAGTTCAAGAGCAATTTTGATAGCTACATGATTTGGAATCTGCAACCAGCAAGTCGTAAAAAATAACCCCGAAATTCCAGTTGCAATGGCTTCTTCTTAATTTAGATTGCAGAATGCAAACAACAGGCATAATTATCCCAAGCAGAGGTAAATTGAACGAGACAAGTGCATTGCAACATATTTACTATCAACATGACGTGATATCGACTTTGAACATCTCTAAAGGATGCTAAACACACAAAATAATACAAAATAAAAGTATGATAATGATTTCAAACAGCTCTAAAGGATGCTAAACGCAGACAAAAAAAGAGAATAAGATTGGCTTGGGAGTGAATTAGAGACCTTAGTAACAGTTAACATTCTGCTGAGCAAGAATCTGGATAGAACGTAGTAGTGATCCGCATTTTCACCCAACCACACCTTTACCTATAACAACAAAGAACCAAAAAAAAATAAAGTTTAAAAATCAGTCCATACCAAGTTAAAGAACTAAAAGAGTATACAAGTCAAAGAATCGATCAATTTGTGATTGGTTGCCGAGAAAACCAAAGGAGAGAAACAAGAAAACCTTGACGAAGTCATATTTGGAGGAAGCATTTCGGGAAGAGAATCTGATGGTAGGTAAGGAGGAATCTTTCTCAGTATCTTCTCCGCTCTTAGGGCTCGAAACTGCTATTCCCTTCCCCTTCATCTCTCGCTCGCTCCGAAAATACAACACAAAGCTCTCTCTCTGTCTCTCGTCCCACTCAAACTCCTATGGTTTTGCCACTTCTATGAGTCTCACTATGACAAATGGTTAATTAATGAGATTTTCTAGAAACAAGGAAAAAATAAATAAGAGAGAGAGTATTGAGATTGGGCCATGATTACTACACAACAATACCACAACTCTACGACACTCCCTCACATAGGGTGGGGCTAAGTGTGTAGGGCTTGAGAAATGATTAAAACACTCACACTACACAACAATGACACAACACCAAGGCACAATGGAGTGGAGCCCACACATGAACCCCACTCCAGTGTGCCTTCGTGTTGTACTATTGTTGTATAATGTGAGTGTAAGGATCACTTCCCGTAGGGCTTATCCTCATGTGAAGGGGTGTTATGTAGTTGTTATAGTGTTGTAAATTTATCATTTTCCATTGAGATCTTTGTTAGAAAAATGTCTTGCTTTTTCAATTATTTAATCTTAAATATTTATTTTTAATAATTAATTAATATAAATGTAATCACGGAAATATTTTTATGAGATATGTTTAGTATCATTCTTTTTGCACATTTTTTGAACATTTCTTTTTTTACAAATTTGCTATTGAATATGTGTAACTTATATATGATTTTATAGATTCAATGGTAAATTTATAAATCTTTTATACAAAAATGAACAAAAAAATATGTAAAAGAATAAAACCAAACATTTTTCTATTTTTATATAGCACTAATGGTGTTGTCCTAATCATACTATTCACTCTAAGTCTTATTGACGGCGTTCAAAGAATATTATAAGACTGTACCTTTTAACAACCTTTTCTGTTAAAGCATTATTTAAAATATTAAATTTACATCTTCTTATCAACTTAAATTTTTAGGATAAGTGATGATTTAACATGGTATCAGAGTCAAAGGTCTTGAATTCAAACATTGACTCTGTCATTTACCCAATTTCAATTAAATATTTTACGTGTGGGGCCACATGTAAGAAGGTGTATTAAAATATTGGTTAGGTGATTAAATTTGCCTCTTCCTATCATCTTATTCGTTTAGATTTATTTTTTTATTTTTTACGAAAAAAATTGGAATTAAATTTGAACAATTAAAAGAACTATGGCACATCAGCCAAATTCATTTCCTATTATTACAATCCCCTGAATTTTGTTGAGAATAATTTATATCTCCTCTTGTTCAGTGTCCCAACACATAGGATGCGATTATAGTTACACTCAGGAAGAAGAGAGATTTAACTTATTCTGAACAAAATGCAGGGGATTTAAGTACTCCATTAAGTAGGATGCTATTATCGTTACACTCAGTATCACCTTCCAGTCAGTCCCCCCTTCTTCTTTTTTCGCTTAACTTTTTATATATATATATAATTAAATAAGTAGATTTTTTAGCCTAGAACAGAAAAGGAAAAAACTACCTCTTGTTGGGTTAGTAATGGGCCAATGCACCACTTCTGTTTTTCTAATTATGTGAAACATTTTGCAAACGTGGACAAAAGTTATTCCATTGTAATAATTTGAACTTTTTAAACATATTATTCTATTCCTAATGGTTTGTGAGGCTATTTTTATAGCTAAAAAGTTTGGACTTTTGCGATGATGATAAGAACTCTGCTCACGAGAATGCCGTTTAAAAACCTATGGCTTGAAGGGCTTGTTTGGCAAGAGAGAAAATTATTTCTCTTCCTCTTCACTTTTCTAAAAAATAATCAACGTCAAAACATTCTAACTTCATATCACATCAATAATTTTTTATTATTATTTAAATAAAAAAATATACTACAATACAAACCTTTCACTTTTCTTTACAAATTATTTTTACTTTATATCACATCTATCACTTCTTACGACTACCCCCAACTCCCACTCTCTTATTAAACAAGGTAGTTAATGAAAATGTGATTTTTAAAAATTTAATTAAGCATTTAATAAATTTGAGATTTGGCATTTAAAATTATGTTTCAACCTTTAAAATCATACATTTTTAAAACCGCACTTCCTTATATGCATTTCATCTTTTCAAAACCACCATTTTCTTTAAGAGCACTCTTAAATGACACTTTTTGTGCTTTTTTTAAGAACTCACTTTATATATATATATATATATATATATTTTTCTATAAATGCACTTCATATAGTTCATATCCACTTAAAGTGTCCCCTCATTAAAATTTGCGTAGTAACTTTTCTCACCTCCAGGCTTCAATAGAGTCTATCCCTCAGAGCTTTTCCAGGCAATGTAACAGATATTGGTTCAAGGTATGCTGAATGGTTTAGATAAGAATGCAGTTTTGCACTTGCAGAGGTATATGTTAGTCAAAGATTGCTTACACTTAAAATCTTGACACCATTAAAGCAACGCAAGTGTTCTTCACTCCCAGGAATGAGCATCTCTTCACCTCCAGTAATAAGATTTCCTAGTTCCTCATTCAAAATACAAACTTGTTCTAAACCAAAATCGTGGCAGTAATAATTTTTTCAAAAAATTAACACGGATCTAACGAGTTTTGAAAGGAAGAAGTAATATCAAACAAAGCCAATCGCTGCCGCTAAATTATTGTTAAAAGTGGTATGCCTGGCATGCTTAAAAGGCATCTGGACAGATAATAAGCTGCAGAAAGATATATATGACATGGGTGTTTGATAACGGTACAAGATTATTCAAGCATTATAGGCTGAACAGTAGTATCAAACGATGAACTAGATAATTTGCGCTTGGCAAATCAAAATTTCGGTGAGCAGGGCAGGCACCCAACATGCACAATAAGAGTGCGAAAGTTGGTCAGCAAAAGGTACGATGTTTACAATCTTCCTTTGTCAACATCTACATCTATTTTAACCATCTAAATTAACAAAATGATTACAGAATATTGGTACAGTGTGGAGAACAAGAAGTCTCTTCTGTATAAGATCAAGCTGCAGATTCTGGTTATCAACTTCATGTCTCACATCCTCTTGAAAAATTTACTGCCTTTCTTCCCCATGCCAGTCCCCACAAGACTCGATGGAAGAAGAGACTTTGTATTTGGTCTCCATTTCAACTCTTTAAAAACAGAAAACAAGGTTGAGAGTGAAGGAGATATTTCACTATCCTTTATATTCTTACAGGATACGACTCTAAGACTTTGAAGCTCCTTCCAAGAAAGAATTACAGAGGCCAGACCTTCGGTAGTTAGCAAGGAGCATCCTTCTAAAGATAGGAACTCTACCCTCCTGTTGGAAAAGCAAGATCCATTAATCTTCTTATCAAAGAAAACTTCATGCAGATATTCAAATCCTTGATATAATCAATTGTAGCCACCTGTCAAGCAGCTATACCATAGCCTTCTCTACATAAATAATTACACGTTATAGTGTCATGGTTCAATGGAATAAATCTAAACATGTGGAAGAAATCTAATCATCTTTATTCAAATTTCCGGTTGAGCCCATAAGTTGTTAGCATTATGGCCGATCTACCATCATTAATTAGTGCCCAGCATGGTATGTGAAAAACTGGTTAAAAATTAACAAACACATGGATCCCATGGTTCACATGATGATGTAGTCATACACATTACTTATAAACATCTCAACTTGATTCACGCATATCAACTATACACAACAATATTACAAATGCGAAAATAAATAACAAAAAAGTGATCTCAACCAGCAATTGAGTTTTCTTATCAGCTGTATACTAAAAGTTCATCAACTATTATGAATTCATTAGGGAGCAAACGAAAAAACAGAGTGAAAGAACCCAATTACCTGCAAGTACCAGCCAAGCTGAACATGTCATTATCCAAGCCCCAACAGTCCTGAAAAACCAACTCCCTCACAGCACCACACACCATAAACATCGCTCTCACGCTTTTCTTATCCCGCAACTGACACTTCTGCAGATGGAACCTTTCAAGTGCCGGGCAACAACCCAAAAACTCGTCCGGCCCCGGACTCGGATCGATCTCTCGACAGGACTGAAACCTTAAAGTCTTCAAATTCTCACAATACGAGAGCCCCGCCAACCAACCACCATCCATCCTATGATCACGAATGGTCAACTCCTCCAACATTAGGCAACACTGCCCAATCGCCTTGATCCCATCAAAGCTCCCTTCACACCCACAAAGCTCAAGCTTCACCAACCTCTTACACCCCTGTGCCAATATCGTCAACCCAATATCCGAAACCACCGAACTATAAAACCCATCCACATTCCCAACCAACCTCAACACTTGCAAATTCGTACACGCCGCAATGCCACGCAACACGTCGTCGTTACAATTCTGCAACTCCAATTCTTGGAGCGTCAAGCACTCATCGGCCACACTCAACAGCCCCAACTCACTAGCGCCAATCACCGCAAGCTTGCGCAGATTGGGGCAACCGCTCGCCAACACTTCTAGCCCTCTGTCAACAACCTCCACGGGCAACAAGCTATCCTCGCACACCTTCCAGGACTTGGAAAACCCGGATCCGATATGCACCGAAATAACCCTGTGGCTCAGCAGAATACCCGAATTCCGGGGCGAAAAGAAACACCCAGAAACCAAATCGACGTGGGTGAGATTGGGGAAGCGGAAAAGCAAGCGACCCGAGTGGAGAAATTGCCAGTCGAAGAGCCTCAAGGAGCGGACGAGGCGACCCTGGAGGTTGAGCCAGCGCTTGCAGACGAGGGAGTTGGGATTGCGCTGGGAATCGGGGAGTTTGGAGAGGATGTTGAGGAGGAGGTGATCAGGGAGGAGGGTGATGGGGTCGGATTTGGGCAAATTGGGGGTCGGGGTTTGGGAGAACTTCTTGGTGGTGGGGGTGGGGGTGGGGGGCTGGAGCTGCATGGTGAAGACCACATGGTTCTTGAGGGGCTTCTTGGAGTTCTTGAGCCAGAGCTCCGACCAGCTTGGCATCGTTTCTCTCAGATTTTCATCAGAATCTACATCTGCGATTGAACTCTCTCTCTCTCTCTCTCTCTCTCTCTGTGGATGCCTTTGTGTGGATAATTTATTCAAATTGTTTCCTAACCAGGGATTTTTCTCTCTCCAGGTCTTTCTCTCTCTCTGCGAAGGCTCGAGGGGCTAACGGACTTGAAATGGTGGGGAATGAGATTTGAACATTTCACTTTATTTTTCGGGGCGCTTTTTGTCTTTATCTGAGAATTTGAATTTGGGGGCTACACAGTACCCGCTGTTCTGAAATACCGTGGGGCTGTGATAGATGCACTACGCTAGTACAGTAGTCCTGTTACTGTGCCTTTTTTTTGTTTCTTGCGATTATATTTCGTTTACTTCCAAGAATTTATATAGGAATAATGCTAAAAATACAAGTCGGCCCAAATTATTGCACAACTCCGAGGTACATTAAGAATGTGCCTGGAGGTTGTGCAATAGTTAGGGTGAGGTTGTACATGAATCAGGGCCCTTTATATAGCGTGACATTATTGTTTGGAGAGTGATTCATGCACTCCTAGTGCACTTGTTATCCATTCGGAGTATTTTGATCATTTTTCTTATTGTTTTGATAAAATAAATCTGAAAATATTTTGTTGATTTCACACTTTTTTTTTTTTTAATTATTAACAAAATTTAAAATTAAAATACAAAACAATCATTTGTTCACAACGTATCCTCAAAATAGAATATATAATTAAAGGAGTCAAACCCAATTTTTAGTAGCTATGAAAGAGTAAACAGTTGTGCATGAATTTCTCTCAAATACTCCAGCACAACATAATTCAGCTAATTACCCTTACTTCAACACAAAATGTCATTTCTTTCTCTCCCATCTACTTATACTTGATTGTTTAGAGAACTTTAGAGAGTTCATATTTTTAGCATCGCCAAAAGGCACGGAGCGAGTTGTTACAACTTTCAGGGGACGATTAAGTGGCATAGTTAATGGAATTTTTTGAAAACCATTTATACTTTCGTTAAATATTATTTTGAGAATATTGTGCATGAATTTAAATTCTTCTTCTACTCGTTGTGAAAATTTACATGTGCTTGTTCAATATATTGCTTGATATTTTTGGGGAATTGTTTTATTTTATTTAAAGGATTGGGTATTATCAAAGTTTAATGAGAATATAAATTGTCAATGCTCTTGATGACTGTTTACACGGGGAAATTAAACTTGTGAGTATATTGTGAATTAATTCTTGGTTATACGATAAATAATGGGCTTGTTTGTTAAGCTCATGTACATTACAAAATAGTGTTGATCACTATTTACATTTATTTTATTTTATTTTTACATCTTTCAATAACAATCAACATCAAAACATTCTCACTTTTTTTACTTTTTATATCACATCAATAATTTTTTATTATTATTCAAATAAAAAAATTCACTACAATACAAAATTTTTTCACTTTTTTATACAAATTCTTTTTATTTTATATCACATCATCATTTTTTACTAATTCCAAAACTAACAACCCACTACTCTGTTCTGTTTTTACCAAAAAGCCCAATGTCTTTGTGGCATAAACAATGTCTTTTGTTGCATAATTGATGTCTTCGTGGCACATTGATTTCTTTGTGGCAAAAAAAAAAAAAAAAATTCTTTGCAGAAATATTCTTTTATGGGAATTCTATTTGCTCACAGTATTTTGGAATATAAAACATTATATTGTTTAAAACTTGCAATTCTTCTCTTAACCCCATTATCTATGTTATTTACTGGGTGTTAGCTCATTCTTATCTCTTTTAAATATTTCAGAATAAGCATAAAGTTGAGATTCTCAGGTAGCCGATTGTGGGAATGAGTTATTGGAGTCTAATTAGAAGTTGAGGTTTGAATAAGCATGTTTTAGTGTTAGTTTTTTTTTTTTTTTTTTTGTTGGAACCCCCAGATTATGCTGTTGGGGAATATATAATATTAGAGGCGTGTTTGGATTTTTGATTTATTGAATTTGACAGTTACGGAGTACTTTTAATGAGGAGTTATTGTTTTATTATAAAGTTTTGTTGGGGTTATTTATTTAGCTCTAATTTATGTTTACAAATGTTTTGGTGGTATGAATAGTTGATCCTTGGGTGATAAAAGAGTGGAAGTAGGAAATATTTTAAATAGATTCGCCTTTAAATCCCACCCCCCCTGTCGCTGTAACAGTTTCCTTTCAGCCAGAAACTGGTTCGTTTGGCTGTGCACTAATTTTTCTATTTCTTAGATATGCTAGGGTTGTCCCATCTAAATAACCGTTATGTAGCCGTTTTATGATTCAAAATTTCCTTTAAATGTGGGGACACAAACTCCATTGATGAAGCAATGCATACAAACGGTTCACTGCCTATAAGGGATGCGAAAACTATGGGACTCACACCAATCATTAAAGGATAAGCTCCCGTTTGTTTAGTTTCACTTCAGCCTGAAGTTTAATTCGAGTTAAGTATTGAAGGTTTAAGTTTAACTTATTCAATTTTATTTCAAACTCACTTCAACCTTAAGCTTAATTCGAGTTAAGTATTGAAAGTTCTAGTTTAGCTTATTTAATTTTATTTTGAACATGAGTCGATCGAACTCAAATTTATCATTGAACTAGATATTTTATTCAAGTTTGACTCATTTAATTCTATTTCAAACATAAGTCAAGCTCGAGTTTATCACAAATTGTTCGATTAATTTATTCATTTCTTATATAAAGTAAATATCATGATTGTTTATCTTTTTAGAAATCTATACTAATCATTAATTAATTAATTATTTTTAAAATTTTATCATTTGAGTCAATTAAATAAATTAACTTGAATCTTAAATAATCTAATCTTGAGTTAAATGTACGTATATAAATTCATTATGCACATACACAAATACGCGCGTTCACGTACACATATATCCACACATAATCACAAAAACACTCATGCACACAAATCTTTACAACTAAACTCACAACAATAATTCAAGTTATATATATCATATTAAAAGATAATTCCATTTTACTTTAGATGTTCTTATTACAAAATTAAAATAATACTAAAAAAACTTGTAAAAATGAAATTATACAAATTTATACAATCTCATCCGAGACAAGCCGAGTTTATACAAGTATGCCTCATTTAATATTCAAACATATTATTGTGTTTAACAATTCATTTATTATTCGAAACGAGACTGAGTTTAACTAAGCCAAGCCGAGCTCACATGCGGTTGGACTCATTTTACACCCTTAACTTCATTTTAAATTTAAATTTCCAAGAAAATTGGTTTTACAATATGACGAAATAATACCACATCTGACCTTTTTAGTGAACAATACCTATCTATCTTAACAGATGTAGCTTGTGAAAATATGGAAGACATATCAGCTTGATCCTCCATATCTCATGATTAAAATTTAAGTTAGTACATCTAACAATATACATGATGTCATATTATTTTAAGTTTTTTTAAAAGACGCGTTAACATAGACATAAAAGACAGTATATGATGTCCATGTTAACGTCTTTTAAAAAACTTGAAATAATATAGGATTATGTACACCGTTAGATACACAAACTTTAAATTCTGATAATAAATATCCATTTCAAATAAAATGAGGATTCTTGTCCCAAATTGTGGGTGAAAAATGATACACATACATCCTCTACACATCTCCTATTTATCTCTATACAATCAAGTTTCAAATCCATCATTGAATTTGTGGGACCCAATGCAAGAAAACATATTTATATCATTTCTCTCATTGTGGCTGCAAGTCTCAATAGCCGTAGGGATCATAAATAACACTAAAGCCGGATGAGTACAACTGTACACGGCACGATTGGACTACATATCTCTTCAACTGAAATAAGATTCAAATAAATAAGAGATGGAGTGAAATGCTCACACGACTGAGTCCGCTTACGATAATCAGCTCTAAAGTTTTTGGATCTCAAGAGTCAAGAAAGTTGTAGTCATGTAGGGCACTAAGGGCATCGACAGCGCAAGTCAATAATTTAGCATTAAGAATGGGCACCCACTCTTTTTAGCGGGCCTTCATAGGGGAGTTCAAACTATTATTGTTTGTAGATCTTCCATGCCGGATTATTGTCCAATTTGATACTATGGGCAATCAATGCTCTGTATAATACTAGTTTGACCCTAAAACAAGGTCAAGTTTTCAGCTACTACTGCTAGTGTATGTCAGACCGCCTCCATGAACATGAACTGCTTCGACACAATATTCAAAGGAAAAGAAAAGAGTTTTTGTTCTAGAGGGATTTCAAACTAATTCCTCATCCTTTTTTAGTGCAAAAACCGATTTTATTCAGATATTGCAACTAAATTGATATAATGCAAAACCCAGATCTCTCAACAGAGTGAATATTGACTCAAATCCAAAATCTGCACCCTATCCCCGGAAAAATCCAGGACCAAAACTCCAAGGTATAAATTGGCCCCTACTTTATACTAGCAATTTCATTTAAATGTTCTAATCACATATTTTTGGCATGTCCAAATAACTTACAGCCACTATATACTGCAGTATATTGAATTTACAAGATAAATGTGAGTCTGTGTGAGAGAGAGAGAGACCGATACACGTTTAGTATTCTATGAACAAGGATAGGAATCCAAAATTTGAGAATTCTAAGACATCACATTGTGGAATATATCATATGGCAACAAGGCCTAAAAGTATTTAAAAATAAAAAAGTCAAAAGGACATTAAATATTAGTAGTCATCTACATAATACATAATTTATCCACAGGAAACATTTGTCATCTAATCAAGCTTTTACCTGAACATAGCAGCAAAAAAATGCAGATAAGGTGATCAAGAACGCGGAGCTGCCATTTGCTGCTTCTTTAACCTCTCCCCTTGTTTTACCATGCTGTATCAAAAGCATCAAAAGTGATATTTTATTTACCATCAAGATTTACTTGATTTATATCAAGACAATAATAACAACCAAATATTCAAATGGAACTTAGATTTAGTAGCAACAAAACTGATCTGCCACGCATGGCATAGCCCAAAGGTCACTTGTATGGTTAAAGACATACTACTCATACATCATTGAGTCACCACTAGTGTCAGACTGTCAGTAAATTAGTATGTTGCAGACAGCAGTGCGCTACCAGCATGAACCAGGAACTAACCCATCTAACATGACTAACTACACAATCAGAATGAAACAAAAATCCAGAAAATTATTTAAAGGATTTACCAAAAAGACATCAAATGAAACCCCAAGATTAAACCATAAAAACAGTGAACAGAACAGGAAACAAAGACAGTAACATTTATGTGGTTTCCTAGTGCCCCTATGTCCAAGGCAGAGAAGATTAATATATATTAGGAGAAATATCAAATTAAAAAATCCCGCGTGAATACAATCTACCTCATTTTCTTTTGTAAACCTCTGGACTTTGGAGCAATTTGAAATGGTTAGTTTTACCGTTTAAATAAATAGAAAGTTTACATGTAACTTACACATGACCAATGAGATGAGAACACCTCATCAATTGTTTTACGCAAGCTCTGAAGAATATCTTTTCCTCCACTCGGTTAAATATATATATAAAGTAAAGCAAATTTATTAAGAGCGCTAGGGATGCAACCCAAGTACACAGGAGGGAACAGCATCCAACGAAATCAAGAGTAAGGAAAAAGAACAAAAAAATCTACAAAGTTAGAGATATCGAGAAGGGCGTTAACATAGATCCTCACTTGCAGAGGGATTTAATAAAAGAAAGTTTTAGATCCGAGCTCGTCTTCTCACAATCATCGAATTTCAAGCATTCCTTTCTCCAAATGCATCACATTAGACAAGGAATTACATTCCAAACACCATTAAGTCGTTGCTACTAAACGTTCGTTTCCTACACGCCAAGAGCTCCACCACCCGTCTAGGCATAGCCTTATTATTATTATTATTGAGAACAAGCTTTTCTATCTTTTATTATAAAATTACTTTGAGAGGGAAAATGTATGGAGATATAGCATTAGATGATTGGCTCTGCAAGACATTTCAGTTTGATGTTTTATTTTTCAGTTACTCCAGAGCTACTGAGGTTTTGGGATGGATTTCAAAAGGCAAGGTAAATTATAATTATGCCATACCATAGGAAGGTAACCTGTATAAAATGACTGAAAGGATTGATGGGTTTGTGGAGCTTGATCTATGGGAAGTCTGCAGGAGGTTGAAGCAGAAATCTCGCTCAACCTTTGCTCGATGGTCACTTGAGTGAAATTGCGGCAGAAGTCTCGCTCGACAGTTGCTCGAGCAAGATGCGACGAGTGGCAGACACAGACTTCGCTCAAGCCTTGTTCAACGGTGGCTCGAGTGAGATTGTGGCATAGTAAGAGACAGAAACTTTGCATGACGTTGGCTCAAAGTTCGCAGGAATTTTATATAGAGGGTAATTTTGTCATTTGACTTGCAAGCATGTAGCCCTAATCTTAGAATAAATCGAATAGGGCGGCTGACACACTATATATTCATCATATTCTAAACTTCTTAGTATGAGGGTGAGAGAGCATCATTGTAACTTGTATTTTTTCTGTACATGGTGGAAAACTACAACTCTGTGGACGTAGTCCAAAGTTTGGGTGAACCATGTTAAATTGTTGTGTTCTCGTTGTGGGTTTATTCTCTATTGTTGATTGGTTTCTTCTGTTTTGGTTCTGCAACAACCGCAACAACCGGTATCAAAGCAAGGTTTGGTCTCGAGTGGGAGTGACGGCAACAGAAGATGAGAAAGTCATGATTGAGAAGTTCAATGGTTTGAACTTTGGTTCTCGAAGATGCAGATTGAAGACTATATGTATCTCGCTTTAGAAGGTAAGAAGCCAGAAGGAATGTCAGAAGTGGATTGGGAAATACTCTCTACCACCTCTCTTATTATCATATCCTTCTTCACTATGCCTATCCATGATGTTTTCGGTCTCCCTCTACCTTTTCCCCCTCCAACTTCAATTGATCCACTCTTTTTCACTAGTGCATTATTTGGTTCCATTGTACATGCCAAAACTTAAAGTAGGTCATTGGATTATACTGAAATTTTCCAACTCCATTTTTCATCTATTTCATGCCACCATACTGACAAGCTCAGATTTTAACTTGAATTTGAGCAGGTGGAATCGCCTGCTATACAACTACCAAATTCAATTAAGCTTCTCAAATGACAGGGTCTCCAACTATGGATTTACCTTAATATATGTACAATGAAAAGAATGCAGTCTTCATAAACCGCACACTAGGGCACAGCTCCCGACCAATCTCTATATTAAAGCGCCAAAAACTGGTTTCAAATTATTCTGTGATTTATATGACCAAACAAATAACAAAGGATTCACCTGTGCTTGCATGAGTGTGTCATTCAAGACAGCCTATAATTTTCTGAACAGAACTAGCAGTATTCTTGAACCAATGCCTTAGCATGGTAGGAACAAAATATACAATCCAAGTCCAAAGCAACATGCAGAATGACGTGTGGGTGAGTTGAAGGATGCAAGAACACCAATATTAGTATCTAAAGTGCAAAGTGACACCAAACAATTTCTATATCATCAAGAAACAACATCAAATCATGGATCTGTCTAGATACAATACCCGATATCATGAGGGGTGATAAATATCCACTGGGATCCTTGCGCCAATGCGAAATCCACAAGGGTGTCCAGGCTGATTTTACGACTAACAGCATCCTAAAGACCAAATGAAAAGGGCTAAAATTGTCAGGACCTGTTCATTCACAAATTTTTATGATATATATATAATCATTAGAAAAAGGAGAAAGCTCAAATACGCAGGGTGAGTATTAATAGTCTCCTAAATAACTACAATCCAAATTTCAGCACAAATTGTAAAATGGACACTGCCTAAAGCAGTTATCCAATCAATACAATAATCTCAAAAATTAAGATTTGATCACATAACATGGAAGGTCAATACAATCAAAATTCCTAGTATTACTTTCTATCCAAAATGTCCACATGTCACACAAGGGAGTAACATTCATTCACATTTCAAATAAGACAACCCACACAACTCATTTTCTGCATACCCGACTAGGCAAAGTGTGATTTGCGGATAAAACTTAGTATAAAAGACAGCTACATTCTTATAAACAAAGGAAAAAGAACCCTTACCATAAACACATCAAACTCATCCATTGCTCGAAAAGGAGCTTCTGTCATTTCGTGAAGAGCTAATGCAAAGCATAATGTTGAAAAAGAGCGTTCACCACCTAATTAAAAATTCAATTACCAACATCAGGAAAATTACTCAATTTTAAAAGATTTCCCAAGTTATAAAGTCAACCAAAAAAATTAATCTTAAAATATGTGAAAGGAGTCCACAATGAATGTCAATGATATTAAAGAAATAATTGAGAAGCCCCAAATATTTCTGAGCAAATCCACAACAAATTATTTCTAGTATTCCACAAAACTGGTTGTAGTTACGAAATCTGTAGAGCTATGATCTTGAAGTTTTCAAAAGCATAAAAAAGTTGGAAAATCTATTTTGCAAAGTTTATGGAGGAAAAAAAAAAACCTGAAAGTCCTCTAGTGTCACGAACAGTGCTGCTTGAAGCATCTTGAGGCATTTTAACCTAACAAAAAATTCAAAGCATAAAGAGAAAAAGACAACATTATCCCAAAATTTTCCAGGTATCTAGGTGGAAGATATATGAAAGTAATCTAATTAAAAATGGTGCTGAATGAAAAAATTAGTTGATCCAAAGGAGTACTCCAGTACAAAGCAAGCTGCTTACCTCAACTGAGAGGGTCTTTTCTTCATAACTAACTTTAATTTGTCCACTGATCCCCTTTTTTCTCAAATGGCCATTGAATCTAATTGGAGAGATGGACTAATTATTATAAATATTCACAAATATTAAAAACAGTGAAAACAAAAACACAAAAAGAGAACAAAACACTCTTATAGAATGAGACTCTATTTGAAGCAGTGCAATTCATACTGCCAAGTCAACTGGCGCTTCAAAAGAGTTGCATTCCTCTGAAACTTGCTCCATCGCAAGTTTAACGCTTTCTCGCAAGCCTGCAATTCAGTAAGTCTTTTTTCAGAAGAACCCAATAATAAAGACAGAGCTATGAGAATACATTAGGGGAAAGGGATCCAAATAAAAAAATCCGAAACAAAGGTGAGGAACAAATCATGATAAGCTTAAAATGATGGAATATGCCTGCCACAGCAGACACTAATATATGGGGAAAGAATTATAGAACTTACGTTCAGTTTTTCTTGATATCCTTTGTAAGTTTGCTGTTTTCTAAGAACCTTGCGTTCTTTTTTCTCACACAACATCCTAAGGTCGTCAATTGATTCAGAATATCTGCAAATTAAAACAACAAAAAAAAAAAAAAAAAAAAAAGAAGAAGAGTTGAGATAATTTAATAAAAACTGGCATTTGGCTGTTCTTCAAGTGATACAAAGACAGATGATAATGTCCTCACCGCCGGCTCTCATGCTGAAGTCTCTGATTTAGTCTAGTTAGTTGGGCGCTAAGTTGCTCTGGGGTGCTCCCATCGCAACCTCCTAATGCTTCAATTTCACTCTCAGGACAAATAATAGAAGATTTTCTGCAACTCTCCTGTAGTTTCAACCAGTACATAACACATCAGCTAGTAATTGAGCTGCTAGGATGCCTTTAATGTTAAAACAGTCTAAACAGTTATTCCACAAAGCAAAAAGATACAGAGAAGCACAAATGCTAATAGTAACATGAACAGAAAGGGCAATGCTATTGGCATTCCACTTTTAGCTTCTTGCACCCTCAATTGTGAGTGAAGATAAACTAAAGGGAGGAAAAAGAAAAGAAAAGAAAAGAAAAAAAAAAAACCTTCCTTCAGTTAAACACAGAGAGAGAGAGAGAGATCTAAACAAACTCCATCTTCTAATGGCCCATTTATCTAAAAGCCCGTAAGACTTTGCTTCCTATTGCTCATTGAAATTTACAAAGCACATGACAGAAGAAACAGTGGGTGATAACCTTCTAAGAACAAAATATCAGAGGGGAACTTTGGGGGGGAGGAATCTATTGCTGTAACTTAAGAAGAGCATCAAATGTACCAGACGGTTGTTCTCAAGCTCCCGGTAATGTGCCTCTGCCTCTTTGATAAGAGAAAGGACCTTGTTATTCATTATACCTTCATAGTGGCTCTTCTTCTGAGATTTAAATTTCAAACATTAAACAAAACTTACAGAAAAACATTATAGCAACTGCATTGAAGCATTGAGAAGAAGATTCAGGGAAAGGGAGAAGGGACCGATTCTTCATCAAGCAGTGCTTGTTCAAGCTTTATCAGTTCATTCTCTGATTTGTCAAATGCATCAATTTCCCCTTTCGCTGACTCTAAAATTTTATTTGGAGAAAAAAATACTAGTTAGAATTATTTATAATTGAAACCAAATATGAAACAAAGGCATTGTTACTATACCACAAAGATTCTCAAATGATACTTTAAGTTCATTGGATTTTGCTTCAGCTCCATTCATTCTGACTCGAAGCTTTTCCAGCAAGATTTCCCTTTCCTGTATCTCCTCATGGGCATTCTAGAAATTATTCCAAATATGACCATATTGTTAGAGAAAAAAAATGTAAATATCCAAATGCATTATTAGTGCAAATATGAGAATTGGCAAACAAACTGAGATTTCTTGATGAAGCTCATCAGCATTTGATGCAGGTGATGAACTAGTTTCAGCAGCATATGAATTCTTTACATCACGCAGCGCTAGTTTCTTCGACATCAAGTCACGCTCTGCATCCAGACGCCTTTTCTACACAAACAGATATATAGCCCTTATCAAAGATGAATGACAGAAAAGGCTCTGTTTGAGTGTGTGTGTGTGTGTGTGAGAGAGAGAGAGAGAGAGAGAGCTGGTATGGAACCAGCTGAACTGATAATGACCATGTTCCCTAATAGAGTTGTTATTGATCAATAATTGAAAATCAAAGGCCTTGTTTGGCAAAATTTGCAAAACTCTTTACACATTTTTAAACATCGAAAAACACTTTTCAGATGTAGAGGCTGGACTTGTTACTTATTAAAAAAAAAATGGAGGTTGGTGTCCACATGGTGAAGGCTGCCCCTTCACAGGAGGTGGGTCTGCGCCCCACACCACCACCTCCGGTATCCAACCCCACAAAGGGCGGTGGGGTGGAACTCCACGCCCTTGCCACCCCGCGTTGGTGGAAATCCACCCCCACAAAAGTCGGAGAGGTTCCACCTCCCTACGCAGGTGGACACGCTGCGGCGGGGGAAGGGAGAGGAGCATATATTCATGTTAAACATTTAGTAGTACCTTTATACTTCTTAGAGTTTCCTGAAGATCCTGAAGACTCTCCTCTGCGTCCCTTTTTCTCCTCCTGCACTGTTGAGCTTCTTCACGTAGATTTGATTCATCTCTTTGAAGGTCCTTAATCTGATCATCGAAAGAACTACAAAGACGGCCACTTCTTTGCTTCTTATTTGGGGGAAGAGTTGTCTGGACTGAACCACGAGAAAACCTGGAAAGGAATCAGTAGTTACTATTGCGCCATAAATCACACTAACATTCTGCTAGTAAGAGAAAGATTAGACTCCAGAATACATGGAAACTGCAGAAACCAGAGTTAATAAATTGAGCATCAGCAGAACATGTGCATATACCAGTTGCAAATATTAAGAGTTTGATTGATGCTACCCAAGGCCCAAACACAGTTTCTGGTGTCTGTGACCAAAAAACAAAAACAAATATGCCTTGTGATTTGGTCAAAGTTATATAAATCATCAGACATGGCCGTTGAGAAAAGCAAAATGTTGACACCTGCATAACTCAATGTCTTTCATACCTCTTATCATTATTTAGAAGAGAAACATGACATAACACTTCCATACATAATGGTGCTTACTAAAAAAGACCTTTACACTTTGGAATCCCATTTTCTACCCCCCCCCCCAAAAAAAAAAAGAAAAAAAGACAGGAATCGCCCAAATAAACCCCATAACTTGTCAGAAGCTACCCTTATTGAATGCCCACCTCGCATTCTTAATCACAAGAGCTTTATCTTTGCAACCAAGACAACAGAGAAATAACTGTTTGGCAGTATATAATTAATAAATATTGTTTTGATGATACTTCACAAATCTCCGCTGAGCAAGACAACTAACTGGTGATGAAATTCCACACAAGTAGAAGACTCAGTATAAAGCAAACAGAGGCATTTATACTCATTTTAATTCCACTGGTCTCACAGACTACACAGAGTACCCTATTTATTAATTTATGCTAATAAGATGCATTCGTCACTCTTGCAATCTCCTTGTAATACTGCCCACTTAGAGTGAATGTGAAAAATCAGCTGAAAAAAAGATTAGTAATCTAATTTTCAGCTTACATTTTATATCCATCTGAAGTGTAAACCTCCTTCAGATTCAAGATCCTTTGCCCAAAAGCAACTGCTTTCCCCATATCATAGTCTCTAACGAGCACTTGCCTCTCAGCATCACCCTGGAAATACAACAAACTTGTTACAAGGTGCAGAAGAGTACTATTAACTTTTTGAGAAATAAAACACACATAAAAGGTGCAAATTTAAAACAGAAAACCAAAATACGCTATTGAAGAAATTAAGATCAACAACCAACAATAAGTCAACAGACATTATGTGAACGAGTGTAGGAAGATACATGAAATTACCATATCCACCAACACATTAAAGACAATGTGGTTTTCGGTGTGTAGAACAGAAAGAGTAGTTGGGTGACTTGTTTGAGGAAGCATGTGAGGAGGTATATTCAGCCTACACCACACAGTAAGAGAAAAATATAAAAAAGAGAACCAACATGGTCAAACGTAACACAGCATGCACCTCCTGCTCATCAAAACATAAAGGCATGCATCCACCTTGGTCTTGAAAAGTCATATATGACAATCTGAAGGTGGCTATAGTTTGCTTCCCTAGCACACCCTCTCAGAAGAAGAGCATCTTTATGATTTGTTACGATGAATGCATTAAGCAATCTCCCAATGGCATGTTCAACAGCACGAGCCCATGTATCACCATTAACCAAGGTCTGCAGTACATAGCCATAAATAAGAGATGTTAGCCAGCACTAATACCACAATATAATGTGCATGTGAAAAAACACTGATGCTCAAACACACAATTGAACCAAGATGTAAACAATAACAAATTATAGTCATACTCCCCCAACTGTAAAACCATATTTAATCAAAAGAAATTCCAAAAACATGTACTTAGGGATTAAATAAATCAGAAAACAAAACTCGCAAACAGGACGCAAGATAATACAACAGAACGTGTCGAGAATTTAGAAACTTCACCAGTATTATTCAAACAGCTTCTATTCACAATATCCAGTACCTAAGTTTCATCAAGTTTGATAAGCATTGATTTAAAAATTAAGAACACAAGAGATCAAACATGAGAAAAGGACATCTTCAGCCAATAACAAGACCTAACTCAATTTTGAATTAAAAGATTAGCAAATAAAATACCTTTTTTTTTTAATAAGTAATTTCAATTCAAATTAGCAAATAAAATACTTATGGAAGATATATCCTAGAATGAACATTATTATCAAAACAAAAATCAGAAAGACCTGCACAAGTATCTATGCACGAATTTGGATATTTTTTGAAGTATACAAAAGACCTACTATTTCAGATCATTAATCAGGGAGAAGATTCAATGCCCATTTTTCACCAAAAAACAAAAAATCTGTATAAAAAAAGAGATGCGTCAAGAACCAGAGCTGCATACCCTCAAAAAAGATAACAAACTGCCCTAGAAACATGTACGCATGCACTTACACACGTAATAACATTTGTATAGAAAAGATTATGAAATTTTCAACATGCAGACAGACAATCATCAGTTACTCACCAAATGGGCTCCAATTGGACCAACAGGCGGCTTTTTAAACCTCTGTTGATGTCTCTCAACTGCACGTAATAAGTTAATCACTCTATCTCCCCCAAAAGCTGTAACCTGCCAAAAAAAAAATGTCACTACTAAACAATATGGCAATCTGCTCTCGCAATGTTGTCCATTACACAGTTTTTTTTTAAGATTAATAAAGAAAAGAAAAAAGAAAAGAAAAGAAAAGAAAAAGGAAGATTATGGTAAACATGGATCTACAACTGCATATGCCGACATAGGAAAGGGCCCATCATCTTCACAAGCATTTAAGACTGCGAGACAAATAGTTAGACCAATTAAAACAGTGCATTTGACCATTAATCCGCACCTTGTTGGTTTGATGTTGATGAAGCTCGCGGATGGAATAACCAATTTCACGATGCTTTCTTTCAAGTTCTTCAATCTAAAGGAACCAAAGTTTTATGAATATTATTCAAGAAGGACAGGATATTAAGTCAGGAGAACAAATTTAGAATAGTCAATAACTTTATCTAAATATAAATTAAAAATGGCTAAATACAACCTTTACAAGTAACATGGCACATGCTTAATGGTCAAATGCTCACTCGCCAATTAGACCAATTAAAACAGTGCCACTGCAATTGACCAACTAAAAAGTTCAAGAGAAGTGAGTTAAAGAGTTTCTGGAGAGAAAAAAGCAGCCCAGATTTTTTACAGAAATTAAAGAGTTTGATCTAGCATAAACAAATCTAACCTATCCATAAGGAAGAACCTTTTGCATGGTTTAAAAGACCAGCACAGTAAGTTGAGCTAATTGTAACAGGACAGCCTTTGCAATTAGTAAAGATGGAAACTTCTTATATGCTAGGATTTGAAAGTAGGACTTGAATTGAGTTCAACTTTACTACAGGAGCAAACGTCTCTTCATAGTCAATTCTATAGGTTTGTGTAAAACCTTTCACAACCAATCTAGCCTTGTATCTTCCCAAGGAACCATTGGCCTTACATTTTACCATAAACACCCACTTGCATCCGATCGCCTTATTTCCATTAGGCAATTCAACAAGATCACTTTTATTATTTTTATGAAGAGCTTTCGTGTCTTCCTGCATCGTTTCCCTCCACTTTGAATCAATAAGTGTGTCCTGAAATTTTTTAGGAATAGACTCAGATCTCCTCCACCACGCACTGGTCGCACTTGACAAAACACTTCGAAAAAAGCTCAGACAATGGTAAACCGGGAGCCACTGCTGACAATCACCGAAGAAAAGACATTTGGTTCTACGCTAATGTCAATTACCGTACGAGACACAGTTTCTTTGTGTTTTTCTGGATTGGTTGCAAGGATTTGATTTGCTTTGTTACCAAGTTGGAATAAAGTAGAAAAAAGAAAAAGACAGAAGAAAAGAGAGAAAAAGAATGCTGGAATTAGGGTTTTCCTTCTGCTCATGGATTATGTATAATTGCCACACATTGTACAAGTACACAAATGCCCTCCAATGAAATAACATAAAAAAAATAACACATCAACACAATGAGATACTAATCTTAGGTTTCACAGTACATATTGACTGCTAGTGATATAAACTTAGTCGACGAGTTCTTTTCCTTTTTTCAAATGAATGCAGTTACTTAATGTCAACCAAAACAAGTCACTGCAACTCACTTGACAACTTCATAATGTACCCAACACTAGACACAAACACAGTTCACTAAAGTGACACAGACTCATTAGAACAAAGCTTAAGGTTATGTTTGTAATGTATTTTGGTAAGTGTTTTCTGTTTTTGGTTTTAAAAAGTATTTTCATGTGACATAAAGATTAGAAGTGTTTTCACAAGTGTCTTTTGGTGGGGTCCATATTTGAGAAAATGTTTTTTATGGAGTACACCTACTTATTTTGAGAAAACCCAAACAAATGTAGAATTGACTCCTTATGTATAAAATATTTTTTTTTTTAAAAAAAAAGTGTTCGTGTGGCCACCCACATTGGAGGAATGGGTGGCCGCGAACCATCCCTATCTGGTCAGGGTGGCCGCGTGACCACCTTACCAAGATAGAGGTCGCCACACAACTACTCTAATCTTTTTCATTTTTTTAAAATAATAAATTAACTCTTATCCGTCCAAAATTTAAACACCTGTTTAGTCAAAATATTCCGACAACAAGGTAAATATACAGCTTTATAAAATAAATAAAAAATAAAAAAAGGTGTATTGTATTTTAAGCTGTTGGTTAATGTATATGAGAAAATAGGGAAATTCAAACTGATAAAAAAAAAAAAAAAAAACAGGAATACGGTATGTTAGCAATTAGCATAAAGCATCACAATCAAATATGTAGAAATCCCAACTAAGTGATCGATCATGTTGTTAACAATTCCCCAATTGACGGAGATCAATAGGGGGCAAAACGTAAGTCAATACTAAGGACGCATGCTCCAGAATCAAGAGGGTTTTCCATATGCAAAACCAACAAAGTATAGGAAAAAAAAAACAAAAAACAAAAAGACATATATACCAAAAAGGCCTAATTTTTCCTGAAAAGAACCAGTAAGTCTCATATTCAATTACAAGAAGATACAGTATAATGCAGGGTTTTCAAAAAGTGGAAGAAGAATTAGAATGCATTCAAATGATTCAAGGAACAACCAGGAAAAGAGGTTTGAGGATTGTGACACACATGAAACAACTTGGAATTCCTAAACACAACCATAAGCATTTTCAATACAGTTAATTCAAACACATGCATTTATAGCATTGGGAGAGTCACCACGTCAAACTCCCCATCCATTAAATTAGCTACATAAGTTTGCAGATATAACATCCAATAAGAGTATCTGCAATAAAAACCTTAAAAACCAAAAAGAAAAATATTTGACCAGACAAAATTATGCGAGACAATCAACTTATCCAAAGATGGTAAACACCCGCATACCTCATTACCAATGCATGCAATTTCACTCGATCCCTTGTTCATGCTTTCTAATAAGGCACTTTCTTCTTCCTTCAACCTGAAAGATTGTTGAAGTTACAGATTATGTGGAATCTGTCTTGAAAGCAAGCTAGAACATAAAAAACACAAACTGATTAAGAAAATTTTTTTATAACCTTGTAAAAGTTAAATTAGCAGCATCAAATTCATATTGGAGTTCCTTCAGCTTTTCCTCTATTTCAGATTCTTCAGCCTGCAGCATATCAAAATGAGAGGTCTAAACCACATATCTTTTTTTTGGATGAGATGAAGTCCATATAGTAAAGGCTTATACAACTCAGTACCAAGGATGGAAATGTCTCTGTGAGAAGGTTTAATCTAAAGCTCACAACAGAAATGTCCATAGGAGATGCAAAAAATAGTTATTAGTATTTAAAAAAAAAACATTCCAACGAATATTGCCAATTTAATTCATGATTCTAGCAATATCCTACAGGATACTGGTGGTGAAATTTGAATTAACTTGTATATAGAGAGGAGCTAATTGAGGGCTGGCTTCATGACTTCCAGAAGACATGAATTTTTGGGCACTCATTTATGGAATTGTAATTTTCAATGTCAACTTCATACTTTGTTTAAGACTTGTGTGGTACGCACTAGAGCCTTTTGTTCCAATTAATTTTTCATACAGGAACAGAAAACAAAATCATGTTTTAATGATAGTTGGCTATAGTAACCAATCCATTAACATTAAGCTCTAAATTGGCAGATCACACAGGTTTCAAGCCAGTGACAACTAGATAAATGGAAAAAAGCAAAACATTGTTAAAATAATTTTATATGAGGAACGCAATACGTTTCAAGTGATAATAACTTATTATATTGAAGTAGCATGCCTTGAAGCTTCTTTGACCAGAAAACCTTCTTCCTGGAGTTATTTAATAAAGAGTTCGCAAAAGCAAAAACAAGGGGATTTCTGCCAAAAGAGAGAATGAGGAATAGGACCTATACGTTTCAGAGATTGTTGGCCTTCTAAGAACAACTGTGTTTTCATTAATGTAGTCATTAGATCTCACATCAACAAATGTCATGCAAATGAGTCTTCAAGAGAGTATTCAATAGGGAAAGAAACCAAAGTAGCTAGAAAGACCTGCTAAGTACGCTACATTTGTTCAAACAATATGCATGACATGCACGACTATTAGTCTAAGATGACAAAACCTTCGATGAAACTTTTGTCCATCATTATGTGAAATTGATTTCTTTTCTATAGTCAGTAACGTATATAACATATATAGAAGGATGAAAAAGAATGCATAGGAAAAAAGGCAGAAGCCCACCAAAAAAGCTAAACAGAAGAAAAACAAAATTCTTCTATCCAGCAGAGAATAAGTTTTAGATTCCAGAACTATTTTGATAACCCAGCACCCTTTTGTAGATCTCTCTGGTTCTAACCTTTCTTTGCAAGATATCATTTTATGTTGCTAACAAGGTCTAACCATAGGGAAAACGAAGCAGAAAATTTTTGACATGTCTGAAAGGTACTATTTTATATTATAACAAGCTCTAGTTGTAGGAAACTTGAATCATAAAAGTTGTGGAACCTCCCTACCTCCAAAGGTATAACCGTATAAGGGTTAATTACATTTTTCTCCCATGAAGTAACACTTGTCACATTCAGCCGCATTGAACTACCATTTTGGTATTCAAAAATTCTGTCGTTAAGGAATTTTGTTAAATCAGACGGAATATGCCTTTTTTAGACATTAAATCTAGTTAAAGGACGTAAATACCCTCAAATACAAAAATTAGAAAAACTAAAAAAACAAAAACAAAAATTCAAAATTAAGAATTAAATAAAAATTTAAAAACTTAAAAAAAAAAAAAAAAACAACAATAACAACAAGGGTAATTGTTGAACCACCCCTAGGTGTTTGAGGGTGGCTCGGCCACTGCCAAGTGTTGTTTTGTTTGAGGGTGGCTCAACCACACCTAATGACTTTCGGGGGTAGCCAATCCACCCCCAAGCGGTTTTTGGGAATGACTCGGCCACCCCATGACTTTTTGGGGCGGCTGATCCACCCCCTGGGCGATGGTGCGATCACCTCATGATATTTTTTTTTGTAGCTTTTTTTGAAATTTTTATTTATTTTTAATTTTAAGGGCATTTATGTAAATTTAGTCCCTAAACTTAGGGTATTTTCGTCATTTTACATTTTTTTAACAATTTTGAGTAACAAATGAGAGTTTTTTGTAAGAAAATGGTAGTTCAATGCGGCTGAGTATGACAAGTGTCAGTTCATAGAGGCAACTTATAAATGAGTGGTAGTTCATTAGTTCATGAGGGAAAATGTGATTAACCCTAAAAATAAATTGATCCCAAAAGACACTTTACGATATATTATAATACACAATAGTCAAGTACCAATAGCCACAAATTTAAACATTCAACATTGGTTATACTGCTAATCACATTTTTAGAGGTCGCTGTATGGCAACTTATGTTTATGTTTAACAATGGAGAAATACTAGAAATCCCAAATTTTTTTCCCAAAAGTTGGTTCCCAAATGATGTGTCATAATCCCATGAGATTGTGGCACATTTTCCAAAATGATAAATCACATGAGATTGTGACACGTCATTTGGGAACCAACTTTTGGGAAAAAAATTTGGGATACCTAGCATTCCTCTTAACAATGAAATCAGGGTAAGTATTTTTTTTTGTGGCATGTCATAATCACAGCAAGATTATGCCTAGGAAAATAAAATCACAAACAGAACAAAACAGGTAATCGGCAAAAGAGGCATTACTTCATTAACAAAAAAAAGAGAAGCATGCTTTCATTTCTTTAAAGGGGAATGCTAGGCATCCCAAATTTTTTTCCCAAAAGTTTGTTCCCAAATGATGTGTCAACACCTCATGTGATCTATCATTTTGAAAAATGTGTCACAATCTCATGGGATTGTGACACATCATTTGGGAACCAACTTTTGGGAAAAAAATTTGGGATGTTTAGCATTTCTCTTCTTTAAATGATTATCACATACAATAGCCAGAAAACCCAGGATAAAGAAAACAAAACAAGAAAAGATAATAGGAGAAAAACTATTATCTATATCCAGGAGAATGGGAAAACCTGAGTATTTTTAACATTCTGCTCATGAATATCTTGAACTTGTTGTTCGAGAAATCTGACATGCTTCAACATCTTCTGGACATGGTTGGTCTTGCGGCCATACTCTTCTTCTAGCTCAAGCTTCTCTTTAGTTGCCTAAGAAAATAATTTAAATTAACAAGAGACAATTTGAGAAATAAAAATAACTAAAGTACAAACTATTATAACCAAATTACAGATGAGGATATAAAATGACAACAAAGGCAAAAGGTCAAAGAAAAAAAAATATGGATGAGAGTGGAAGTCAAAAAATTAACATGCATCACACAAACATCTCTCAAGCAGGTAAAACTATGCGGCTTTTTTTTTTTTTTACAAGAAAACTAATTGGCAAAGTAATACATACTTCCCTTCTGCAATGGTTAAAAGTCTAAGAATTTCATTGTAAATACTGAATTCTCTTTGCATGCAAGTGTTTAGCACAGCCATAGCGAGTAACACAAACATTTAATTGGCTTCAAGCTTTCTTTCCTTTCTCTTTTTTTTGGGGGTTTTTTTTTTCTTTCTTTCTTTTAGATATTATGATTTTACTAATATAATTTCATCGAGACAATAGTCATCTGGTTTTTATGAAAAGAATAGATATTGAAATTTGAACTTACCAAGGAAAGAGTCTGCTGCAATTCATCCTTCATTCTCCTCACTTCTGATGTCTTTTCCATCATGCTCGCGATTTGAGCTTTCTTCTTAGATATGCGTTCCCTCAGTTCCTCCACCACATTCTGTGAAAACAATATACCAGTATGCATAGAAAATGTCATAACAAAATTCACTTGATCAGTTTTTACACAAAATAAAAGGGAGCAGAACTTAAAGGATGACAAGTGAAGCTCCAAGGAAGATGGTGGAAGGATAATTTTTATATTGTACATCACACTGTGCGAAGCTTCATGGGAACCAACAAAGCCCTTATATCATTTTACTTCACAAATTTAAGCCCAGAATAAAGAGGGCCAACCTTCCACAATATCCTATTAAATGTTGAATCAAGTAAAGCTTAGCTGGTAAAATTTCGATTGCCATACCAAGATTTTAGATCAAATCATGCCTTCACTAGGAATAGGGGGTTTAAGGGATGGAAAGTCTACCCCACAAGATGTAGGCCAATTGAACAAGTGGCATTTCCAAATAATCGCTATCTTTAACCAATCCTTGTAGGCAAGATGGTGAGAAAGTAACATGATATGCTAACCAGTGAGACAACTTCACATCCTATTAGAATTAGATAGAATTTTCAACTTTGCAAGAGTTCTTTACTTACTAGTTGCAAATCAATTTTCGCTTGGCAAGCTGGTATACGATCTTTCAGTATCCCAATCTTTGCACTTTGTTCCGCAAGTTGCTTATCTACATCATATACCCAAGACCAAGCAAGCTTCTTCTTCAACTGCTGCACCTTTTGAGATATTTCTTCCACGTGCTCCATGTTTTTAATTTTTCCTTGCAACTCATCAAGTTCCTTTTGCATGGGTTTTATTGATTCCTCCAACTCATGAACA
Organism: Alnus rubra; assembly: GCA_028654335.1. Classification (NCBI taxonomy): domain Eukaryota; kingdom Viridiplantae; phylum Streptophyta; class Magnoliopsida; order Fagales; family Betulaceae; genus Alnus; species Alnus rubra. The sequence goes on along the minus strand of JAJPGS010001067.1, from coordinate 2,681,856 downwards.
AGTGCATTTGCAGACTTCAAATGTTCGTAAATGTTTTGTAAAAGATCATTCACTTGCTGAAGAAGTGTGGCCTTGAAAAAAAACTGAGTAACCAAGAGTCAGTATTGCATTCATAAAGTACTTCTCTAAAGATGCACAAAGCTGCAAAAATTACCTTAAATTTGTCCTTGGCATTCCCAGAATGCAAAAACTCTCTGCTTTTGTCTTGACTCATTATTACACATGGATTCTCAACATCAATCTGCACTGCAAAGCAGATCATCAATAAACATCCATGGAGAGAGTTTAAGCTCCAAAAAACACAAACTTCTACTTCCAGGAAAAGGAGAAACAAATTTTACAAGTATAACTTCAGTTACACTACCCTGTTGTCCTGACTGCATCAAGTTGATATTGAAAACAGTTTGAAACTAACACATGACAGCCTCACGCTGTCCCAAAAGGCCAATTTGCTAGACCTAAACATTTCAGATTCAAAGTTTGTTTACTTTTTTCTAAATTTGTAGGTAGGGATGTTTTAGGAATCTTCTTTATTTCTACAATTGGGCCAGCATATTGGGTTATTTCCAATGGTGTATTTTCTTGAAAAGAGCTAGGCTTAACTTAGTTTGGATTAATAAAGCATTTGCATGGGTTACATTAAGTTAATTAAAACTTTGAGCTTTGTTATTTTAAGGTATATTATATTTGCCATTAGAGAGTCTAAGAATTTCAAAAAGCGAAAAAAAAAAAAAAAAAAAAGAAAAAAAGTAGATAGAATATTATCTTCTTCAAAAATTTTAAAATTTTAGCCTATTAAGGCTTGTACGCAGGCCCCAATGCTTGTGGTTTTCAAGCCTTATATGCTACCAAGAAAGTGATAGAAAAATCCAATCTGCAACATAGAGCCTCTGATTCGAATATCTTCTAGTTCTCCACCAATTTTTTATAGTTGGAACTGAATCCCAAGTTACATCATTAACCAAACCAAAAATGTAAAGAATACACCAATCATCCATTATGTGCAACAAAATCACAGGAAAACTACTATAGTATCAAAAAATCACTAGGACAATAAATTCTGATAAATATCAATATGACCCAATTATTGTAGAAAGATGTTTGAATAAACACTACTATGTGATACAAAATGCTAGGACGTCCAAAGAATAGATGGGAAAAAAGGAAAAAGTAACAATAAGTGGTGAAAGCGTTTGAAGACAATGAAATAAAGGATAGATATCACCACAACTTTGATGTAGACTTCCAAAAACCAACAGACACAATGTTCCAGATCATAAAGACTTCCAAACTTCTAGACAACCACAGTTTGAAAAGGCAGACATAGAAGAAGAAGCAAAAGCCAATATAGGATGAATCAAGATATCTGGGGAAGAGGAGAATGAAGGGCTTTCATCACAATTTTTTATTTTTTTTACATCTCCCGAAATACATTTCCTTAACAAGGAACTCTATTGACATATTAACCCTATCCTAGCTAGCTTTCAGTTACTTCCAGCTTCTGGTGATCCTATCTTATTTAATATCAAGATGACAGGAAACTTAGGCAGGATGCAGCCACTCCCCAAATCATAAGGACATTAGCACAGGAAAAAAAAAATAGGGGAAAGTACACATAACCCCATCAAACTACCACTCAATTGTCAATTTACCCCCCAAACTACCAATTGTGTCAATATCCCCCCTTAAACTACCAAAAAATGTCAATGTCCCCCCTAAGACCAACAAAAAGACAAAAATGACCTTAATTTTTTTTGAATAAGACAAAAATGTCCTCATAAATTCAAAAAATTAAAACTAAAACTAAAAAATTAAAAAATTAAAACCTAATTTAATTAAAAAAAGCAAACAAAAAATAACCAAATTTTTTTTTTCAAATAAAAAAATAAAAGAAATGAAAAAGAAAAAGAAAAAGAAAAACCAATTTTTATTAAATTAAAAAACGAAAAAGAACAATTTTTTTAAAAGAAAAAAAACGAAAAAAACGAAAAATAACAGAAATTTATTTATTTATTTAAAAAAAAACAAATTAAAAAAAAACCAGTTTTTATTAAAATAAAAAAAAACGAAAAAGAACAATTTTTTTTTAAAAGAAAAAAAAACTGAAAATTATTATTACTTTTTAAATAAAAAATAAAAAAACAGTTTTAAATTTATTATTATTTTTTGGAAGAAATTTTTGTTATTTTATATTTATTTTAATAATTTTATGAATGGCATTTTTGTCATTAGGGTGACATTGACATTTTTTGGTAGTTTAGGGGGGGACATTGATACAATTGGTAGTTTGGGAGGTACATTGACAATGAGGTGGTAGTTTGAGGAGATTATGTGTACTTTTCCCAAAAAAATATTACCATATCATCAAAAAATAAGTAAGAGACTATGAATAATTCAACAATAGAAGCAGGTTCAAAGTAAATGTTGCAAATACTATAAGTTACATAATCGTGTGAAGGAAGAGTAATGTTTTTACCTGAAAATTTGGGTCAGGTGCATTATGTATTACTAATTATTGTGTTACCAATTAAGCCTATCAGGACTAGCAAGCCTCATGCATAAACTCCTGGGAAGCTAGGACATAGAACATCAATACCAAGCATAAAGTTCTCAAGTAATTATCAACTAAGGCTGATTTAGATACCTAGTAAGCCCCATAATGTGAACAAAACCCAAAAAAGATATGTAAATTATTTTTCTGAGTAATAGGAAAAATGCTCACATTAAAATGTTCTACTAGCTCACGAATGTCGTCTTTCCGGCTAGCAACCTTCCTTCCTGTCAAATCCATCAGATGGAGAACATAATCAAGTGAATACCACAAAGATGGAGAACATAATAAAGCGAATACCACAACCTCATCTACCAATTATTTTATAAAACAGATTATTAGAAATATATATTATATATATATGTCATCAGAAAGAATCGAATATGAAAATAACCAAAACCATTTAATTGTTAAGAAAACATTACATGCTTCAATGCACATACAAAAAAAAAGGGATAATTGCACCGTTGGTCCCTGTGGTATGCCATAATTATTTTTCAATCCCTATGGTTTAAAAAGTGCATGGGAGGTCCTTGTGGTATGCAATAATTACAAATCAATCTCTGGCGTCAAATTCTGTTAAAATTTTTAACAGATTCCGTCAAATACCACATCAGCGCCACGTGTTGCCATCTTATTGGCGACACGTGGCGCTGACATGCACATCTTAATAAAATAATATAAATTTATTAAAAAATAAATAAATATACTTATTTTTTTTAAAAAAAAAAAAGAAAAAAAAAATGGGGCAAGGTTTTTTCTTTTTTTCTTTTTTTTCTTTTTTCTTTTTTTTAAAAATAAGTTTATTTATTTATTTTTTAATAAATTTATATTATTTTATTAAGATGTGCATGTCAGCGCCACGTGTCGCCAATAAGATGGCGACACGTGGCGCTGACGTGGTATTTGACGGAATCTGTTAAAAAATTTAACAGAATTTGACGTCAGGGATCGATTTGTAATTATTGCATACCACAAGGACCTCCCATGCACTTTTTAAACCATAGGGAGTGAAAAATAATTATGGCATACCACAGGGACCAACGGTGTAATTATCCCAAAAAAAAAATTATAAGTAATCGAAATATCATTAAAAAGCGAAAAGCGCAACCCAAGTACACCGGAAATATAAAAGAAACACCTAGCTAGAAGGAGAAAAAAAGAACAAGAAAATCAAGAAAACTAAGCAAATTAGGAAAGACAAACGCATTTATCCAAAGGTAACGAGTATTGAAGAATACAGACTTGAGCTCTGCCACCGTCTTCTCATGGTCCTTGAAACTTCTATTATTTATTTCCCTCCAAACACACCACAAAAAGCAAGAAAGCATCATCTTACACACAGTTGCACTATGAGTGCTACGTGCTACCAAATAACCCCCCCGCCCCCCCCCCCCCAAACAAGCAAACAAGCGATAGGCCCAACACAATTGAATATTCCATAAGGAACCAAAAACCTCACAATGGAGAAGAATATGATCCACAAACTCCTTGTTATCCATGATAAGGATCTTCCTTGGGACGGCTGACCAAGTAAATAAAACCGCTCTTAAAGGAGTGTTTATCTTCCAAAGGAAGGGAGAGCCAACATTCCGAACAAGGGCACTGTAGACGAATCTAACATCAATCAACCCTCTTTTGGAGGGGGCCCAACAAAGCCCGTCTTCATCTCCCCGTCTCACTGTAATGGAGTACAACAAAATGAAAAACGAAGCAAAGTCATCCACCTCCCAATCATGAACCACTCTAATAAAGCTTACGTTCCACTGATGTGAGCCACTAAAAAGCTCAAATAAACCGCTACAGATGCATTCTTCACGCAAGCAATACTATATAAATCCTAAAAAAACTTCCTTTAGGACCTTATCCTCACATCACAAGTCATACCAGAATCTATTCTTGGAATCATCTCCCACCTCAAATCTGGTATGACTAGAACACATCTCCCAAACCCTCTTGATACTTTTCCATAAACCCACCCCAAACAACAAAAACTTATTAATATGCAAGTATACTACATTAGAACATAAACAATAATCCTTTTTGTTATAAACTTGACACTTGATTCCATAATTGGTTTATTGAACACATAAATTCCAAAAAGAACAAAAAGCTAATAGCTAAAATTGTTTTATATTTAATGAAGTCAATTAATAAGTGGTCTACAAGATCCCCCACCTTCTATTACAAGTGATGACAATTTTTGTAATTATACTACTAAATTTATTTATTTTTTAAAAATTATAAAATAGCAACACCCACACTGTCATAATGGTATTCAAAGATAAACAAATTTGAAGTCTTAATATCTGTCAAAACCAAAGCAAGGTAAAAGGAAACTGCCAATAAGCCAATAGACATTCTATGCCTGCAAGTGTTCAATGAACCCTATGATGCAGGACAACGAGTAATTGGGAAGAAAGTATGAAAAGAACGCAAAAGAGAAAAAGAAGTTGAGAAGAGAAGAGAAAAGAAACAAGAGCAGCAAGAGAGAAGAAGTACCGAAAAGAAGAGAAAAGAGGGAGATGACAAATAGTCGTTCAATTTTTTTCTAATTCATCTAAGCTGTTGAATACAATAGAAAATTAGGTTTAAATAGACAAGGAATCAAACCCTACCCTAACCCTAACCCTAACCCTAACCCTAATTGGGCTAATGACCCGTTAAAATAACATAAAGTCCAAAATAAAAATACTAGAACCAGTCTGAAAAATAAACAATAAAGTAATAAAAGCCCAATAATAATCCACTCAATCAACCAACCAAAAGGTCATGGGCTGGTGCGATCTGTGGCTTGTGCCTGGTGTTCCCATGAACTCTCTCGGGGTGGGAAGGACTCAACCTCGTCAAGTGTAGCTCCTAGTAGATCTGGTAGTACTCCAATAGATCATGATCAATAGCTGCAGTGTGTCCTCGGGGATCCATGTACAGTCTATGTCTGGTCGGCAAAAATAACCTGCTCATCTAAAAGAACATTAATATTTTCTTTATGTGCTCAAAAAAAAGGACTGTTGTACAAGATCATGTACATGGTGGGTGTTGGGTAAAGGAGGAGGTTCCTCAAAAGGATCTCTGGAAGAATGGTGCGACCTATAGAAGCAACTAGTTCCCCTACATTAAATGTGGAGCTAATAACAGGATCCGTCGGAACATCAATGACAAACACATTTAGTCTGGCCCATTGCAACACTTTGAAAGGCCCGACACTATGAGCTTGCAACTATCGAACAAATCCAAGTGGAAACCAATCGAATCTAATCTGGACCATGATATCATTTTCTATTTTGAATTCATTGAGATGTTTTCAATTTTATGTTTGGTAGCCTCATTATGCAAATCATGACCATGTCATGCAAATGCGTTGGCTGACTTAGAAACTCTAGCATGTAGGGGCACAGGAAAATGAATAGAAATCTCTTAGAATTATAACAATGCACAACTTCAAATGGACTCACGCCTATAGACCTATTGACAGGATCAACTTCAAGACCATTCTCCGGTTGACCTTTGTAAATGAAGTAGCTCGAATGCAACCTAGATGGTTAGGATTGCATAAAGCAATCATCATCTAGGTCCTCCAACTGCAGCACATCTCATCTTATACTCATCCAATTGTGCTACAAAGTCAGTGACAAGTTTATTTCCTTGCCTCAAATTATTCCATTGGTCCAAAAGGTTACCTCGATATGACTGGGGTAAGTATTCTCTTCAAATTTAAGTTTCATCTCAACCCAAACAGAGATACTAGCCTCATTCCTCCTACTGGGAGTTCCTCGATATTCTCCCAAAAAAGTAGGGCACTATAACTAAGTTTCATCTTAGCAAATCGAACCCTCCTATTTTCTAATTTTCTAATAAATTGTACCACTCAAAGAAGTGGTCCATGTCACTACCCACTTGGTGAAAGCCCATGGGTCAAGACGACCATCAAAAGTAGGGGCTTCCACTTTAATGTGTCCCATGATTCTTTCATCAAAGTCAACATAATGTTGGTGACCTTGATTTTGATGATGGAAACCATGTCTTGTACCACCGCCTTGACCGTGAAGGACACGCCTGTGATGGCCTCCATTATGGGAGGTCTCACCCTCATTGTGTCTTTCTATCCTTTGATGTGAAGCCTCTATTGACCAACCCTCTCAAAGAGGCCTTTTGTCTGGTTTTGGGAGGTTCTCATTTGGTCTTGCTTGGATGGTCTTCAGTTGGCCTTGCAATTGCTTGCTAAAAGTGTCGAATTGGGTGGGGTCCATGACAGATTGAGAAGTAGAACTAGGCAATAGACGACCACTATGCAAATGCATGCATCAATTGTCTATGAATGCAACTAAGACCAGCAAAAACTTTGCAACTAAACCCACATTGACTGAATTCAGTGGATACTGTGCGGATGGGATTGTTGTTGTTAGGAACACATGTGCCAATGCTCTCTGGGCTTTATCTTCTATGTTGCCCCGCTGACCAAAGGAACAAAACAAAAGGCTTGCTTTGTTCTTTCTAAGCCACAAAATAAACATTCTTTCTAAATTTTTTATCTCGACCTCAGAACAAGGCTCTCTCTTCCAAAGGATATAAACAGCAAACACAAGGAGCTCAGGTGGCACGGCGTAGGCGAGGTTCAGGTGAAACTCATGGCTGGCTAGCGCAGTGCTTTCTGGGTGATGGGTTGACGGCAAATAAGGCCGACAAGGGCGGCATGGTGGTTCTATGTCATCATGGCAGTCTGGCAGTGGACTAGCGGATAGAAGGCCGTGAAATGACTGTTGGGGCTCAATGGTGGATTTGTTTGTGGGTGGCGGCAGCATAGTGGTGGTTTTGGGCCTTGGGTGGCAGCGGCGGCAAGTTCTGTGGACGGAAGTGGGCCTGGGGTACCGGGTGCTTGAGCGGCACAAGTCGTGGAGCTATGGTACGGTGCTGGGTTTGGGTTTTGATTGGCAGGCTGGCAGCGGCATGGTGGTCCTGTGGGTCTTTGGCAGTAGGAGTTGGGATTTCTCTAGATGTGTTTCTTTTGTTTTGGTTTTTTTTTTTTTTTTTAATGGCAGTGATTGATTGTGTTTGGGGTGTTTGGGTGGTTGGGTATTTTGGTGTCTGTTGGTAATGGTTGATTGGGAAATATGGACTTTGTGGTGAAGATGCTTGAAAGCAGGGCGCTGGTGGCACACGGTTAAGGGTCATTCGGTTGTTGTGGAAAACAACTGAAGCAGTCTTCGATACCAAATTGATGCGGGACAACAAGCAATTGAGAAGAAAGTATGAAAAAGGAAGCAAAAGAGTAAAAGAAGAAGCTGACAAGAGAAGCAAAAAGAAACAAGAGCAGCAAGAGAGAAGAAGGAGAACTACCGGAGAGAAGAAACTAAGGGTGAAAAAAGAAAAGAGGGAGACGACAAACAGTCATTCAATTTTTCTAATTCATCATAAGCTATTGAATACAATAGAAAATTAGGTTTGAATAGACTGGGAATTAAACCCTACCCTAACCCTAACCGTCTTTGGGCTAATGGCCCATTAAAATAACACTAAGTCCAAAATAAAAATACTACAACCAGTCCGAAAAAGTAAAATGCAAACTAATAAAATCCCAATAATAATCCAGCCCCTAATCACCCAACCACAAGGTAATGGGCTAGTGTGATCTGTAGCTCGTGTCTGGTATCCCCATCACCCTATCTATTAGCAACATGGAACATACAAAGTTACTAGCTAATAGAAAAGCAAAATCAAAACCAATGCAAGCCACACTGATGCAACTCTCATGAACCACATTCAATAGTTTCCCTTTCGAGTAGGTCTCCAAAGCCCCCATAGTGCAATTTTACACAGGTCTGAGAAACCCTAAATTCAAATAAACAAATAATAAAAAAAAAGTCTATTTAGAAAATAAACCAAAAATTTCGAAATATTACTCTACCCCTTTCAACGAAAGGCTAACACTGGCACAACTGCGTTACAACCAAGGGCATTATCATTGAATATAATCTACTTAAACCAGACCATCAAAGCTCATTATCGTACCAATTAAGGATTCAATTTATCACAAAGGTTCTCATTTGTTAAGAATTATATTAAAATTTCAACCAAACATATCTGACAAAAAATTAACTTCCATTTTATGAAGTAAAAGTATTTAGATAACGTAGAAAACATAGCATGAGCAAATGAAATAAACCTTGGTGATCCTTTAAAACAATGGAGCTGGTAGACACAGAAATTCTGCGTTCTAAAATTATGACATCACCATATATTTCTGGCTTAAAAGCATCCTCGCCTTCATTTTTTATTTCCACATAAACAAGAGCGTAACTGCAAAAGAACAATGGCAGATAAACTAAGAAACTTGATAAAATCATATAGCTTCAATGTGGTTTACTTGAGGCCACCACCATTAATAATAGATAGCTAGAGCCCAAGCAATATTGTCAATACTTGTTACGGCTCATATGAAAACCAACACATCATAGATCCATTTGCCATTTTTTACTCTAAAGGCTCTCTTTTGCCTTCTTTTTCAGACTTTTAGCATCTTCAAAAACAAATGATTACTATCTTCATGGTCGCGCACACAATTTAATCCCCTTTTACATGAAAGCAAAACCAAATTGACCATTGAATATCCAAACGTTTTAGACTTTTTAGTCCACGTGTATTTTATACAACCATGTGAGTTTGTGGGTGTTATATACAAAAGCTCTACATTTGGCCAACTTTTTACCCATATTTCTTCATAATAATATGTCATAATCCCAGTTGAAAAGTTTTTAAACCTAATAGACTCAACAGAAGTTTTCCAATGAAACAAAAATAAGTAAAACATTTATCACATTCTCCATTTCCACAACACGTTGGTTTTCATAGGATCGACTTAAACTTCGAACAAGTGAAGTACGTATGGCAATTTATCTTGCAGATCCACAACCCCACACCCCCCCCCCCCCCAAAAAAAAAAAAAAAAAAAAAACTAAAACTAAAACTAAACCAAACAACCAACCACCAAAAAAGAGCCAAAAATTAATATGGAAAGGGGAAAACAAAAAACAAATGTGAAAAAAATTAATATGGAAAGGGGAAAACAAAAAACAAATGTGAAGCTCACAAACCTGCAGCCAGTTTTTATAAAATCCTTCAAGGAACTTGCTCTCTGGGTCCCTTTGGCTCGGCACCCAAATGCAACACATAAAGCAGTCAGAATAGCACTCTTACCACCTGTAAACGCCAAAACCAATTAACCAAACAACATTTTCACACATAGCTTAGTCCAAAAATGACCCAAAACTTACACAATATTCATAACCCCACTCTGAATAATACATAATCATATCTGTGCACCCATACACCGAGAACACTAATAAACATTAAAATTAAAGACCAAATAATAAATAAGTAATCATTGAAAAACAAGTAAAACTCACCCACAAAATTCATTCTTATTTCACATAAAATTCATACCCCCCAATTCAGAACCGAAGAAAATATTTTTTTTGATAAGTATTCAGAACCGAAGAAAATATATAATAAAGAATGATTTGTTGATTTGTTGCATTTCGCATTTAGTGCGCAATTGACACAAGCATATGGAGAGAGGGAGGCCCTTACTTCCATTTTGGCCAGTGATGAAATTGACCCACTCCCCGAGCTCGATCTGAAGGTTATCGTGGCACATGAAGTTTTCCAATCGGATCCTCTTTATGATACCCGCGTTAGAACGCCGATGAAGAGTAGATATGGGGTCGGGGAAAACCCTAGAATCGCCCATGACTGACTTAGACCTAGGGTTTTCTAAATTTCTATGCGAATCCTCTGTGAGAGACAGATACACAGAGAGAGAGAGAGACGATTGAGTTTGGGTGTTCAGTTGCTTCAGTACACGGTAAAAGTAGGAGCGTGTGTAATGTGTATGGCGGGAAGAGGGATTTGCTGAGTGCGAGTGAGGGGTACGAGTGCTATAGTAGGAGCGAGTCAAGGCTTCTTCTTATTTTTCATTTTTTTCCGGGTTTTTTTTTTTTTCCAGAACAATACATAATAAAGGAAAAAGGAAAGCCCGGATATATATATATATATATATATATATATATATATATGAGAAATTCACATATATCTCCTAAAACTATCACTTAATTGTTAATATCTCTATAAAATACAAATTTGGATCGATTCTTTCCATTTTTAATGGAGAAGATCATGTTCCACAAACTACCAATTGTGTCAAAGTACCTCCTCTTAAGACCAAGCAAACAAAAATGACACTAATTTTTTTAATAAGACAAAAATGTCCTTATAAATTATAAATCATAAAATCAAAAAATCAAAAATGGAAAACAAATCAAAAATTAAAAAAACAAAAAAGAAAGATTTTTTATAAAAAAAAAAAAACTAAAAATTATATTTTCAAAAAAAAAAACAATCGAAAAAAGAAAAGAAAAACCAGTTTTTTTTTTGTATAGCTTTCGGTTATTTTAGTTTTTTTTAATAATTTTTTTAGTTTTTAAATAATTTTATGAATGGTGTTTTTGTCATTAAAGGGGCATTGACATTTTTTTTGTAGTTTAAAGAAAGACATTGATACAATTAGTAATTTGAGGAGACATTAACAATAAATAAGTTATATGCACTTTTCCTTTATATTTTCATTAATAGTATCAAATGATAGGAATATAATGAAGCTTGAAGTTTGACATTGTTATCAAATTAAACTAGCTTCAATTGTATCATATGCCTTTATAATTTTAAATTTGTTCGACGAGTTTTGTTAACTAAAAGCACCAAAAATCCATGTAAGCAACACTTTAAATCTATTTGAACACCAAAAAATATTTCAAAAACAAAATCAAAGTGCTATAATGATGTATTCAATATTTTGTACTATATTTTCTTTTTTCTTTTTTCTTTTTTCTTTTTTCTTTTTTCTTTTTTCTTGGCATGAGTAACCCATTTTCTACATTTTTGTTTTGAAAAAAATACCTAAAATTCACATTAAAATATAGTTTTAATATTTAAATAATTACCAAGCTTATATGAGTTTTTAATCATTTTTAGTTGGAAAAAAATGAAAAATGGGTGATATGCATTTCTGTAAAATTAGTCCATCTGGTTTTAATTTTATTGAATAAATCCATGTGGCTTGCTTATGTATAAAAAATTGTCATTTTGTTAGTATACGTAAGTTAATGCCACATAGCCACTTAAAAAGATAAAGATCATTTCCATTTAAAGTGAAATTGAGAAGCATCAAGAGATTGAAGTGGATCTATTTCACCGCAATTATTTTATTTAATTTTATCTAATGATATATATGATGACACTCTCTTTTAAAAATTTTAAATAGTGTGGCGACATATTTATTATATGGCATCGTGTACACTATTAGACAAAATAAAATAAAATCCTGACCGTGAATGGCTCCTCTTCATTTTTAACTTCTAACATGGGCCTTGTTTAAGGTATCTAAACTTATAAACTAAAATTTCATCAATCTTTTTCCTAAGCTTAACTTTTAAGTGCTTCAACTTCATACTTGTAATCCTGTATTTATTTATTTAAAACACCAACACAACAAAATTTGTTGAGATCTTCTTGGCCGCCCTCTCATTAGCCGAAACCAATTAATGTTTAATCAAACCCATTATTACATTTACATTTAACATAAAACTTGAACGTAATAGTCTCATTTTTCCTCAAAAGCCATAACCTTTTAATTAGTTTTTGACATTTTCGTTTGAACAAACTGCGATCGCAATTGTGAACGGGGCTTTATAGACCAAGCTTGTTCGAACGCACGCAGCTTCGATCAGGGCTCTCGGATACTACCTCGTTCGAACTTCACTTGATCTATTCAAACGGCAACATGCAAAAACTAAACGCCAACACGAAAAATTGACTCCAGCCAACTTATAACACTTTCAAACTCCTCTTTTACTCTATAACCATATACAACCAAGCATGCATCTCAAAAACACTAACTGAAATCCTTCCTTTTTGATAAAAGCCTTAGTTCTCTAAACTTTTTTCATTCATTCCAATTTGCATCGCAAATGGCACAACTTCCACAATTTAACAACAACAATAACCACATTTATAAATCCGTGAATCCAAGGAAATGACGATGGAGAGAAAGAGGACGTAAGAAAAAGTTGGAAAACCATACATTTCAAGCCTTTTTCCTCCAAGCTTCCCTCTTAAGAAGTACTCCATCATCTCTCTCTAAAAATCCCATACCTCTCTCTCTCTCTCGCTAAAATGACCCTCACTTGGCCTGGAAGGAAGAATGGAGAGAAAACATTATTTTCTTTCCAGCTTTGGGTGTTTAAAGTACACATCAAAATATTTAATTGATCAAATGTGATCATGTTAGACACAATAAATGTGTGTCTCATCGCGCTGTACAATTGTTGACACGTGGATATGTTGTTCCGTTCGAACCGCACATTACACCATTCAAACGCGATAAAGTCAAACGCATTTATTAAGCATCGTATCACACATTATTTCACCTAACCCACACAATTTCACCTAACCCACACAATGACCAAGGGCTTGTTTGGTAAGTAATTGTGTTGTGGAATATTTGTGTGTTGTAGAATAAGAAGTGATTGATATGATATAAAATTTGAGAATGTTTTATAGAAAAGTGAAAAAAAAAAATTGTTTTGTGGATTTTTTTATTTGAATAATAATAAAATATAGTTGATGTGATATAAAAAGTGTAAAAAAGTTAGAATGTTTTTGATTTGATATTTTTAGAAGAAGTAAAAAGAAATAGAGGGAGAATGACAATGGGTTGCCAAACTAGCCCTAACATATGGAGTTGTTCCGTTCAAACGACATGTTACATATTCAAATGCGATCTATCAATATCCAATCCAGGACCTCTGTTTTTCCGTGCGAGCTCCTAATTTACAAGTGGTAAATTCCTCATGTTCAATCGCAATCAAGCCCCATTCGAACACCGTGTATGTATCTATATCAAAATTCGAAAGTCTCTAAATTAATATTCACTCTTTTTTGATCGAATGACTACAAGCCTCTCATGCTCAACTAAATTCATATTTAACCTGACATTTATTCATAAATTTATAGTTTTCCATTTTTCTTCGGTATTTGCTTACCTTGGGTCTCACATAAAATATGTTGCCAGTTAATTAAAATCTAAGGGTTTTCTTTGCAACAAAGTGGGCTGCCAAAGCTTCACCTTCATTTAGGTCGCAAGGAGGACCCAATGTTGCTGAAGCAAATAGAATGGACCCATCAGATCGATGAGGTACCAAAGGCTGCTCGGGCTTAAAAAAAAAAATCTCTTATGGCAACATCAAAGTTATATAGCTTTGATGTAACCAATAAGGAGGGCTTCAAGGGGGTGGCCTTTTGAATTTGGGAGCGTAGACTTTGAGAGAGAAGGCTGAAAAGTTAATACTTTTGGAGAGAAGAAGGGCATATGGGGGGAGTTTGTTCCCGGTATGCCAAATTTTAAAAGCCATGGCTCATGGAGGCAAACAATTGGAAATGGGGAAGAGAGGAGGCTTGAATATTAAGGGAAAGGGAAAAGTTTGATCAATTCATTGTTTCTATGGTACTCGTTATTCTTACATACCAATGGATATTCCATAGTTTATTTTTTATTTTTTATTTTTTTATGCTATTAGTATATGATTCTGAATCACTAGGGTCAATTTTATAGTGCAGCCAATACTAACCCATAAATATAATCAAACGCATTGAACATGAACTCCATTGTTTGTTGCTTAGCCATTAATTATTTTGTTGCCACACGAGTCAAACATGGCTCAGTTTGGTCTAATATCTATGTTGAGAGAAATAATATATATTGAATCACAAGTAAATACTGTACATGAGAGGCCTATATATAGGCTAGTACATAAAGGACAAATATACAACGTAGCCCATGTGGGACAATGGGAATATAATCTAACACCCCCCCTCAAACTCAAGGTGGAGTGCAAGAGACCATCTTGAGGTTGGACACAAGATCGCGAAACCGCCCTGGAGGATGAGACTTTGTGAAGAGGTCCGCGAACTGATCATGAGACGTGACAAAATGAAGTTGTAGAGAGCCCTGAAGAAGGTGATGACGGACAAAGTGACAATCAATCTCAATATGTTTGGTCCGTTCATGAAAGACATCATTATGGGCAATCTGAATAGCACTTCTATTATCACAGTAGACAGGAGTAGCAGAAGAAAAAGTGACACCCATATCCTGTAATAGCCATCGCAACCAAAGGAGCTCCGAGGTGGTGTCAGCTAAAGCACGATATTCTGCCTCAGTGCTAGAGCGAGCAACAACAGACTGCTTCTTACTACGCCAAGAAATAAGAGAAGTGCCAAGTAGAAAACAATAACCGGTGGTAGAGCGACGATCTGTAGGATCACCGGCCCAATCAGCATCAGTATAAGCATACAACTCAAGAGGAGAAGTGGAGCCCATGAAATAAAGTCCCCTTGAGGTAGCGAAGGATGCGAAGGACAGCAGAGAAATGAGTAGAACGGGGAGCAGCCATAAACTGACTCACCTGATGTACAGCATATGAGATATCAGGTCTAGTAACAGTAAGATAAACAAGGCTACCAACCAAATGCCGATAGAGAGAGGGATCACGGAGAGGCTCGCCATCCTGTAGATTGAGGCGGATATTGAGCTCAGTCGGTGTGTCGACGATCTTACAGTCTGTGAGATTGGCCCGTGAAAGCAGATCAGATATATACTTGGCCTGTGTCAAATATAAACCATCAGAAGAAGAAGAAATCTCAAGACCAAGAAAATAGCTGAGAGTGCCAAGATCCTTCATCTCAAAATGCTGACTGAGAAACTGTTTGAGCTCCAGAATACCAAGAGAATCATCGCCAGTGATAATCATGTCATCAACATATAACAACAGAAGAATGATGCCTCGATCTGTGCGACGAATAAACAAGGCAGAATCATACGAGCTGATGGAGTATCCAAGACCAGAGACAGTGGCGCTAAACTTAGCAAACCATGCCCGTGGAGCTTGCTTTAGACCATAGAGAGCCCGACGAAGACGACAGACCTTGTTCGGAGGAGAAGAGAGGCCAGGAGGTGGCTGCATATAGACTTCTTCACTGAGATCGCCATTAAGGAAGGCATTTTTGACATCCATTTGAGAAAGTGACCAATGGCGAGAAGCGGCAACAGCCAAAAGAGCACGCACAGAAGAGAGGCGAGCAACAGGAGCAAAGGTCTCCTCATAATCCACACCATACTCCTGAGTAAAACCTCTGGCCACAAGACGAGCCTTGTATCTGTCAACAGAACCATCAGAACAAGTCTTGATTTTGTAGACCCACTTACACCCAACAACAGACTTTCCTCGAGGCAAGTCAACCAGATCCCATGTATGGTTCTTGTGTAATGCATCAAGTTCCTCTTTCATCGCGTCCTGCCAAAGAGGGTTAGTGGAAGCCTCACGATAGGAGTGAGGTTCATGTAAGGTAGCTAAGGCATGAAAACAATGAAAGTCCTGGAGATGAGATGGAAGAGACTTTACCCGAGTGGATCGGCGAAGAGCAGGTGGGGAGGCAGGAGCCGGAGCCTCGGATGGAACAGAATCTTGAGACTCAAGCGTAGCAACATCATGAGCATTTGAAGACTGCGGCTCAAGTGAAGGAGACTCGGGACAAATTTCACCAGAGGTAGAGTGAGAGAGAGGCGTCTCAAAAAGTGTGGTAAAGGGAGGAAAAGAGGGCATACAAAATTTCCCGACGTCGTGAAATAACTTATGCTCCCAGAAGACCACATGACGGGAGATGCGAAGGCGGTGTGACACGGGATCATAACACCGATAACCCTTTTGTTCTACCCCATATCCAAGAAAGCAACATAATCGAGAACGAGGCTCGAGTTTGGTACGTTCATGAGGTTGGAACAAAACAAAACAGGCGGAACCAAACACACGGAGTTGATGGTAAGTGGGAGAAGAGCCAAACAACCGCTCGTGAGGGGTACAATTTTCAAGAAGAGGGGTAGGCAACCTGTTGATAGTGTAGACAGCTGTGAGAGTGGCTTCACCCCAAAAAGGAGTAGGAACCAAAGAGGAAAGAAGAAGAGCACGAACAGTGTCTAGAATGTGCCGAAGTTTACGTTCAGCTCTTCCGTTTTGCTGTGAGGTGCCTGGACAAGACAAGTGAGGAACAGTGCCATAGTGTTTTAAAATATTTTGAAAAGCTTGTTGAGTATATTCTAAAGCATTATCAGAACGAAAAGCTTTAATGTGTTTAGAAAACTGGGTCTCAACCATTTTTGCAAAATTGCGATAGATATCCAATAATTCAGAACGTGATTTCATTAAAAACACCCAAGTGTAACGAGAAAAATCATCCACAAAAATCACAAAATAGCGTGAGCCACTCATACTAGGAACAGGGGAAGGTCCCCAAACATCAGAATGAATTAAATCAAAAGAAGTAGATGCAAAAGACTCACTATTATTAAAAGGCAAAGCTGGTTGTTTCCCAAGTTGACAAGAAATACAATCAAAAGACTTATTGGACACTGAACCTAAGAAACCCTTAGAAGCTAAAATCTGTACCCGAGACACAGATGCATGACCAAGACGCGAATGCCAAAGAGCAAGAGATGGCGGCGATGAAGTGACAGCAGCAGAAACACCGGGGATGGAAAGGTGTAAGGAGGAAAGCTCAAACAGTCGCCCAATTCTACGCCCGGTCCCAAGTGTCTGGCCCGTCCGAGGATCCTGCACATACACACCAGAGGAGTCAAAAACAAGTCGATAGCCCAATTCACACAGTTGCCCAACAGATAAGAGATTAAAGGATAATTTAGGCACATGAAAAACATCAGGGACAGAAAGGAAAGGCGTATGAACAGTGCCTAAGGATTGAACTGTCATAGAAGAGCCATCAGCTGTGTGAATTAAAGATGTATGTGGGGGAGGGACAGAAGTGGTAAATGAAGAGGCATATGGCGTCATATGGTTGCAGCAGGCGGAGTCAAAAAGCCAAGAGGAAGATTTACCTGGCAAAACGGAGAGGACAGAGGAAGATGCATTACCAGAACGAGCAAGGACCTGGTTGATAATTGCCTCAAAGTCAGCTGAAGATAAAGTGAGAGTAGATCCGGTAGAGTCGCCAGAGGGAGCAGCTGGGGCAGCCGAAGAAGAAGCACTCTCAGTAGTGGTCACAGCTGCAGCATGTGTAGAAGATTTGGCCTTGCGCCAACATTTGTCAATGGTATGCCCACGACGGCGACAATAGCGACAAAAAGGATTGTCACGATTCTTGGAGGGTCCACGAACTGACCGGTCAGAGTGCTCGGTCTGAGGAGATGGAGCAGCTAATATGGGATGAGTATGCGGAGTGTGCTGAGAGCGCAAAGTATACAATCTGGTCTCCTCTCGAACAAGCTCACAGACAGCCTGGTCCAAAGTGGGAAGAGGAGAGCGATGCAAAAGTTGCTCACGAACAGGCTCAAAATCATCCCGCAGAGCCATCAGGAACTGATAGAGACGATGCTGGTCCCTGCGGGCAGCATACATCTGAGCATCGGTAGGGTCCCTCCAAGCAGGATCAGAAAGAGCCAACTGATCCCATAAGAACTGCATGTGAGCAAAGAAATCCGTAATAGTCTGACTGGATTCTTGCTTCAGACGATAGAGATCCAGAATAATCTGGTACTCGCGAGAACCATCAATCGACGAGTAGCGAGAAGCAAGCATATCCCAAGCACCCTGTGCATCGTCAAAACTGCCAAATAAAGCCGCAATAGAGGGAATGGTGGTAGCACGGAACCACGTAAGAATCTGATGATGTTTGCTGTCCCAATCAATGAGGCGAGTGTGGAAGGCAGCATCAGTTTCGGCATCGACTTTAGTAGGCTTGGGGATATCCCCAGTCACATAAAGCCAGAGCTTGCGGCCTTTAAGAAAACTCCTCATAGATTGGGACCAAACAATGTAGTTGGTGCCATCCAATGTAGCATGAATATGAGTAAGAATCTCGTTTTGTGCCATCTGGAGATGCCAAAAGCAGAAATAGACCAGAAAAATGAAATCAGAACGAGAAAATAAGTAGAAAACACCTGGTCAGTCGAGTCAACGGTCAAAGTCAACGGTCAGCAGTCAAAGTCAACGGTCAGCGGTCAGCGGTCAACGCTGACGTGGTAGTATGCTGACGTGGCAGTATGCTGACGTGGCACTATGGCTGACGTGGCACTAGGGCTGACGTGGCACTAGGGCTGACGTGGCACTGCAGAGGTTGGCGCGTGAATGACACGCGCGATGGGCGGCGGCGCGTGGGCGCGTGAACCAGCAGGCTGCAATCTTCTGGTGGCGCGTGGAGGCGCGTGGACCGTCGGATTTGAATAAAAAAGTTGTCCCCGAGCAGCTAGGCGGCTTGTCTAGGGATCTGTGCTGAGATTGGAACGATCAAATGGCTGGATCGTCTGATGGCGGAGCGGCAGCAGCGGCTGGCGGCGGCAGAAACTTCAGGCGGCGCGTGGAGGCGCGTGAATCGGTAGATTGGGCTGTTCTCGACGGCTCTGGCACGGTGGTCTCCCAAGGTTTCTATTGGTATATGAACCAAGTCGAAACAGGGACTGGAAGACGGAGAACCGAGGAAGACAGAGCGATGAGATATGGCGGAAGCAGCGGCGGCGGCGCCGGAAAATTTCCGGGAAGAGGCCAAAGAAAAAGAATAAAATAAATAGGTGATTCAGAACCTGTGCTCTGATACCATGTTGAGAGAAATAATATATATTGAATCACAAGTAAATACTGTACATGAGAGGCCTATATATAGGCTAGTACATAAAGGACAAATATACAACGTAGCCCATGTGGGACAATGGAATATACAACGTAGCCCATGTGGGACAATGGGAATATAATCTAACAATCTAGATGGTTATACTTCTCTCTCTCTCAAAAAGAAAAGAAAAGAATGTTGTAGTAGCCCATAGCGATCACAAGGGTTATCCGTAAGTGGCCGCAAATCATACAACTATAGTGCCCATATTAAAATCCGAAATTTGCTTCCATGTTGAAGATTCGTTAGCATCATAGCATGTAAAGTCATATGGACCGTTGTTTTTTCCGCCAAAAACCTAAGTTTGACATGTGGAACCGTAGCTCGATCGACCAAGGCTTTATTCTCGGTTGATTGAGCCTTATGCATAAAACCCTAATTCTGCATTTTCGACCCCATTTTTTGTACCGTTTTGTCCAATCGTTTATGGACCTTTGCGTACTTATCCTATTGTTGTCCTCGACATACATTTTATTCGTTTTCATTAAGTATTGATATTCACACATTCATATTATGTTTCCAGGCGTTACAATAGTATTCTATATAGGTATACTATTTTTTTCTTCTTCTTTACGATACACAAGATCATGTGAGTACAATTATCCTTTAATTACATAATTTTCTTTAGAATAACTGCAATTTTAGAAGTAAAATACTTATGGTAAAAAATGAAGTAAGTGAGCAATACCATTGAATGTTTTGTAGCTCAAGGAATAAGAGCAAAACATATTCAAATGTAATAGCTGGATATAACAAAATAAAAAGAGATATGATCTTTTGCCACCTCAAGACACAACTCTCGACCACCTTATCCATGTGGTAAGGTGGTCACCTAGTTAGTTTTAGGGTTTTTTTTTTTTTTTTCCCCCTAAAAAAGAAAGAAAGAAAGTAAAAGTAAAAGTTGTCACGTTGACAAAAGTAAACAATAATTATGTCTTGGGGTAGCAATGTATCGTATCTCAATAAAAAATGATGAAATGCAATATTGTAATGATATAGAATATGGATAACGAGTTTAAGAATGGTTTTGTACAACATGACTTATGTTAATGCAGACACATTCACACAGTTAATAAGGTATCAAATGGGTAAACTACATTTAGGGTGTGTTTGAGATTGCGATTTCGTAGACAATAAGTGCGATTTTAAACCAAACCGCATAATGTAAATCGTTTGGGTACTGTGTTTTTAAAAATTACGATTTGAAACGCAGAAAATCTGCTTTTTCAAATCGAAGGTAAGGTGATTCTTTTTTTAAAATGCAGAATTTTAAAGACTAATTTGAGATTTTAAAGGCTAAACTACGATTTTGCCAAACGCTTAACTGCTTATTTAAAAACCATTTTTTTAAAATCGTAAACCCAAACGGACCCTTACTCCTATCTAATTACAACTCTATTTGCAATGTCTTCCAAATGTCTACCACAATCTACAATTGGAATTACAATGTCTTCTTTCCATGACCCAAAATTATAAAAATACTCTCAATTTACAATTTCCTGAATTTGCGCTCTCTTTTTTTCTTTTTTCTTTTTTAACTTTTAATTTTTCTTTTTCTTTTTCTGATTAGTTTATTTTCATTTTATTATTTTGGACGAGAAATGGGAACATATATTGCAACTACAAATGGTAGACTGTGGAAATATTGCAAAAATTGAAATATTAGGGAGACATTATAAATTTGGTGGTAGATAGAGGGGACCAACTTCGTTTGTTAATGTCTTTTAGATGATGCTTCTTGTCTGAGAAATATTCTAACGTGATATAAAAGTATAAGTAGTTTTGAGTATTTTATATCTTTTTGGTTGTTTATTTATGGTTTTATTTTGAAAAGAAAGAAGGAAATAATGTTATTGAACAAATATTTTTTCCTTATCAAATAGTTTGATATGGCTTAATTTTTACGTACAGCTGACGCGTCACATGGTAATTGGATTATAAAACGTGGCAATAATAGGAGGCAAATAATTCTCCACTTTAGGAAGTTTTGCTTAATTTAATATTAATTGGTATATATATATATATATCAAAAATATTATTCTACGATGTACGATAACTATGTCATTCTCTTTTTCATACTTGAGGAGAAAGATGCATGCATGACATTGTGGCCTTGTGGGCTTACATTAATTCTGATCTCTTTTTCAATTACTAGGCATATCCAGTGCGCGCATTTTACAAGCTACCATTTGAACGTACGTAGGATAACTCAAGAATTTTTATTTAGACATTAACAATTATAGTTAATTAAGAGCGAAAAATCAATCCAAAAATCGAGATTTTAGGATACCGTTTGTATAGGCCATATGAAAAAGTGAAAATTCTGTTAAACAAAACTCCATTCTTGTCATGCAAGCTGGAATATGAACCAAAAGATCGAATAATTAGCAGGGAAAAAAAAGGAAAAAGAAGGAAAAGCACTCCAAAAAAAAAAAAGAAAAAAAAAAGACTGGTTTGGTGTGTTTTTTTATTTTTTGTTAAATAGTTTCCAGCGTTTTTAAAAATAAAAAGACAAATTATAAATATAATATTTTCAATAATATTCTTTTAAATTTGAAAAAAATAAACAATTTCAGGAATATCGATCTCTTTGATGTTTTCTGAAAACATGTCATTTTTAAGAATAATTATCTAAGAACAGTTTTTAATGTTTTCGTAACACATTTTTGCCTGTTTTCTATTTTTGCAAAGAGAAATGATTTTTTTTTTATTTGATCCTAGAAATTTAATAATTGATTTACAAAAAGTGATGAAAAAAAATATACAAGGAATAGAGTGTATTGATCGAGTCTCTTCAGCAAATATTAAAAGAAAAGACCCAAAATATTTTCCTTTTTGAACTTACAGATTACGTACGCTGAGATACACCGATATTTGCACAACTCCTTCCATACTAGTGACTTTTATTTATCTGAGTGAGAGTGCATAGGATTGCCCTCTGATCATCTATCGTATAATAATCAAAAGGCATCCAATGGTCCAGGCTCTAATTTATAACGTCGACCAAAATCCTCTATAGAACACCTTAACTTTTGTCACATTCATTCTGGACCTTCTGGTTTTGCGACCTTTTGCTTAAGGAATGCTTGTCACCTACTCCTTTTAAGTTCCCTCACTCTACTTGTTCTCTTCGAGGCTTAGAGCGAGAGACAGAGAGAGACAGTTTTTCAAGCCATGGAAAAGCACAGAATCTGCAAGATCTGCAACAGGCGCTTTGCCAACGGCAAAGCCATGGGTGGCCACATGAGATCTCATCTGGCCAAGCATCCGATCCCTCCAAAGCCGTCACAACAGCATGACAACTCGCCCCCCCCGCCGCCGCCGCCGCCCCCGAGTCAACTCAGCCATCTCCATCCTCGTCCTCCTCTCTCATCTTCCACTCCATAAACAACCCCATGCAGTCCTACCGATCCGTCAACGGCGAGCTCTCTCTCGCGGAAAACTCCGACAGGGAAAGCGAGAACGATTCTCACTCTCAAAGTCTGACTCGCAGAAGATCCAAACGGCGACGTAAACCCATCGTACCACTCGCCGACCCGCTACCCGAATCCGAACCGGTGAGTTCAGTCTCCGATGCTTTTCCTGAAGAAGACGTGGCTATGTGTCTTCTAATGCTTTCTAGAGATAAATGGACAAAAGGTAAAGAAAAAGTTCATCCGGAAGAAGGTGAGGATGATTACTCGCTATACCAGATTCGCACGCGAACGAAGTTCAGGTGTGAGACGTGCAGGAAAGTGTTTCGATCTTATCAGGCTCTTGGCGGCCATAGAGCAAGCCACAAGAAAAACAATAACCTTGAACAACATGTCGTCGTCGGAGAAGGTAAGGTTGTCGTTGATAAGAGAGTCTATGAATGCCCATTTTGTTTCAAAGTGTTTGAGTCTGGTCAAGCTCTGGGTGGACACAAGAAGGTACACTTCTCCAACGTAGGCGACGCTAGAAGTTCTGCTAGGCACGGAGACAATTTGATAGATCTTAACTTACCGGCTCCGGAAGACGAAGATGAAGTTAGCCAGGTTGCGCTCTCAACTGTGTCCAATGCAGCATAAGTTTTAAAGTTCTTGAAACAATTTAGATCGAGGTAAAATTTTCATATCTTGCTTTTCTTTCCTTTGTACATATTCATTGGACCTGGCCGGAAATATTTAGATAATTTTTTTGGATTTTGATACAATGGGTTCTTTTGGATTTAGAGAAATTATTTATTGATTAATTTCTTCCTATTTGCTTCATTGTTTACTTGTTTGTTTGAGAGCTTTTTCAATACTGTGAATTATACCATGTTGCAACCCATTAATGGAGAAAAGAGAGAATTCAATTCGGTTTTATTTTTATTTTAATATTCCTGATAAAGATTATGAGTTTCTCTGTTTCATAGGAGTTTCGTGTAAAGAGGTTTAAGCTATAACTGTTCTGCGTTATTTTCTCATTAAAATGTTGTAGAGAGAGAAGGAGAAGGAGAAGGAGAAACTTTTTTTTTTTGTTTGGATATGAGATTAGCTTCTACCTGTCATCACCCCACTTCATAGTTTTGTACAGTTGGAGAAGAAGTCAAGGGGTTGGGCTCTAAATGCTGTCCCCCTTATCTTCTCTGTTTAGTTTATCCTCTGATTTTGATCCTCTATAGTGAAGCCACAACGAAGCATGCGCTATGGACCAATCACATTTTGTCATGTCACAGTTGAAGCCTTGAAGGGGTTCCAATATATTATCCGCCCCAAAGCATCTTCAACCCCATCAGACACACCCTTCCATCATTCCATATATGGCTCCATCTCCCTTTCTCTCTCTCTTTAATCTTTATTTTATGTAATTTTTTTGTGTGGAAAATATTGGAAAACCTAGTGGCCCACCAGCTTCAGCTCATGTGCGTCCGATGTTTTATTTTAAGGATTTTAAAGCTATCCTATTCAACCACGAAAGTCATAGGTTTTTCTATTGTTTTTGCATAGATTTGGGTGGCCGGGGTCAATCAGTCACAGACTGGCACTGCGCGCATTTGGGCTCAATTGATTTACATGGCGTCAAAACGTAGCCGTTTTTATGTCTAGCAGCTGGTCCCTCTATATATATATATATATAATAGATCTCTCGAATTAGAATAGGTTTACATACATGTCTAATCTATGTCAGTTTTGGCGTGGTTGAGCCAAAGGATCCAATGTGCCTTTCACGTTTTAAACTGTTTATTAAATAGGGCATTAAACACAACCCAATGCATTCAGCTAGAATCATAGCGAATTTTATAGTTCATTTGGGTATTAAATTTTTAGAATTATAATTGAATTCTTATTTTATTTGTAAATTTTAAGGTAAAAAAAGTGTAAAAATTATTATTTTTTAATGGTAGAAAATGATTAAAAATTTAAAAAATTGTGTATAATGATTGGTATTGTGAAAAATTGTGTGGAATAATGATTTAAATATTAATTATTAATTATATATTGATTGTTTAATTAAAAAATAAATAATTAAAATTAAATTTTAAAAAAAGAAGCAAGGGGTGGCCAACCCCGGCCACCCTCTTTGAGGGGTGACTGCCAACCCTCCGCTCTTTTTTAAAAAATTTTTTTTTGATTTAATGTCATTATTTTATTAATTAAATGTAATAACCACACATTTTTTTTTTTGAGACAACTTGTTCTGTGCATAGGTCCCAGTCATCAAATCACTGAATCAGAAGAATTTGGATGAAACGAAAAGAATATGGATTCTATTATGCATTTAAAGCTTTATTCACGGATTCAGGAAAAGAACATAGAACACGTACGGTAGCTTTATGCTCCCCACCCTCCTAGATACAAGACATTTGTGATCATCAATCATCATGCATGGAAAGTTATGCCTAATGGTCTGTCTTCTGATCAGGTTAGCTAGCATACAAGACCTCGAACGTCGGGTTAGGTCCAACCATCAAAAAGCACAGTACTTGAGCCCATTGGCTTCCTACTTTTTTTATTTTATTTTATTTTTAAATGACGGAAAACCTAAAAAGTAGGGCTATTTTGTGTACTTATAAAGGTACTTATTTGTACATCATTTTTGTTTTTTATTTGAGAGAAAAATAGTTAGTCTTACATTTAAAATCATTATAAACTAGAATATTAAAATTGGCCTAATTGAGAACTGAGGCCTAACAAATATGAAAAAGCATATGAGGGTTCTAAAATGTTTTCCCTTAATTTGATTGTGCTCATATCCTCTTCAAGATATAAATATTTTCCAATTGCCTTTCGCTTGATTGCATTTACTTGTAATTATTAGTTAATCATATTATTTCTTAAATCTTATTTCCTTAATTTCCATTGCCCTACTATTCATATGTACGTAATACATGCATCCAGCAAAATTCCACAAGATCAACTTCTTCTGTTTTCAAATCTAGTTATTTCTTTTTGTTGTCACAAAATTATGACAATTGACGGTAAAAATTCTTATAAAGTCACCCTTCTCATATATTTTATGGCCTTTAAGGCAATTTACCATGTAATACGAAAGATGTCACGCCCCCGTTTTGGGATATAAGGGAAAACGTGAGTTTAAGGACTACAAAAAAAAAAAAAAAAAAAAAAAACATTTAAATGAAAGCGCGCATTTAAAACATATATACTGAAACTTACTTAACTATTTAATAAATTCTAGCTTTTAAGAATTCTTTACAACGCCTTGAAACTCCGAAAAACTTACTATACAAAGTAAACATCTAGTCAGCCCACAAAGATCTATGGCTCTTAGCGAGGTCTGCGCCAATATCAAGAATTATTATTGTCTCACTGGGTCATCTGAAAAGGGTTGAGGGAAAAAGGGGTGAGTTCGACAACTCAGTAAGGAAAATACAACACCAGGGAAATAAAACATATTATAAATCTTTATGCCGTAATCTTTAGTCATGCATAATGACATATTATTCTTCTCACTAATAAATATTAATTTCACATGTGATGAGTTACATAATGAATGTTGTTTTACGACCTAAACCAATTGTATGTTGATTTAATTTATATTGGATGAATTAGATTTTTTGATTATATTGGAATTTCGATGATGTCAAGAAATATAAATGGAATATGTAATTTTAGAGTGATCACAAGTTGAAGATTATAGTTATGCATATTACTGAAGAAATGATATATTAATAAAAATGACAGTTTATTATGAGAATGACAGTTTAGAATGACAATTTATAAATGAGAATGACAGTTTATTATGATCCAGTATATTCTTTTATCAGTTTTCTCTTTAATCCTTTCTCTATGGTTTAACCCCTTATAGACTCTACACCGCCAATTCCCGTGAGCGGCGCACGTTGGCTTTGTCCAAAGGACCTATAGACTCAGCCTGTCGTCACAGAGAAGAGTCGCCGGGTTGGGGATCTTCCCTAGGTGAAGGCCAACCTCGGATGGTAGCACACACCGACTTACGGTATGTTTGCCATGCTACCCTATGGGTACCAATTCTAACTATAGTAGTGCCTCAGGGTTAAACAATTACTGCACATGAACGTTTTCTGCAATACTGTAGGCTCTGTTATAACTGTAAACTTTATTTCAATACTGTGAGAGCCGCTTTCATAACTGTAGTCATGAGCAGAATTTAACTTTAGAATCTCTTTTCTTTCAAAACTGTATTTATGAATAGAGTCATATACATTGGAATGCTCTATAGTCATAACTTTCAAATGCTCTCTTTTCATCGTCGTAAGTATGCATAATTCATAACTTTAAAATGCTTTTGATCATATCTGTAATTATGCATAAATCATAACTTTAGAATGCTCTTAATCATATCTGTGAGTATGCATAATTCATAATTTTAAAATGCTCTTAGTCTTAACTATAATTATGCATAAATCATAATTCTTAAAAATGCTCTTAACCAAAACTGTGATTTATGCTCAAAATTCTTAAACAATATCGTATGAGTAATAAAACTTGGCATTAAAAATCACATGAGCAACGCTTTGTAAAATTCTCCAACACTTTTTCAAAAGATTTATAATAAAATCTTGTTGGGGTTTTTCGGTGTTGTATCCCCTTACCTGGACTTTCCATTAGCGTCAGGATCAACCTTTACCTAAATAAAGCACAAGGATGGATTTAGCGGAGCGTTCTGAAATTCAGTTCTAAAACTTAAACTAATTTATATATATATACAAAATCTCTATCCAAATTAAAACATATGAGATTTAATATTAAATACAAAGTCTACCAATTCAACTTAATCCCAAACCCAAGACAAATCCTCCCAAAATCACTCGCAATCAAAATAGTAACCATAACTCAATACTCTCAAAACACAGAGCATGATCCTAAACTTAGTAAATCCACAATCATCCCAAATCAAAACATCACCATACTCATAATTGGTCAGAACACTATATTCACATACTAATTTAACCAACTTAAACCAGAAATCTCTTTTAAAAAAACATTAATCCTCAATTTAAGCATTAAATCAACCAACAGCAAAACTTATAAATTGATTTGGTCAGAACAACCCAAATACCAACCCCTATCTCTCAAATATAACATAATTGAAATAGAAACACCAAAACCCATGCCTACAAATCAAATAACCAAAACAATACATAGTCCGCCAAAGAACCCATAAACAGTTCACAGCACAATCCTCCAAATAACATTCCAATACCTATCCAATTGAAACAACCCAAAACAAATCTCCAAAACACCCATCAACAAAGAATAGTATTTCAGCCAAGGTCAACAAACAGGAACCACAATACTCAATACCACTAAAACAGAGACCCAAACTCAAGATTATCAATGCATAACCTTCACTGAATCGGTCTAAATAGGAAACTAAACCAAACCTACAAATCAGTCCATCACAGTCAACAATAGAGACTCTTTTAACCTCAAAACCATTTGTCCAAAAGCATCATAAATCAAAACACTACTTAATCGGTTAAGACACACAAGAATTCAAATCTGCTAAATCACTCATACACCCACTGAATCAGCCAAGAACAGAAAACAAAGTACTACAAACACCCAATCAACCTATTTAAACACAATCGTTTGAAAAGCCCCAAATTAATCAAACCCTAATTTCATAATAAGCAAATTATCCCCTAAAAATAAAACATCATAGGCTATAAGAAATTACCCCAAGGATTTTCATATAAAATCCACCGGAAAAGCCACTGATTCCGCCGGAAAAGTCGCCGGAAAAATGCACAGGAAGAACCGAGTCTTCCTCTCGGGTCTGACGGGTCGGGTTACGGGTCAGGGGCTTCGGGTCTTCGTCTGGGTTGCTGCACACAGGTCACAACTCGCCGAAAACCACTGCTGGAACCACCGGACATCGCCGAAAAACCTCCATGGAGAACCGGGTCTCACTCGGGTTCAATGGTTCACGGCTTCAGAGGATCGGGTTGCGGGTCGCACGAACTTCACGGCTTCACGATCGGAGCTCCTCCATCCCCGGATTTCAATCCCAGCCGCCGATCATGGAGGATCGGAGCTCTTGGGCTCACGGGTCCACGAACCGCCCCGTCAGGTCACCACACACACGGATCCACCGAACCCCCTCTCTCCCGATCTCACAATCTCCCCCCCTATCTCACGCTCCCTGACTCTCTCTTTCCCCCCTCAGTCTCTCGATCTCCCTCTCAGTCTCTCTGTGTCTCTGCTTCGGGCGACAAGAAGAAAAGAAACGAAGAAGGAAGAAGAATAGAAAGGAGGAAAGAACAGAGAGGTATCGGGCAGGGAGAATAAAAGATAAAAATAAGAGTTTGGTGTTTTTTTTTTTTTTTATAAAAAGAAGAAACTTGCTGATGAAGTTTGAACAAAACTTATCAATTAAGTTTGCTTAACTTACTCAACAAGTCCTTTTTCTTTTTCTTTTTTTTTCTTTTTTTTTAAATATTATTAAAAATTTGGGATATTACAAAAGAATCTAGACTCCATCTCTTTCTATAACCTATCCTTTTGTTCATCATTTCGTAAATTTCCTCCTTCATTTTTATTTTTTTTAACCACTACAAAGAAAATGCCTTATATATTGTAACGGCGAAAATCGTTGTATAACCCCAAAAAGTCGTGTCAAAAACTTCTAGCGACCGAATCAACTTGTTTCCCATTCATAAAAAATACTGTATTGACTTAAAACTATTCTCGAGGATGCAAAGAGTCTTCTAAAAAGGTATTTCTTCTGCAACCATAATATCATCGCTATTTATGCTAAACCATCGTCACTAAAGCCAGCACACTTGAGCAAGTAGTCATTGCAATAGGTCAAATATTAGTGACAAGCTATTTTGGTGGCAAAGACTCACAATTAGGGGCAAGCTTTATCGTTGCATATATTTAAATGTTTATATTTTCTCTGACAATATCCATTGCAAAAACCTGCAAATTTAGCAGAGATTAATTTAGTCGCTTTTAATGGATATTCTCATTGTAATTCTCGTGATATTCGTGACGAGTCGTTTTAGCGATCAAATAACTTTTGTTGCCAAAAAATATAATAACTTGGTAAAATTGTCGTCGCTAGAGAGAGGTTTTATTTTTGCATCGTCGCTAGAAGTTCCATTGCTACAACTCTGCCATGAAGGATTTGGGGCCTACAAAATAAATACTAGGTATGCTAATTAGCACGGACATGGTCACATGGTGAACATGCATAAAGTTGAAGTTAATTATCACATGCTCAGTAAATTGGCTCAGTATATTAACAAGGTTCTAAGGAGGTTCAACATGTAAGGTGCTAAACCAATTAGCACGCCCCTAAAGCCACTTCAGAATTTCGAAGGAGCAAGCTGCAGCCACCGTGAAAGAGTGTAACTACATGGCTAGCTAGAGTGCCATATGTTGGAAATATAAAGATGTGGAACTACAGAAAATTGAAGAAAACATAAAATAAAATAAAAGTGTATAGAAAAAAACACTGGACAGTAAGACGAATGTAAATCTTTCTCTTAGACAAATATTGCCTTCCACTTGAACAATAAGTTTTGCAAAAGGAAATACAACAATTTTGTGTTAAGCATCTGCTACACCTCGTTATACAACTATCATTATAGCTGTATCGATTGCAGATAATTCAGCCGATCATACAAGATCAAATCAGGATTCATCCTTCACAGCCGCATATCATGCTCCTCATTCAGTCAAACACAATCATGCAGCCAATCACTCATGCATATCTTCTATTAAAGGCAACTTACCAAAGCTCAAAACAGCAAGCTTTCCATTGTCTTGCTCTTCACGCTCACTGCACCTCAGACATGGACCGTATATATTGGAATTGTGGCATCTAAGGAAAGTCTGAAATAGAATTTCCTTCTAGACTTAGTCCAGTATAATTTGTTTTCTATTCTAAAAGATATTACCTTGTATAGCAGTATGTACAACTAGTATATAAGACCATGTAACTCATTCAATAAAAGTGTGAAACACATTTCCAGTATTCAAAAATCCTTTCATGGTATCAGAGCTTAACCAGGCTCACGCCCAACTTAGATCCTGTAACCTTCCGCACCTCTCTTCATCTGAAATGGCATCTTCTTCCTCTAATGCTACGCCTACTGTAGCCATTCCCACTGCACCTGTTCCAACTGTAATACCAACCCTGCCTACACCAAACCTCACCTCCCATGAAAAACTTGAAGGACCTAACTATCTTAGTTGGCTTACCCAGTTCCTTCCCATCCTGCGTAGCACAGACTCCATGGGGATCATTGATGGATCCGAACCATGCCCTCCCAAGTTTTTGACTACTGCTGATAATACACATGTCTTTAATCCTGAATTCACTATGTGGCAGAGGAAAGATCAGACGATCCTAAGTTGGATCAATATCACCTTATCCAAGAAGGTGTTGTCTACCATCTATGGACTTGACACTTCCTGGCAAGTCTGGTCAGCCCTTGCTAATCAGTCCAAATCCCGAATTGCTAACCTCAAGAAGCAACTGCAAAGTCTTCATCAAGGCTCCAAGACCTGCTCATATTACGTGATCATTGCAAAAGAATTTTTTGACCAATTGGCTGCTGCTGGTAAGCCTATTCCAGATGAGGATTTAATTACTTATCTCATCAATGGTTTGAATCCATCTTTCAATAGCTTCATTACCACATTTTCTATGATGACCCGAGACAAAACAGCAAGTTTGGATGATTTCCAAGATGAACTTCTAAATCATGAAACTCTACTTAACCACCAATAGTCCAAGTCTGTGGATACCTCTACCTTTGCTCTTTTTAATCACAAGCCTACTTCTCGACATTACCCACCCAAGAATCGGGGTCCACCTTACCCTAAGTTTCCATCCAGATACATTGGCCCTCGATTTGAAGTTGCTGCTCAGGCTCCCACTCAAAGATACAATGCAGTACCCCCACCTACAAGGTACTCGGCTCCTTCCAAATTTCCTGCCCCAAGGTATACTGCACCTCGCCAATATTCTACACCAGAAAACAGGTATTCTGCACCTCCAAGTCCTCGTCCTCCTTGCAAAATATGTGGCAAGCTCAGCCATAATGCTCTTGACTGTTACCACAGAATGGACCATGCCTTCCAAGGTCGTCATCCACCCTCTCAGCTGTATGCAATGGCTGCACACACCACCAATCTATATGTAGATCAAGAATGGTACTCGGACAGTGCTGCCAACGCCCACATTACCCATGACTTGAACAACCTTCATGTGCAGCAACCATTTCAGAATCATGAGGCTATTTCAGTTGGCAATGGCTTGACACTTGCTATAGCAAACACTGGTTCCACTTAAGGCTGGCAAAACGGGTACCCGACACGACCCGTTAAGACTCGCGACCCGTTTAGGCTAGACCCAGACACGACACGACGCGGCTATTTCACGGGTCACCTGACACAACCCGTTAAACCCGTTTATCATATCGGGTCGGTACGACCCGACACGACCCGTTTAGCTCATCCTAACTCTAAAACTATATGCAGTATGCACGAATCAGTCTCAATATTAAAATGAATATTAAAATTTCTTGATTATATGTACCTGATTGTAGGCAGTAAATAGGTGGGGATCCAAATTATTACATAAGTGAACGAATCTACTTGTTGACAGAAAGGTGGACTCTGAAGCAACTCCAATATATCCTCTGGAGTCCATGGACCCTGCATTTTATAAGCAGTAAAACTCGTAAATTGGAGTCTGAGGTAAAGTACTAATGGAAACAGAAACTCCAGACTATTGTATACCTCAGGTAAGTATGATGCTAAACACTGCTCTAATGGCAATGTATGGATCAATGGCATTATCAAATCAGGTTTCAAAATATCTCTTAGTCCCAAGCCTAGCCAACAAAAGCAAAGACAAAATCAAATCCATATGTTAACAAAAAGTAAAAATGTATGCAGTATGAGTACCTGTACAACCTACTGAACCATGTACCCATATTAAATTATTCACAGATCCTACATGCTGATTTTCCAGAAAATTTAACCTAATTACACTACCAGAACAACAAAACAGAAGCTTGACAAGCTTGATATATCATGCTAGAGATAATTTCTCTGAATTGACAAGCAAAAAACATGAGAATAGTTTCCAAGTGAATACAAGAGTTATAGAAAGAAAAGTGATAGTAAATGCATCAATCTCCCATGTATAAATATCAACAACCCAACCCCACAAAAAGAAATGTTGAGAAACCCAGGAATAGGTTTCTATATTAACGCATCTAGTAAATCACACATTACTAAGGCTAAAGCAGTGACACAAATAAAATGAGTTAACATGCATTTAACACACATCATAATCATATTGCAGTCTAAAGCACACAAGTTAGACAAGCCGACAAGGCTTGATGTTTAAGCTCATAAATGCAACTGATATAAGAAACAAAATACAAATTCCTGCTTGCATGAAACGCAGGAAAATCAGATATTTTATCAACCCTCCTTATGCTCAAGAAAGGAGAAAATACACAATTTTATTATTAAAAACACTACAACCTGCAACGCTGAATATCTTCTCTTACACACACACACACACACAAACAAAAATTAAAAAAAAAATAATAAATAAAATTTGGACAAAGAGTGATCAATTAGAAACAAAATAATATGCTGCCAACTCAATGATAAAGGCTTTGAACCCCAATGATCTTATTTGTAGCCCAAAACCAACTTAAAAGATAAGCAAACATGCAGAATCACAAAATAGAAAGCAAGATAGAAGGGACATTAAAAATAGCTAACTATGAAGTATCACTTCTTGCTCATCTTGGAGGTGCACTTTAACCTCAAAAGGTCCCTACTGCTAGGATTACATAACTGAAGCAAATAAATTCCTACAACGATGTGAACTAAAATAAATCTATATAACTGAATAACGACATGAAAAAGTCCCAGTTAAACAGAATCTTTTCTTCTCATTTTGGAAGGGATGTAAATCATAGAATTGAGATAAAGTGGATTAAAACTAACATGTTGTTAAGTAGTTTATATGCACTCAAGAGAAACAAAAAATGTTGAAGACAAAGAACAAAAGAAAACGATGAGGATATAAAAGGAAGCACCATTGAAAACTGACCTGAATTCAGTGAATTGTCTAATCAATTGTTATGGACACCAATATCAGATACCCAGCTGCAATTTCTTATCTCAAAATGTTAGTAATTGAAGGTATCAGAAACTGCACTAGCTTCCAATTGGTGAAGTGCCAAATAAATATTAGGTATTTTGTTATGAACTTATGATAAATCAAGTGAGCCACCTTAACTGGGATCATACAATATGCACAAGAAAAATCCTCTGCTGCCATTCATTACCTTTTCACATACCAGCTTTTAAGAGAAAAGATACAAATTGACAATTCAAAGAACTATCAATAATTTCTAAAGTAGCATTAACATTTAATAATTAATCTTTTGGTAATAGAGAACTTCTCCGATAGTTCGAAATTTGGAGGTTAGAAAGAGTTCTAATAAGTAATAAGTAATAACATAGAGCCCTTTCTATGACAGAAAATTCTCAAATACAAAAAACCACATCATAATTGTCCACTCTTGAGTCTTGATCCCTTGAATGAATATGTTCATTGTCCATCAGATTGGGTCCAACGCAAGTTAGTTTGTCATGTCCGTCTTTGTCATTAAACTCCAATACCTAAAGGAAAAAAAACAAAATAATTACATTGGGATGTGAAAAAGTTTGGCCATTCTACCTCAAATGCTAAAACACAAGCAATAACATAAGAACAAAAGAAAGAACATGGGATCTCACAAGAACTGCTACTGTCCAATGTCAACACATCCTCTTCTTCGTTATCCACACTCATTGAAGTTTGTTCTATATCAAAAGATAAAAGAAATTAATGTTATTAAAGTAAGATAAAAAAAAATACAAGTAAATTAAGAAATTAAATATGAAAATAACTAACATTACCTTTCTCTCCATATAACCAATCTCTAGTGCAAACCAATGCCTCAACAATATCAGGCTTGAGTGAACTCCTATACTGATCAATCACACGTCCACCAATACTAAAAGTGGATTCTGAAGTAACAGTAGAAATATGAATACTTAAAACATCTTGAGCCATGGTAGCTACTTCAGGATAACGAAATTCATTTCCTTTCTAAAATGAAAGGATGTCAAATGGCGTATTCTTCTCCATATACTTGGGTTCATCCAAATAAAGTTCCAATTGAGTCTTTTGTGCATCATGATCGACTCCATCAAATGCTATAAAATCCTACATAAAAAGAGATAATATAAACATAAAATTAATAAGTGATTATGAGTATATATACTAAGTTACTACTTACATACTAAGTTATTATTTACTAACAAGCTAAGAAAGTAAGAAACTTGTGATATTATTTACCTTTTCCCAATCTGAGCCTTCTTGAGGTTGAACAACTGTGGAGCTTGAAGTTGCAGGAGCACTGTAACGATCCACCCCCAATGACACAATACTGTCCGCTTTTGGCTCCCCATATCAGACTTCCCAGGAGGTCACCCATCCTGGGATTGCTCTCGCAGCGGCTCGCTTAACTGCGGAGTTCTGATAGGTTCATTGCCATCACGGCTTTAAAACGCGTTGTGTCATATAGGGTGCATTTATACATATAAGCACATCCTCATTCCCAGGCGATGTGGGACGTCACACTATACTCCATAAAAAGTTTGGTTAACGTTTTGGTCACATTCTCATACTCTTGAGATTCAGCTCCATAAATCTCAGTATAGTAGTACTTTACAAGGCGTAGCTTGTAACAAGGATCTAAAACAACTGCAATGGCCAACACTAAACTGAATTCTACCAATATTTCTCAAATTTAGAGATCATTTGACCTGCCATTAATCTCTTATATCCATCTTCACTCACAAGCTCTTGTTTCAAATTCACATAAATCAATGCTACCACGGAAAAATATAGATTGGCTGGGGGATATTTGGTACCAGAAAAAGCACATGTAGCACGATAAAAGCATCCCAAGAAACTACTAATATCAATCACTTTTTCTCACTCAAGTGCATTAGGACAAAACATATAATTTTTGTCAATCATCTCCAAATAAGCAAAAGCACGCCTATAATGAATTGCACTCTCAAGCATAAGATATGTCGAATTCCATCTAGTTGGCACATCTTGTTTTAATCCCTTGTTATTATCCAATGACATTTGATTGACAGCTTGACGAAAACTTTGTTTTCTCATTTGTGATCCTCTAAAATACTTAACACTATCTCGAATCTTTTGAATAGCACCAGTAATCTCTTTCAATCCATCTTGCACAATCAAGTTAAGAATATGGGCACAACAACGCATATGAAATAACTCACCATCACAAGGAAGGGCTTTCTTCATGTTTAATTTGGGTTTGAGATTCACAACACACAAATCATTCGCAGAAGCATTATCTAATGTTATAGAGAAAACATTTTTATCAATCCCCCACTCTTCTAGCAAACTACATATCTTTTCAGCCAAAAATACACCATTATGTGGTGGGGGCATAAATGAAAAGTTTAACACCCTTTTAGATAATGCCCAATTCTTGTCAATAAAATCTGCAGTGAGGCAAATATACCCATCGGTTGTCAAAGAAGTCCACAAATCTGATGTCAAACTAATCCTCCCTTGACAAACATTTAACAAAGACTTAACATTTTGTTTCTCCAACATATGCATCTTAATCAAATCAGCCTTGACTGTATTTCTACAAATTAATGGTACATCACTACGCAAGTATTTATGCACTTCTCTTACACCATCATATTCAACATATGAGAAAGGCAAGTCATGCTTTATAATTGTACCAACCAACAATTCTCTAAAATTTTTAGGACAAAATTTTGAGCCACTTACAGACAGAGTTCCTTGATCTCTAGATAGGAGCATCTGCTGAATACCATGATCAGTTTTCCCTCCACAAACCTTCATATGCTTCTGTAGATTTCCAGTTCCATGTGAACTGTTAGCTATATACTTATGGTCACAGAACTTGCATTTTGCCCATATTCTTGTGTCATTTGGATCTGTAGAAGGAACTTCATCAAAATGGGTCCAAACAGTTGAGGTATTCTTACGCTTCTTCGGGACCTTTTTTATCGTTATCGGATTTGTATGAATAGAAGGATCCTCCCTTGTATCTATTTCAACCACATCTTCATCGAATATAACCGAATCTTCGTTAATTACCTACACACATATGACATATCGTTAGTAAATTAGAATGAAGAAAAAAAAAATAACCCTTTTAACCAAACTGAGCTTAACATATAGGCAGTTAAAATAAATGGGGGAAAAATGGAAAACAAGATGTACTTAATTACAATACAAGACAATGGAAACAAGAATCCCAAACTCAGTATAGCAATAGAAAGAAGATTTTCAAATGTAGGCACTCACTTCAACAGTGACAATCATTTCCAAAAAAAAAAAAGGTTCCTTTCAAGTTGAAACAAAAATAACTTATAAAGAGCCTACTTTTTAAAATTTGTACTTGTCATAAACTAACTTAAACTAGAGTGCTAACCCAAATTCATATTTTTAGAATTGCTTATATGTTACAACCAAATTACGACATCTCTCGGAAGATGACCTTTACTTGACAACTACTAAACTCAACTAAACTGAAATACTTGAGACCCACTAAAACACTACTCAACGAAAGACTCCAGAAAAAGGCAGAGATATGGTCTAGGTCTTCAAGGACTTCTCAAAACCCAAGGATTGAAACATGACGCTCAAACAGGACCATCACAGACAAAGTTCTACTTTAACCAAAATTTGGGGCACATGCTGCAAGAATGCAAGCTAGACCCACCATTTTCAAGCAGAACCCTCACAAAAACCCATGATAGAATTGAGGAGCTATTTTCCATATCATGCAAATAATCCCCACCCATATTCCATAGGAAAAACCTCGTTTTGTTTATTTAGCAATGGTATGTGGGTCTTCAGTCCTTCACAGTAAGCAAATCAATTCAAATGCCATCATCACAGAAAACTCCTTAAGAATAATTATTTTCAATCACAAACAAAACCCATTTCAGATAATGAAATAAAAAATATCTTCACAAAAAAATTCTGAACAGATTTTGAACAAGCAGGCAAGCATCACAATTCGCAGATTATCGGACTATGATTTTATACCACAATAATCATGGCTATAAGAAATTAAAAATGGAAATCAACTAACATACCTGCAGACCCGGTGGTACTGGATGTGACATCGGCCGGAGAGAGTGGTAGAGAGACGGGGAGAGCAGAGTCACTCACTGCAGAGACTTGAGAGAGAGAGAGCGTCGAGCGACTCGGCGAGGCTGAAGGAGAAGAGAAGGGCAGCGGCGCAGAGCTGAAGAAGAGGAGAAGGACGGCGGCGCGGCGACTTGGCGAGGCAAAAGGAGAAGAGAGGGCGGCGGCGCGGCGAGCTGAAGGAAAAATCCAAAAAGAAAAGGCTAGGGTTTTCACTTTTCACCGTTTTTTACTTTTCTTTCACTTTTCTGAGTTTTCTCACTTTTTTCTGGTTTTGTTTATTTTTCAATTTTTACTGTTTTGAATTTTGATTCTTTGATTTTTCAACTTTTCTGTTTTCAGTTTCACTATGTTTATTGTTTTCACTTCAGTTTCACTTTTCAGATAATTCCCCCCCCATTCCCGGTTTTTGCCCCAAGGCAATTTCCCATTCGGCCATTCCGCGCCATTCTCACCCCCTTTTTTTAGACCCGCGACCCGACCCGCCATACAAATATAAACAGGTCGACCCGTTTATGACCCAAACCCGCTAATTTCGTGTCGGGTTGTCGGGTCGTGTCAAAATTGCCAGCCCTAGTTCCACTACTCTTTCCTCCCCTCACTCTGACTTTCTTCTTAAAAATGTCATGCACTGCCCTCAGGCAGCAACTAACCTTGTTTCCATACAACGTTTTTGTCTAGATAATCACTGCTACTTCATTTTAACCGCATCTCATTACTATGTGTTTGATCTGCAGACTCAGGCACTCCTGCTGGAAGGGAAGAGTGAGAATGACATGAATCCACTGCAGCTTGGCAAGAAGTCCCACAGAGGTAGCAAGGCCTTTACAACAATGTTAGGAATAAAAATCACCCCTCTTGTATGGCACTTTAGACTAGGGCATCCCTCCACTGAGGTTGTAACTAGAGTGGTGCAGAATAATAAGCTACATGTTACTGATTTACAATTTAATAAAACTCATGTTTGTGATTCTTGTCAATTGGGCAAAGCAAAGAAACTACCTTTTCAACCTTCTACACGTGTCTCAAACTCTCCTCTGTCTCTAATTCATTATGATCTCTGGACCTCCCCATCTCATCAGTAAGTGGTTACAAGTACTATGTACTGTTTGTCAATGATTACTCTCGGTTCTCCTGGATTTATCCACTTCAAAACAAATTCGACACCTACTCAGCCTTCATTCAATTTAAGGCTCTTGTGGAAAACCAATTCTCCACCACTATCAACAATTCCAATCAGATGGTGGGGGTGAGTTCACCTCTCATCAGTTCCAATCCCTTCTTAACCAACATGGCATTGTCCACAGAAAAAGTTGTCCTTACACTTCACCCAAAATGGCCTTGCCGAAAGAAAATTGAGGCATATATTGGAAACTGGCCTCATACTCTTAGCTCATTCTCACATCTCTAATAAATACTGGGTTGACTCCTTTCTCACTGCCACCTACACCATTAACCGGCTCTCTAATGCTACCCTCGACCATATCTCCCCATATGAGAAATTATACAACAAGGTTCCTGACTACCAACGACTTCGAGTGTTTGGGTGCCTTTGTTACCCCTTGCTGCGTCCTTATGGCCATCACAAGCTTGAATATCGCTCTAAGCCCTGCATCTTTCTAGGTTATCGGTATGCTGGTTATAAGTGTCTTGATCCTGTCACCAATAAGGCTTATCTCTCTCGCCATGTGATCTTTTATGAGGATAACTTTCCAGCTCAGGATCATGCCACCTTGCTACTGCCCTCCCAGTTGGCTGCCCCAGGTAATTCTACCATCTCTTATTTTCCTCTTTCCTCATCTTTGGTCTCTTTTGCAGCTCCTGTATCTTTTTCGGCCCCCACTGCACCTTCCATCTCTCAGCCGCAGGCTGTACCTCCCACTTCCCAAGCTGCATCACAGCCTCTTGCTGCTCCCTCCCTCTCTTCCGCAGTCTTACCTCACCCTGACACTTGCACCCCTACTACTGTTCACCCCTTAGAACCTGCTCTCCCTGATTCCCCTACTGTGGAACCCCATAATCTGCCCCAGCCTGCAACACCTTGTGCCCCTCCCTCTGTTGTCCCACCGCCTGTCCCTCCACCCACAGCCCCTCCTGCACCACAACCTATTGCTCCTCCTCCTCCTCTTCCCACCATAACTACCCACTCTCATACAGGCTCTCTTAAACCTAAACAGTTCCTTGACTTTAAGCTTTTTCATACTAAATACCCCCTTCTTGCTTTTCAATCCGCCCTCCTTGATCTTGAACCCACCTGCTATAGCAAGGTTGCCACTGATCCCAAGTGGCAGGCAGCCATGCGAGCTGAATTTGAGGCTCTTGTCTCCAACCATACGTGGAACTTCTGTTCACACCCTCCCCATAGACATGTCATCCACAACAAATGGATTTATAAGGTTAAACGCCATGCTGATGGTTCTGTGGACCGTTTTAAAGCTCGGTTGGTGGCTAAGGGATTTGAGCAGCAATCCGGCCTTGACTACACTGAAACTTTTAGCCCAGTCATTAAACCAGCAACTATTCGCCTTATACTCGCTTTAGCCGTGCACTTTGAGTGGCCTATCTGCCAACTTGATGTGTCGAATGCATTTCTCCATGGTTCCTTGACTGAGGAAGTTTACATGGAGCAGCCCCATGGCTTTGTTGATCCACAACTCCCTAACTTCGTGTGCAAACTTCATAAAACAATCTATGGGTTAAAATAGGCGCCCCGGGCTTGGTATACTCGGCTGTCTACTTTTCTCTTGGAACTTGGTTTCACTGTTTCAAGGGTTGATACTTCCCTGTTTATTTTTTTGCTTGGTCCTATGCAACTGTATCTATTACTTTATGTCGATGACATTATTGTAATAGGAACACATCCACACCTTATAGATGCTCTGATCAGCCGGCTACAACAGGAATTCCCTGTTAAAGACTTGAGGCCTCTTCATTATTTCCTTGGTATTCAAGTTCACCGCACAGACACTGGTTTACACTTGTGTCAATCCAAGTATGTGGCTGATCTGCTTCACC
Organism: Alnus rubra; assembly: GCA_028654335.1. Lineage (NCBI taxonomy): Eukaryota > Viridiplantae > Streptophyta > Magnoliopsida > Fagales > Betulaceae > Alnus > Alnus rubra. The sequence goes on along the minus strand of JAJPGS010001067.1, from coordinate 2,640,788 downwards.
GGACCAACATGGCTGCTGCTAAACCTGTCTCTTCCCCGTGTGCTACTGGTTCCAAACTATCCAGGTATGATGGGGAAGTTTTGCATGATGCTTCTGAGTACCGCAGTGTGGTTGGGGCCCTTCAATACTGTACACTTACACGCCCGGACATTGCCTACTCCGTCAAGAAACTTTGTCAGCACCTCCATCATCCCACTTCCACACATTGGTCGGCTGTCAAGTGTGTACTTCGGTTCCTCAAGCAGTCCATGACACATGGCCTCGCCTACACCAAAACTAGTCTTCAACTGAATGCATTCTGTGACTCCGAATGGGTTGGCAGCGTTGATGACCGACGATCAACATCTGGTTTTGCTGTCTATCTCGGTGATTGTCTTATTTCTTGGAGTGCCAAGAAGCAGCTCGTTGTGTCCTGTTCAAGTACTGAAGCCGAATACGACTCCTTGGCTATTGTTACTGTTGAACTCTTTTGGCTTTGTATGCTACTTCGCAAGCTCCGGGTTCCCCTGCCTCTTCCTCCTGTGGTGTGGTGTGATAATGTCTCCGCCCTTGCTCTCGCCTCCAATCCAGTTTATCATGCGCGCACGAAGTACATTGAGGTGGACTACCACTTTGTCCGTGAAAAAGTCCTCAATAAAGATATTTCCATCTCTTTTATCTCCACTACAGATCAAATTGCCGATATCTTTACCAAAGGCCTCTCCACTGCTTAGTTCCTCTTTCTTCAGTCCAAGTTGACTGTGACTCCGTCCCCTGTCAGCTTGCGGGGGGATGTTAAGCCTAATGCTACACCTCGTGCTACAGCTGTCACGATTGCAAATAATCCAGTCGATCATACAAGATCAAATCAGGATTCATCCTTCATAGCCGCATATCATGCTCGTCATTCAGTCAAACACAATCATGCAGCCAATCACTCATGCATATCTTCTATTAAAGGCAACTTACCAAAGCTCAAAACAGCAAGCTTTCCATTGTCTTGCTCTTCACGCTCACTGCACCTCAGACATGGACCATATATATTGGAATTGCAGCATCTAAGGAAAGTCTGAAATAGACTTTCCTTCTAGACTTAGTCCAATATAATTTGATTTATATTCTAAAAGATATTACCTTGTATAGCAGTATGTACAACTAGTATATAAGACCATGTAACTCATTCAATAAAAGTGTGAAACACATTTCCAGTATTCAAAAATCCTTTCATTTTGTCCTCAGAATACAATATTGCCCGAATATAGTGTGCAGATCGCAAATTCTGAACACTATTCTGAATTCAGAAATTATGTAACAGCAGAGAAGATGAAAAAGAAGAGAAGAAAAAATATGCTGGAAAAATATAGTTTTTATCTAAAACTCATAATTAGTTTACAACAGTTTTAATACAGTTTCTAATTGTTGAAAACACAGTTTCTGACTGTTGAAAAAGCACTGTTAGAAAAGCAGTTGTACACATTAGAAAAAATACACACGTAATTAATAATCTCGTGTGTGAAGTGCTAAGTGTGTCTAAAGCGACTAAGCGATAAGCGTGCGTGCGTGCTTTGACCAGTGCTTCGTACTGGATGACGCAACTAGCACAATTAGCACATGTATACTCAAAATCTTATCTAGTATAAGAGCTTGATACATGCTTATAAAGCACAAAAAAATACTCATAGCTTTTCAATGTGGGACAAAGAGTAATAAAAAGAAATAGAGAGAAGTTTAAATATTCAAATTTAAGATAGAATTAAATTTTCATATATTCAAATTAGAGATAAACTTAAATTTCATGAAATAATATTCAACACCATATGCGTCAATTGTAGGTAGCTTAATGTATGTCGTGGTTTGTATTAGACCTAGCTATTATTACTCATGTTGTGGGAGTTGTTAGCACATTTTATGACCAATCTGGGAAAGGAGCATTGAGAAACTATTAAGTGAATCTTAAGGTATGATGTATCTCAAATTAAGGTACTACAGATTTAGCTAGGTTCTATGTTATGGTGGTGCAGAGATATGATATGATATATATATATATATATATACTTGCGGGGTTATGTTGATGTAGATTTGGTAGGAAAAATCGACAACAAGAAGAGCACTACAAGATATGTGTTTACTTTGGGTAGTGTGGTGGTCAGTTGGGTCTCTCAGTTGCAGAAGATGGCAACCATCTCTACGACAAAGACCGAGTATGTAACAGCTACACAAGCGTACAAGGAAATAGCGTGGTTGAAGGGTCTCTTGAAAGAGCTAAGTGTTGGGAAAATAATTAGCTCCGAAGCCACGTGACCTTCTATTCGACTCGGGTTTTAAAGCGTGTACCCGAGCCGGACTGACCCGATCCGACCTGACAGGTTTGGCTCGATCCAAACCATACCAGGTCACCTCGATCATAACACATTTGTGGGTACCTCGGATGTTTGTCAATCCTTGTTATGGATAAACCAGTTCGGTACTCGAAACGCTTTGGATTATGATCAACTAGATACTTCAGAACTCAGGACCCCGCAGAGTGCGGAATACACCGAGATCTCCTAGTCTGTATGGAGTCAACATGTCTCTGATGTTCCTACCTCGGAGTTGTGGTCAGTGCATGCACTGTAAGATTATCCCCTCACCTTCAGCGAGTAAGCATTTGTTAAATGATAAGATTCTATGACCAAGATTTATGGAGGTTCAGTTAGGATACCAAATCCCAAGATTTGGGGGAACAAGTCTGTATCCCAAGTTTAAAGGATAACAAATCCCTATCAACGTGGAGTTCATTTGAAAAAGGAAGAGTCCTACTCAATTCAAACTTATTAAAGATAAGATAAAAATTTGCACAATCTATGGCTAAAACTCCAATTTTAGATATATTTCAGAGACTCCTACAAGTCTATAAATAAGGAGATCATAACAGGTATGAAAATACGTTCTCTCTCTAGGCTCTGAGATTTTGAGTTCTCCCAAAAAGGTCATAAAGTTTGTACTGACTTAGTCATTGGAGTGGGTGTAGTCGGTGCTCCCGACTAGTCGTTTGTTATTTTTGCAGATCTAAAGAGAGGCAGGGAGGACGAAAAGAAGCAAGACAAATCATAAGGCGACACGTCACCATACCCAAAACTGTACCAACATTAAGTATGGTGCAGAATCATTGCAGGCTATTCAGTGACAACCATAATGCAATCCGTATTGCAAAGAACTCAACCTTTCATTCGAGGACTAAGCACATAGACAATGGACATCAAGTAGTACCGCTTCATTCGCTCACTCTTGGAGGATGGACAGTTCACTTTGGAAAAGATTCACACGAGACAATCTTGCAAATATGCCGACCAAAATGGTTACCATTGAGAAGTTGAAGCTTTGTTCAACTTCAGTTGGTCTTCAAGGTTGATGATAGATGACAGAGTTGTTGCATTGCTCGTTATGTCATGGAGATGTGTGGAGTTTAGTACCATGGTGAGATCATCTCTCCAAGTAGGAGATTACAGTGGCTCGAGCAAGCACTGGACAAGTAGTGGACAAAAATTTCATGCGATAATGGCTCGACGAGTTTGCAACAATTTTATAGGAGGGCAATTTCTACTTTTGACCTACGAGTTTGTAGCACTAGTCCTAGTGATTGGTGAATAGGATGGATGACAAATATTTATTCATCATTAGCTAAAATCTTCAACGAGTGATTAGTGTAACCTGTATTCTTTTATTTTCATAGTGAAAAATGCAACAATTTTGTGGACATAGTCCAAAGTTTAGGCGTAACAAGCAAATTATTGTGTTCTTGTGTATGCGTATGTGTGTTTGTGCTTCGTTATTGATTATTTATTCTGCTTTGTTTCCCAACAATCCTAAGAAAGGGTATCAAAGCCAACAATGACGTGTGGTATGATGGAGTGGCACAAACACAAAAAAGTCATTATAGTTGTACGAATAAAGGTGCAATGTATGAGCATGGACAATGGTCCTCGGAGTAGAGGGGAAAGGTATGGCACAAACACAAACAATAATCTATTGAGTAAACGTAAAGGTGCATGCCGCATGCAAACCCCTATAGCACACAAGTGATCATAGAGACACTCATAAGAGTAATAAAAACTTTCGTTTGAGAGGGAGTAACAATGTGGTAGTTGACTCATATGTGAATGAGAAGTTTTTGAATATACATTTGTAAGTGTAAAAAGATTGAGTTCTACATTAGAAAGATGTCACAACTGTGAATGGTTGATATAGTATAGTTGGGCATAAACGTATAGACTTAAGCTTTTAGGTTTAGTGGTGTCCCAACATGTTATATTATGGTTTTACTGAAAGACTTCTCAATATGTCAATCTCCCAAAAAATAGAGTATTTTTCTTCTTACTCATACTAAATGAGTTCACTTCCTCTCCCCCTCTCCACCGAGGCTTAATTTTTTCCCCTTTCCTATTCATCCATTCTTTCTCTTCAAATGATTTTTTTTGTATGCAATTGCCTCTCTCACCCTTACCCTTTCTATCCCTTTATTTAAATTTTAAACATAGTTCTTTGTCTTTCTATAAGAAGTTCATATAATTAATGGTTGGTTATTGCCTAACGCTAGCTTTAAATTAAGCTCGATTGCATATACGAAATAGACCTTCATGATTACACTGAATGTGACAATATGAACCATTATTTAAATGTAATTTTTTAATTTTATAAAGTTTACAAGGGCATAAGAGTTATTTTACCCATTGACCATTTGATTTAGCCTCAAACCCTAACAAAATGGGTGAAATTACAAAAAATTAAAAATGATAAAACTTCTGGGAGGTAAATGAATTAGTTTCTCCAACCATTTATAATGTTGTAAACTTAATTTGAAGTATCTAGAATATTGACATAAACAAATAGTACTCGAACCAACTTTAAGTTTCAACATATTTTGAAATAAACGTGGTTAAGATAATTAATAGAAAGATAGTGCATGTATACCTTACTTAAAAGTCGTAGACACGTTTAAGATAATGCCAAAATTAAGTTTTTAGTCCAACGTAGAAATGGGCTTAAGTAGTCGTGTCTTGAATATTGTATATTACAGTATGCAGATTACTTAAAATAAAAAATAATTAAATAATAATTAAAAAAGAGAGGAAGAAAATGAGGAAAGGAAAAAGAAGAAAGCGATGAAAGATCCATTAACATCAAGCATTTTATTGACCAAAATCATTGGAGTCTTACATTCGAAATCTAAAAATCCCTAAAAAATAAGCAATAATTGTAAGTCATTGCTTTATATATATATATATATATATATATATTTGGACTTCCTTCAAACTTTCTCTTTTCTCTTTCTTTTTTCTTCTTCTTTTTTTTTTTTTTTTTTTTCATCTTACAAATATATGTGTGTTTCGAGTCTCAACTCTCTAAAGAATGTAAAGTAAAAAGTTAAGGGGTAATTGCACCATTGATCATTAGAGTGACCTAAATTACAAATCACTCATTGTGATACAAAAAGTTCATAGATGGTCCTTGTGGTAATTAAACTATAATTACGAAATACTCACTGAACCTATTTTCCATCTACCAAGCTAACAGATTGCATTAGTTTGTCACGTCACACCCAATAGAAAATCGACACGTGTCCATTACAATAAAAAAAAATATTAAAAATATAAATAAATAAAACTTAAAAATTATATATATATATATAATAGTTAAGGGGTGGTTGCGAAAGTGGCCCGCGCGCCACCCCCAAAAGGGTGATTACCCAACCGGCAGTCACCCAATAATAATTTTAAGTTTTATATTTTTAATTTTTAATTTTTTTTATTGTAATGGACACGTGTCGATTTTCTATTGGGTATGACGTGGCAAACTAACGGCATCTGTTAGCTTGGTGGATGGAAAATAGGTACAATGAGTGATTTGTAATTATAATTTACCACAAAAATTCTTCATAAACTTTTTATACTACAGTGAGTGATTTATAATTTAGGCCAACTCAAAAAATCAATAGTGCAATTAACCCAAAAGTTAAATGGAGACCGAAGTAATCAAAAGTTTCCAAATAACTTGACGTTCCTATTTCAAATCGAAGGGGCTTATATCGGTGGATACAAATCATTGTTATTGGCCTATGGAATCATTAGTAAGGTAAATTAAAGTTAATTTTTATCTCTTTTTGTGTTCATTATTATGTTATTATGCCATTAGAATGGTTCCAATAATAATAATGACACCATTTAATGAAGCAGCTTTTTTTTAAAAAAAAATACAACAATAAATAAAAAACACAAACACATGAGGGTTTGGGCAACTCAAAATTTAAACTATGAACATAAGTACGCAGGGGTAATGCTTTCGAAGATGCGGGCCATTTGGCTCGAGGTTACTATTAAAGGTAATTTGATAAGTGTATTGAGTCACAATGACTCAAACACAAAAACAGGGGTGAACATGGGGAGAGGGGTGCAACAAAAAACCCATAAATACATAATCTTTTTTTTTTTATTATTTTTTTTTAAAAAAAACACAAACAACAGCACTTTTACGAGTTTGGTGGGAAGTTGGGTGAGAGCCGTTCCTGGAGGCGCTTGAGAAACACGCGCCGCCCAAGGGCAGCCTCTCAACAACAGGGAGAACCAGAACCGATTGGAGCCGTCGGGGGCTAGAGCGGAAGGTGGAGGAGGATGCAGGCGTGAGCTTCATGCGCTGGTTGATAAGAAGAGCATTCAGGGAGCGTGGGAAGCACGCGTCGAAATCTAGGCGGCAATGGAGATGAAGAAGATCACCGGTGGACTCCTGAGACTTCAGAGAACCTGTTGCCGATAGGCTTGACAATTCGGGTTGGGTTTGTGTCTACCCGACTGACCCGATTACACAATCGGGTCCAACACAAGCCCGACCCGATTATTAATCGGGTTGAATCCTTAAACCTGAACACGACCCGATTGCTAACTGAGTTACCCGAACACGACCCAGGTAAACCGTCCAAATCGTCTGAAGAAGAAGAACTGGAGAAGCTGAAAAAGCTCTGAAGAAGAAGAACTTTGATTCTCATAAGTATCAAATCAAACAAGAAGAATTTACATCACAAATCAAATGTTCAAACAACCAAGAAACTGAAAGATGATTTAGGATAAGCATTTCATTGTTTGGGGCCAAGGAAAGAATAGGCAACAATACAAACATCAAACCAAATTTTCTTTTTCTTACTTTCCATTTTTCCCGTTTTCTCAGTAAACAAGCAGAGAGATAGGTAAGATTTAAAATTACCTCCATGTATCAGGTCAGGTAAATCTTGAGCGGATCAATGTAGTCTTCAAACCCTCCAATTAAACCCATAAAACAAGAAAACTAAAAATAATACCAAAAATAAACATCGATCTCGTACTCGCTAGTTATAAAGCTTATGAACTCAGAGACACACTCTTGCACGGTCTCCTTGGCATCCTTCACACCAAACCCTCCAATTAAACCCACAAAGCTGAAGAAGCTCCGAAGAAGGTTCGTTCGTTCGAAGAAGAAGGATCGTCTTTGTCTGAAGAAGATGAGCGTGAACTGTGAAGCCCATCGCGATCGCATCCAAGCCATGCCCGTGAACTGGTGAACTAAAGCGTGAAGGGTGCCGCGTGAACGCTGTGAAGGCTGAAGTTGATGAGGCGTTGTGGGTCGTGGCTCCTACTACCGGCTGCGTGAACGGTGAACAAGTGAAGTTATGATTCTGTGAAGGTAGAAATGAGGAAAAAGAAAAGGGCCAAAACTCAAAAGGCGTGCGGCTAAGGTTCTCACTTCTCCGTTCACATTTCACTTTCATTTTTTTTTTAATGGAATCAGGTCATAATCGGTTGACCCAAACCCGATTATGCAAAACCTAAACCCTGTATTTTCGTGTCATGTTCGTGTTGGGTTCGCGGGTCGTGTTAAAAATTGCCAATGAGCATATCTTGAGAGAGAGGACAGAGGAGAGAAAATCTAAGTCCAAAAAACCTAAACAAAACACCAAACGAAAAATCCTCGAAACATGGTGGGTGATGGGGGATAGGCCGAAGAGACGCTGTTGATTATAGGAACGTGAAAAATTTAAATTGACTTTTAATGTAAAGCAAGTGTGTGTGCGCACAAAGTGTTAACAAAATAATGTCAATGCGGAATTTAAAAGACACAATAATTTGTTAACAAAGTGGAAACTCAATATGAGAAAAACCATTCCAGGGCAGCCAAACCCAGGATATCCACTATTTAGAAGACAAGACTTGTTACAAAGTAGTAGCACTCATATACCCTTGATGCAGTGGTCGTACCTTGCACTCTAACGTGTAACCTAACACGAACGTCTTCCAACCAAGTTTCCTACCTGAAGGGGTCTTCAATAGAATCATTTACCTTAGGGCCAACCCCTAAGATAGACTTCAGATGAGCGCAGCAACAGCACACATAGCAATGGCTTCAGAGAGACTGACTCAGCACAATAACCATATAATATAACTCTTTAAGCACTAAGGAATTCAATACCGAATTCTTGCTGTTCTTAAGCCTAGGGACCTCTATTTATAGGCTGCAGGTTCAACTGAGTGTCTGGTTTGATAAAACCTAAGCACCGTCCGGACGGTAGTCAAAGGGCGTCCGGACGGACAACTATGCGATCGGCTTTTCAAAATTTCACTGAAATTCTTTCCTGATGTGAGCCGCGTCCGGACGATGTTGCCCTGTTGTCCAGACGGTCACACTTCAGCTGCACGCAATTTTCATATTGAGGCTTCGCGCGTCCGGACGACCATTCCCCGGACCAAGGGAATGGTCGTCCGGACGGTTGATTTGATGCACGCAATTTCCATATAAATAGCTCGCACGTACGGACCATGAAGACTGGCGTCCGAAAATCTGAATTTTGAATGTGATACTTGCCTTATGGATGAACGCGTCCAGACGGGAATCCACATCGTCCAGACGCTTGCAGCGATCTTCCCATATCAGTGTTTTGGAAAGAAATCCTATAGCTGGTCGAACACTGAGTGTCGTCCAGACGTGCTACTGAAACGTCCGGACGGATGCAAGCTGGAACAGTTCGAAGCTTCTTGACACAGGACGGTCTGGACGGAAAGTTCTCATCTTTAGGACGGATGATACTTTGGACAGTTGGGCGTCCAGACGGTATGTCACGTCGTCCGGACGGCTGCAAATGATCCGATTTTTCTGACTTGTAGAATCTTCTAGAAGCATTCTGAATAGCGGAACCTTATTTAAAAGCATCATTACAAAGAAGTGATTTTGTCCAACGGAATGAAGCCAATTACAAACTAACAGAAAGCAAGTAACAAACTGGAAAAGTTAGAAAACTCCGGTGCAAAGCTAGCTATGAGGGAGGTCCTCCGGTGCAAAGCCCAGCTCGGCGGTCTGAGAGAGAGCTCTTAGACTTATTTGATCAAGGGTGGTTGTGTGGTTGTTGGGAGGGGGAAGGGATGACAGAAACGAAGGGGAGGGAGCTTCCCTCCTATGGAGGGTGCACCAGTAGAGAACGAAAGGGAGGATATTTCTAGAGAGAAGTTGGAGCGTCTCTCACTAGATGAAGCAGCTATTAGTACACATCAACTCTCTCTCTCTCTTTTCCTTTTACCCCCTACCATATTACTTATAAGTCGTAAGAATTTAAATCTCTTGCTAGCTTGGGCCTTCTCTATCAGTTGGATAGGATTAGAGTAAGTTTTAGATTGGAAAAAAAAGTAATGCTATACTTACAATTTGTTAAACCGTGTTGGTTTGCGATTGAAATTACATCCATCACAAAAAAAAAAATTGTTAACACCTTCCAATTAAATTATCACACTGTCAACAAGTTGTAAAATAATTATATATCTACTATATATTTTTCTTAGATTAGCAAGGAAATTTAAATCCAATTTTCTTGCTGATTAAATCCCATCCTCCCCTCTTTGGGGCCTTCTCTCCTAGACTCCTATCATGGAGGAAATTTTTTATTTTTATTTTAGCCTCTTTTCTCTCTTGATCTGTTGTAGTGTCTTTAGGAGAGCCAATCTCCAAGCACATGTTGTTGTGAAATAGGCTGTTTCTCTTTCTCATAGTTATTATGAAATTATTATATATCAAGAGTGGAAAATATCCCATACAACTACCCCCAAAAAAAAAAAAAAAAAAGAAAGAAAGAAAGAAGAAGAAGAAGTTGTTTATCGTTTTTGACTTCATATATAAAGTCTCCTAGAAAACTTGCGTTAAATTAAAAAAGTATATTTAGACTGACAAAAAAAAAAAAATCAGTAAATGCTATATTATAATATTAAGGTCTCCTTATAAATTCAATAGAAACCTGCATGCATGGAACTTTCCTATTAGTGGAGGCCTTGACTCGAGACAGAAAGAGAGGGAGAGAGACTTTTTACAATTAATACATGGCGTGGTGACATGTAGTCAGTTTTAGCGTTATTTCTTGCTCAACGACGTGATCTCAACTTCTCCACAGCTTTTAGCTACCTACCACGGTTTTTATATGTTCTGTACTCCATCCCTCTACACCATCTAAAAATAAAAAATTAACCTCACCAGCTGGTACAGTGTACACAGAAAATCAATGGAAACCACGCAAGGTCGCCGCCACCTCTCCGCCCCATTACCACCATCACCATCGCCTCGCCTCCTCCGAAGCCGAAGCACAAGTAGTACTCCAGCCACCGCACTACCTGAAAACATTAATTCATGCACGCCAAATTCCACCAAAAGAGTAACAAAGCCCCGCCCGCAATCAACATCGAAATCAAGAACCAACAAAAATGAAGAAAACATAAATCCCTCAATTCCCATTTCAAGCACGCAAAAGAGGCCGCAAGAAAATACTCCTCCCAGTAAAGAAGGTTTCGGTAAGTTCTTACAGCGTGCCAGTCCGCTTATTACTAGTGGTATACCAAAGGCGGCAAGGTCGGTCACGAATTCGCCATCCGCGTGGGCTTTGTCGCCGGGGCGTTCTTTGAGGCCTCCGGTGAAGCCGGAGTCGCCGGGACGGACTCTGCAGGGGGGTGTCCGGCCTTGCCGGAATCAGCAGGCTCTGGAGGAAAGAGGGTTAAAGGTGGGGTTAGTGGGGTTTTGAAGTACTTCAAGCAGAAGAAAGCGTCAACACCACAAGAGGAAGAGTTTCATCGGTTTCGGATTCTGCATAATAGATTGTTGCAGTGGAGGTTTGTAAATGCCAAAGCTGAGGCTGCCATGGCTGGTGTAAAGAGAGTTGCACAGGTACGCTTCCAAAAAATAAAAAATAAAAGCTTATAATAATAATAATTCAGCCACTTAATTTGCTCTTTAAATTCTTACCGTAAAATAGATATTTATTTGTTTTTCCTATTGAATCCAGTTCTCAAGATCTTTAGTCTCTGGGGTGGGTAATGTGAATCCTCAGACCTAACACATGATCATATGGGCTTCAGCCTTATTCCCCCTCAAACTATAGCTATAATTTTTCCACACCAAAATAAAAGGTTCAGGGTATGGTGGGATTAATTAGCACACCATATGCATGGCATAACATGTCATATAATTTTATTTATTTTTATTTTATTTTTAATTTTTATCACCAAACTTATTTTCTTATTGGCTTACTTTGATGGATTGAATAGAAATATATATATATATATATATTTGTTTCACACTTTCCCTTGGTGGATATTTTTTAGCACAAAATTTAGTTACCACTAGCTAGATGGTATCCCCTAGCCCGAAAAACCAGATGGATAATTATTTAAAGATTTCTCAACAATATATGTTCCTTCTCAATTCTCATAGCTAGCTAGGAATGCCTACTCATTCTTAATTAATGTATTTCTTTTCTCGGCACAAATAATTAATGGCTACTTGAATATTTTGGCACAAATACCTACTTCAAATCAAGACACTATTGTATATATGCTAAGATTGCGTGCCAACGTAAAATCAAATGATAATTTGATTTAGCAAATCGTATGTACATTTAATGACGTCCTGTAATATCCTAAATGTGCCAACATAAAAGGAAAGTAATGTCATGATATTTATGATGTACAGTGTACCATATTAAGGTAAATATTGGTATGATATTCAAGAACGTGATAATGATATTGATATGGTCTTAAATTGGATCAAGACCCCGTCCAATACCTATTTATCTGGACCATATTCATTTCAAATGAACAGTTTAGATCGTAACAAAAATTAAAGCAAAAAGATGGTACGTTGCTTGGTAAGTGTACGTTGGATGGTGACAACCCAAACAGTGGTTTAGAGGTTGTCGCACTACCCTTGAAGTCCTCAGAATGGCCAATCCGAGAGGCTTCGAGAGTGACCACTCTCGAAATCGTTAGAGGTGGTTGCAACCACTACTAACCAATATTCTTGACCAAGATTTATGATGACTGAACCACCCAAAAATGGTGGGGCTTGAGTACTATCCCAACAAAGCCCAAACCGACTTTTTTTAATGTTTTTTTGGCATTGCTATCATGCTGTCCACAAAATTAAGACCCATCATTAAAGGATCTGCTTAAGCGGATGCAAAAATAGGTACAAAGAATATTCTTTTAATTTTGTTAATTGACAACGTAGGGAAAGCTGGCATCGTGAGTTATCTTATTATTGAATAGATAGCGTATATTTGCAATATATTCACATTTATGGAATCATAAGTTTCTAAAATACTTAAATGCTGTATAAATTCGCCAAGTCCAAGAGAAGAATCTAGGCAAGCATATTTAATTAGGCAACCACACAATAATATCATTCCCGCTAATACATATATAGCAAGCTTTTCTCCCTTAAAATTGTTGGTTAATATGCAGTTTATAAAATACTAATAAAATCATTCAATTATTCATAATATTGCAACAAGTTCACAGCAAATAATAACAATTTACATTTTTTAAGTTTGTATGAAAATCATACAAAATGTATAATACAAATTAATTTTATAATAATGATAATATAGGAAAAAGATATCACCGATATATGACTTGGCCGGGACACAGATATCTCGATCTCTTTAGGGTTTTCGCGCCACGTCGGGAGAATATTTGAAGAATACATCTCTATTTTTTTTTTTTTTTTTTTGACATGAGAATACATCTCAATTGGTGCAACAGATTCATTTCAATTGCTATAGGTTCCAGGGGTCTACCTTATACCATAGAGCAAAAGCTCGATCAAAGAAATACCCTTCTTTGCACTCAAAATATAATAATCTCTCTATGTGACTCATATATCTTTTTATTCTATATGCATACTCTACTTCAAGAATCAGAAAAGCACAAATATAGATGCTTAATTGTGAGTTACAATTAGAGTGAAATACGTACCAACATATATAATGGAGAGTTAAATCACAAAATAAAAGAGGTAATTGGTGGGGTAAACATAAATTGTAACGACCATTTGATTTAATGGGCTATGAGTTTTTCATAATAAATTTTGTAACAATAAATATAGGAAAATAATTAATTTTTATTAAAACACACCAACATTGTATGTGAAATGGCTCCATAACGTAAATCAAGTGCACAAAATATTAACTCGGTTAAATTAGTAACACAATTAGAGAAATATTTCTCTGGACTCTATAAACTCAATTTATTAGTACTTCTTTATTGCTAAGTAAGACATCTGTAGTTGCTTTCATATCATTTGGATGTTTTATGATTGGTAATTGAAAATTAGAAGAGCTAAATATTTGCCTGCAAACATGATGCTTAGTTCAAACTGCATATGTTATCTAAACTTTGATGAAGAGTTTTTCAAATTAGTAAGAAGTATATCTATAATTATCTCCAAAGTGTCCTGTAATATGAAGGGTATTGCTGCTCAAACTTTTGATTTCTTTACGCCATAAGTTATAAGACAAATATTGCCTCAACTCAATTTGAACAACCATCTTTAGAGAGATTAGCTTGTTTTCAAATTATATAATTTCAAATTTCAATAAAGTTTCAAATGAGATATTTAATTAAGGGTGACACGTTGATGTGTTCTTGAGGTGATGTGTTCTTGAGGCATAGTCCTATAGTCCAATAAGGAGTTGACTACTCCACGAGTCTTTTAGTTTAATAAGGAGTTGAAACACCAATTCAGTTGTGATTCTAATTCTCCTAAATGTTGGAATCAGTGCTCGCGTCACTCTAGTTAGTGTTAAGAATATAAGTTTCATTTTATTAAAGTATTGATTAAATAATTAAATTTACATCATCTTATAAGCTTAAGCTTTTAAGATAAATGTCAATTTAACATTGTATTATAACCAAAGGTCTTGAGTTCAAACTTTGACTCTGTCATTTACTTATTTCAATTAAATATTACACGTGTTGGGTCTCATGTATTAAAAGATAGTTTGAGCTTACATGTGAAAGGGAGTGTTAAAGTATTGATTAAATTAAATGATTAAATTTACCTCTAAGTGATAATTTAATAGACTTTTGTTTGTATTTCTTATCCTTCTTTATAGTCGATGTCTTATTGATTGTTTTTCTATAAAAGGAAGACTATCGATGAATATTATTTATGTTGAATATTATTATTTGGTATAATAATATAGTTCTATGTATTTTAGAGTTCATATCTCACTCAAAACAACCGATTATCATTTTCCTATATTTTGTACTTGTTGGTTGGCATCACATGTCCTTATAGATATAACTTGTGGGGTACTTTCAGGTCAAAATATTTCCTGTATGGATTAGAGTCTTCAAAATGAGAAAAACTATAGTAGAAAAGCAAATTCAAATGGAACGACTCAAACTTGAGATCAAACTATATCGAATTATCAACCCACAGATTTTCTTTCTCAATGAATGGGCAAAGTTGGAGAGAAGAAATCAAGAATCAGTTAGTAGAATGACAAGAAAATTATCAGGACTGTCAGTAAGGCTTCCTTTAGTACAAGGTGCTAAGGTACTTTATTGGTTGTATATGCTTATATATATATATATATATATATATATATATATATATATTCATTTTCATCTCTCCCCTCTCATCTTTTCTTTTTTAGAAAATTATTGCTTCTTAATTGGGCCAGAGAAAGTTCATCCAACTCAATCTATAAAATAGCTATGTATCCATTAAGCATGTAAAAAGTACGTATTTTTTTTTAATAGCATATGAGAAATACATGTTTTTTGAATAAATTTTCCCCCACTCTATCCCTTCTTCTTTTATTACTGTTGTTATTGAACGATTTACTTAATTTGTCTATTTATAAGATGCGCTTGATACCATTCAAAAAAAAAAACAATATATATATATATATATATTAAAAAATAAAACAATACTAAATATTTTATCTTTGGTAAGCAGGGGGGTGCAGCGGTTGATTTAATCATTACAACAAAAAAGAAGTTGTATTGTTGACCTTTTTAGCAATGCTACACATTTTTTGTGTCTCTCTCTATTTTAAAGATTCTCGCCCGCCTCCCAACGCCCCCCCCCCCCCCCCCCTCACTTTTTTAATGAAGCATGGTGCCTCTTTTTGCATTTTATATTTCTATCTATACTTTATGTGAAAATCTAACTTTTTTTCTTTTTTTTTGTTCTCTTCAATTCCCCCATCACTGTGCAACAGGCTGATGTGGTGTCTATTACCAAGCTTTGAGCACGACTATGGAAGTTATGGACGACATTGTGGTGATGATCACCAAATTCTTTTCAAAGGTTCAATTTTCACTTTCCATCCAAACTACCAAAATATTCTAAATACCCCAAACTTATTTATACAGTTGAACCAAATGAAATTTAATTTGGCGTGATCTTATCCAAAAATTTAAAATTTAAAATCTATGCAAATATGAATAATGTTAGGAACAATTTTTTTTTTTCTCTTTTTATTATCCTAAAGTTGATGTATCTTTTAAAATCACTATTAACTTTGGGATGGACTACAATTGAATTTTGATCCAATAATGATTCTAAAAGGCACATTAACTTTGAGAGGATAAAAATAGAACAAAAAAAAAATGGTTCCTAGCATTACTTATGAAAATAGTCCAGTAATTAAAGACCTCGATATTTATAAGTTTATTGTATTTTGTATTAACATGGATTAAGGTTTTTTTGGGACAAGACAACTAACATAAATTTGGGTTATTTCAACAGATTGAGACAATCTCTTATCTCATGACAGAACTCAAATGCACATTAGAACAAGATGAAAAGTATTTGGAAGAAATTAAGATGGCTATTACCTTGGTTGCTACATTATTGGTAAGCCTCATTACAATCTTTAAGCTCAAGAAAATGAGTTTTGTGTTAGCTTAGTCTATTCAACATTCATATATTAGACTAATTCAACAAATGGTAATAATGTTATCAAATCTCTTACTAGAAAATATAATAACCATAAGAATAGTGTTTTCAAAAATTCATATTTTTTTTTAATTATTATTTTTATATGGAGGGGTTTCTTGTAACAGGTAAAGGAAAAAAGCATACAAGTACATCTCATTCAAGCTGCTAAGGAGTAGAGGAGAGATCGAGGTCACTGAAAAGAGAAAATATATATACGTATGTTATTAGATTAACAAATTTGTCATTGGCGACGAAATTTGTCGTCCATTATATTGTAATTATTTAAGATGATTATATTTAATTCCATTATGTGAATAATCAATAATTTTTCCTCTAATCTTCTTCTAATTATGGAGAGTGACTTCTCAAATAAGTCGAACAATCCATTTCATACATTTTGTTCAACCATCATGAACCTTTATTCATTTAATATCTTTCACTCAGACTTTTAACAGAATCCATCAATAATTCTCACTCATTCGATATCAACCATTCAATTCATTACAACATTCATCCAATTCAAATTACAATTAGAAAACTCAACTCATCAAATTGAAAATAAAGGAAACTCTACATTTGGTATTAAAGCCTTAGTTCCTAAATGACATAAGGTAACACAATTCTTTACCTATCAGCAAACTCATATGAATCAAAGAGTGCTCATGGAATCCTTTTTATAGAATGAGAGGCCTTAGTGTGGTTCCAAGATGCGGATCATTAAGAAACTTTCACTACTTTGGAAGATTTTGTGAGTGCTCTTCAAGTAAGGTTCGGGACATCAACTCAATCCATTCAACTCATCTTATTCATTTAGTCCATTCAACCCATTATCAATTTCGGATTACAACAAGAAATTCAATTTCATCTTTACAATCACAAGATATCAAAATAGAAAATAAATGCAACTCTACACATTGCCTAAATACAATATATTCAAACCTGTTTATTTTTCTTCTGCTTAGTTTTTCTAACTTTTCTCAATAACCAAACAGAACCCAACTTGCAAACCCTAAGAAAAACAAGAACAAGAAGAAAGCTTATCGTTATTCGGATTCGGAGACGATTGTAAAACTCTAAAAGGGTTGGGTGGTGTCCATTGGAAATTGGCCAAACCGGTTTATATCTATGCAACTAAGGTTTTAGATAGGACTTCATGAGACATAAAAGTAAAACAAAAATGTGTTTAGTAGGTATTATATTTGAAAATGTGTTTTTTTATTAAATATATTAGCTTATTTTGAGAAAAATTAAATAAATATAGAGTATTACTTATAAAAAAAAAAAAAGTTCTAAGAAAATTTAAAAAAGTGTGGTCATGTGGCCACTCTCAATGGAGGATCGAGGTGGCTGTGCAACCACCCGTCCTCCAATTAAGTTGGCCACATGGCCAGTCTAAATGTTTTTTGTTTTTATTATTTTTAAAACCTCGACTAGAATACTCTTCCTCCACTTAGGGTTGCCACGGACCACTCTAAGTGTGTGTGTGTTCTTTTTTTTATAAATTTTTTTAAGATAATAAGTTAGTTGTTATCTTCGCAAAATTTAAGCACTTGTTTTGTAAAAACATTCTTACAACAAAGTAAGAATATAGTTTGAAAATTATTTTTTGTTTTGAGTAAAAAATTTAAACCGAATACATAAAACAGAAAACAAAAACCATACGAAAATGAAGTAATTTTATGAGATTATAAAAAGTTATTACACAATATAAATAACTTAATTAACTTCTATTGCTTTCTTTGGTCTGTTATCTTTGATGTAATTTGTGAATTAATTACATAGAACTTTCCGGTTCCATAATCTCGATTTTAATAAGTTTTATGAGGAATTAATTTCTTTATAGACTATAATGCATATTTTCAATATTTATAGAGTAATGATAATATCACCTTTTGTCATCTCAAAATGTGTGTGGCTTTTAAAATCACCATTAAATTTATGATAGACAACTATTGAATTTTGATCCAATGGTATTTTAAGAGCCACATCAATTTTAGGGGCGGACAAAAGGAGAGACACAAAGATAATATGTAGCATTACTTATATTTATAATCTTTTAAAGACTACACAATATAAATAATTTAGTATTATGCTAACGTAGCAAAATAAATTAATCACTAAACAATTTCCATGGCCCTTTCTATCTGTATATCTAGACCCGACCAATAGGAGGACAAAGCCCATGGACCGGCAGACAGCGTCATGATCAGCTTATTTGAGGTTGTGATAGTGGTGTTATTGGAAAAGTGGGTAAAGATTTTTTTATATTTGTTTAAAATTTGACAAAACCTTTGCTACCAGCTTCCTTGTACCGCGTTGGTCGGTGGCATTTGTTACCTGGACCAGGTCAAGGGTTCGAAGGATGGTAGAGAGGAGAAGAGAAAAGAAGAAAAGAGGTATTCTAAAATACCTCCTTTTGTTTATTTGTTTCTCCTATTTTGTTTAAGAGCGTTTCTTGTTATTGTTAATTTTAGAATCCAACTTTTTTGAGAAATGCTTCCTAGTCCATTTAATTCTTTTATTTATTTCGGCAGACTTCGGTCCACGACCAATTTAGTAGCCTCAATCATGCTTTTTAACAAATGAATAACACTTTTATAATGATCACATAATTATTATATTAAATTGCAATTTGTTTGAACTTTTTCCTTAAAAGACATTGTATTTTTGTTACTGTCATTTTTTTCAAACTTTTTTTTTTTTTTAATACAGACATTTTTCTAACTGTCATATTTTATAATGGTCGTTTTGTTAAAACGATCATATTTCTAACTGTCATTAAAGTTCACTATTATTCTGCACTGCAATAGAAATAATTTCAATCCTTGAATTGTCTATACTGTGGTGATAAAGTTCGATTAAAACTAATATCATCAATGAAATTGAAAAAAGCTGTAAATTCTAATACAAGTTTTTTTGTTTGTTTGTGAAGAAGTAAAACATAACTACTAATTAATTATAATCACAAGCAACTATGAGGAAAAAAAAAAAGAGGAGAGAGGCGCAAGAGAAATATTAAGAAAAAAAAAAAGAAAAAAAAAAAAAGAAAAGAAGAAGAAGAAGAAGATGCATTTGTTGAACTATTCACAAATCCAAGACAAATTTATTTTGCATTTTTAGTAAATAATGGGATGGAATGGCTTTTTTATGATTTTGCTTAGCTATTCTAACTAAAAGTGAGAGATGCATAATCTATTGAGAATGCTCTAATAAGATATTATCAATAAGAAGTATCAATAATACATATAAAACAATCAAGCTAGATTTCCTCTCATAAAAGGAAAAGATAATTATAGAGTATGCGGATTGAGAGTTCACTTTCATCTTCAAGTACAATGTACATACAGTAGTCTAAAAAGGAGGAAAACAAAATCTCAGGGTTTTAAAGCATTATCATTCAGGCTCTCTCATTTCTTTCCACTGTATTTGTATCTCCTTTTTATCATGTATAAAATGCAGACATTTTAGATCGTATCTTTATGTGCTATTTTCTCCTTTTTATGAATCTTTGGGCTCATTTTGCAAGTACCACAATACCCAAAGTAAGCATAAATCTTTTTTTTTTTTTTTTCCTTGAGAAATAAAACCACCTCTATCATAGTTACAGCCAATCAGCCATGACAGCATAGTGCATAACACTTATTCTTATTCTTTCTTTCCCAAAATAGGCAACCTTCCATGGAAATTTGAAGAATAAAAGGCATGACCCCAAGCAACATTTAAACCTTATATTGGAGTAGTTGTTTAATAGGATATTTTAAGAGTTGAGCTTTTAAACAGGTTTTGACCTCATGGCTACCCATAGCACTTTTATTTTTATTGAAAAACATGCGTACGTTTATATTCTAAATTATCTTCCCAATCCATGTACAAAAATTCATGACCTGATGGATCTGTTAAATAGAAACTAGCTGTTATGCAAAGACTCCCCTTTCAACAATGCTAATCCTTAATACTGGAGTCGTGGTATTTCAAGAACTCGTTACCAAACAAGTTCGTTGAGTTAGAAAGAAAAATGAAAATAGATATTATCACCTAAGGAACAACTAAAAGCAGCACAAAAAATGAATGTAATCTAGCAGGCTAATTAACAATAGCTTCAAAATTGCAATACATGCCACTGCAGGTCATTTTTGGGGGCAGTTGATAAACTACATTTCAGGTTTGTTCTTATACAACTTAATTCATCTTACTGATTAGTTCATTGATCTGATCCTCACGATTTCCAGTGTCTCCTCCTTGCTTGTATAGCGTTTTTGTTCCTTGCAATCCTCCTTCTGGCTTGTTGAGTTTAAAGGGATATAAAAATTTAGAAACCTCCTTGAAATGTGGACCGACACTGGCGATCTCATGCACAATATCTTCTATGCAGATAATGCCATACTTCCCCAATGCCTGCAAGCAAAAGACAGGAAAAATGAGCATTAAAAGCTACGGTAAAAAAAGATGTTCAAAGCCATTCCAATATTCAGCAAGGTATATCTTATAATTATACCTGTTCAATAATGTTATTGTCTGTCAGAGGAACCCGCTGCTTGTCTATCTTTGCATAACCCTTCTTGTAAATCAGCTCCTTGACATTCTTTAGATTAGGGTATCTTCACAAACAACCAGATCTCATTAGAATCAGAAAGCACGGTAAGATATCATAATTATAATTATAATTATACTGGGGGCAAATATGCAAGCAAAGAGTATCATTAGGATTATCTTCATAAATTGAATTTTCAAAATGTATATGGAAATCCTTATATCTAAGTAGTTATTTTGAGGGAGGCGCACAACTAGATCTATGTCGTAGCCCAAAGGGGCAACTTTGGACAAATGTTCACCCCCATGCCTAGTGAAGACCAATGTTATAGCTTTACATATTCTTTGTAGCTAAAGCATATTTAGACCAAATTCTCATCATTGTCATTAAAATACAACCCTTCAAGAACTCATGAAAGACAGACACTAAATCTGACATATTAAATTTTCCATTTCGGTCCTTCCAAAATCGTCTAAAACAGCTAACGTGGCATTAACGGGCGTTAATGCCACGCCAACAATTTTGCTACATCAGTTTAAAAGAATTTATGTATTAATAAAATTAAAATCTAAAAAGAAAGAAAGAAAGAGGGGAGCCACCCCTGCACCGCCGCATGGGGGGCCGCCACTCGAAGCAAAGGGCTGCTAGCCGCCACGCGACCACCCTCACTGGTGGGGGTGGCCAATCCCCTCCTTTTTTCTTTATGGATTAGTTTTTCCAATAATTAAAAACTGTTTTTTAAAATAGATGTGGCAAAAATGTTGACATGTAAGCAACTTTAGAAGATTTTGGACTGAAACAAAAAAATCAAAAAACTTGGTTAAAAGTCAAATTTAAAAACCTGAGTAGATTGAAATGACACGATTATTCAGGGAGGAAATATATATATATACCCAAAAAAAAAGTTTTCTGCTTCAGCAATTTGGTATAGAGGAACAAAAAATCAAAGGACTCATTAATGACATTAGTAACTCCCAATTTATGAACACAAAGTGCAACTAAGATCTTTTCAGATTATTCTCCATGCAGTAATAAAATCCCTAGACCTGGATTCAAGCCTCCACTGTAGCTTGGTCACTTCCAGTACCTCATTGTCTGACCACACATTATATTAAAATGACAAAAAAACCTCTAGTATGATCTGATCTGTACAAATTAAACATGACATGGTATCAAGCATCAGTCAAACTGGAGAATGGTTTTGAGCTCAAATCCAAGGGAGCAAATCAAACTTAAAAAGCATAATACTCAGATTGTCTTGGTTCGTTAGCATCCCTGGTCCAAGAAGGTGGTCATAGAGATAGATTAAATACCTCAGGTAGAAACCCCCAAAATAATATTGATGGCTCAATAAAAAGTATAAATAAAAGTTTTCAATGCCATTAGAAGGGATCATCAAAAATCACTTTGGCTTTGATGCTGTCTCGGAAAAAGATCAGTTATTTTAGGAAGAGCATTACAGGCTAATATGTCTACAAAAAGAACCCATAAGGAAAACAAGTAAATGATACAAACCCAAAGTTAATTACCCCTTGTTCTAAATGTAAGCTAAAGCTTCATTTGCATTATTGATCATTGGAATAAAGGCGAATTATAGCATATACACTAGGAAACTAATCAAACTGCAAATTTAGGCAAATCAGGTGAATACAATTAAGTTACAAAACAAATGTGTGATACCTGGATCGTGAAATATGTCAAGTCCAAAACAGAGTGGGTGGATTGTGAAGGTGTGCATGTGCTAAGTGCTATATTGATTGTGTACTATGTGAAACTGGGTTCTATAAATGATTTTAAGGAACTCCATTTGTAATAATTACTAGTCTTTTTATAGTGTAAAATAGATGAGGCTAACGCTTCTTTGGGTTATAAAAAAGCAATTATGTTTCCTATATATTCACATATAATCACTTCATAGAACAAATCATGAACTATAGTGGAAGTGCCCTCAAGATTATCTACATCTTCTACTTATAAAAAAATAAAAAATAAAAAGATTTCTACATTTTCCTATAGCTTATTTAGTATGTTATATTTTCTGCATAATAATAAGGAAAAAAAGTTTTTGTGTACCCTACCCATATGTAACATATGGCTCCACTTTTTGCAGCTTTTCTATTATCCCTTCATTTGCCTTCACAAATACACCACTGAAGATTTTCCTCAAACTCAGGTTGTATAAGACCTTCCTCGTTTTTTGATGCATTTCTCTTTTCCTGGAAAATGGATGTACACATCAGCGATGAAAATATAAATATATTAGCAGTAGAGGTACTGCAGAAGATCACCACTAAACAATGGTAACCCCACCCATGTATGCGAACGATAAAAAGCAGCTTTGATTCTGTCATTGCTAATACTGGTCTTTTCCTCTTTGTCCTCTGTTTCATTTTTACAAGGTCCAGTTCCTACATGAAAATAACAAATAAGATTATTCAACAGATTTTACTATGAACTGAATTGAAGTTTAAACAGGTAAGTGACTATATCATGAAATTGCAGACATGGCAAGAACAGCCATTTCATGATACACTTATCCTCAGCAAAATTAAATTTAAAATGCAACTCACACATGACACTAAGATTCAGGTACCTATCAAAGTTTCTAGTCTTGATAAACTCACCACCTAGATGAACATTAATAATTCAGTGACTACTGCATACTTCACATAGACACACAACGCTTGCCATAGAAGAGCCCATCACACCTACTAATAGGCAATTACCAAAAGGCACGTCTAAAAGATCAAACAGAGGAAGAAAAGAATCAGCGAAAGCACCTACACAGTGTTCAGACATGCTAGATAGTAAAATTCATTATGCCTGAGACATTGAACACTACAACAGTTCAGGATACTTAGTCAAGTGCAGGACACTTAAAGACAAATTCAAGGCAATTTCTTGAATACTTGGTCCAGTGCAGAATGTCACTATCAAATGCCATGCCCTTTTGAAACTTATGCTGTAATTGTTCACAAGGCAACGTGAAAGAAAAGAAAAGGAATAATGCTTCATACTTATGAAACGTTTTAAGAGAGGAAGTCAATTACAAGTATTCTTTTCTCTTGTCCTTTCCATTAAGAACCAAACAGGGGGGTCAGGCTCATAGGAATTGACTTCCTCCAGCATTTTAACGATTTCCATTCCTTTCCCTCATTCCTCCTGTGAACAGTTGGAAAGTTAACACTTCCTTCTAGCATGCCAGCATTATGCGCATTCATGATCTAAACATTGGAGAAAAGGTCAATGAAATTCGTCTGAAAATTGCGCATCAACTCTGCTCTTGAAAGGAAAGACCGTTGAACGCAAACCAACCTTCTAAGCAAGCAATTCTGCAAATTCACAGCAATGTTGGCTGTTTGTTTATACAACATGTGTTGCTTTGAGTGACCAAAAGTCCAAAAACATCCACAAATACCCAAGCAATGAGCTTAAGAAAACAATAGAGAACGACTCTTTGGATCTTCTTTTGTTAAGCCTATGCTTCTTGGAATGTATGCGCTTTCCAATGTAGCACATGCCACCGCATCTAAATACCGAGAAAGTTTAGAATACTTTTACCAGTCCATTCATCATCGGAATAGACTCCTCGATTCTTCCATTGAACTACTCCTTCATTGCCGCACACATGCTAATATCACAAAACTAAATGAACCCAGTCAAATTCC
Organism: Alnus rubra; assembly: GCA_028654335.1. Classification (NCBI taxonomy): domain Eukaryota; kingdom Viridiplantae; phylum Streptophyta; class Magnoliopsida; order Fagales; family Betulaceae; genus Alnus; species Alnus rubra. The sequence continues at coordinate 2,616,347 of JAJPGS010001067.1, read as the reverse complement.
GTTTTACACAGCCTCTGATATTCCAAGTTTTCCTAACATTTTAGTTCCTGAATGTTAGAAATGTAATCATACATTGCGGAATAAAATATTTTATACCTTTTCAGTATCAAAATGAATTTGATCTTACGTAGTTGTTCCACGTGCTTTGTTCTTGAATTCTTCTCTCGGTGATAAAGTATACTACTAGAGCAATACCCATACTATTCACAGTCTAAATGCCTTCCACAGATTCAGAAACCGAAAGAGATGGATATGCAAACACATTCGCATACTGCCAGACAGTTTTACCGCAGAGAAATTTTTCTCTTTCTTTCTCTTGATTTTTCACTATCTTTTTTGGTGTATTAATAACTGCTGCATCATATTGCTTATATACAATATATTAGCATGCAACTGCATGTGACCACCAACGGTTACATGCTGTGAAACGTTGCTGCCCAATAGTGGGCGCACTTCACGTTCTACATTGAATATGGAAGGAATCATCATGCACCCCACATTCTCAATTTCCAGTTTTCCACAGCAAAACTCTTGCCTAACCCAAATCCTAATACTTCAAACAAATAAAACCCCAGTTTCACTCCTTAAAAAAATTTCAAATTTCCATATCCCCAACTTGATTCTAACAATATCAATCTCCTAAGCATATCATCTGTATAGAAAAACCAGTCCCAACTCTCTCAAACCCCATCATGGATACACAATAATGCCTTATTTCAAAACAAAAGTTTGTACAATCCAAAAAAAAATTAAAAATCATATTTACCAATTTCAACAACAAACCAAGAAATCCGAAACCTTGTACCAATATTCTCCAATAACAGAAACACACACACACACACAGATCGATAAATATTTCATATGGATAGATATAGTTACCCTAGTGCGGTACTCTTTGATAAAGTCCTCAGGCATTCTGATGAAGTCATGCTTGGCTCTCTTCCTGGCCAAAGAATTCCTCTCCTCATACTGGGCTTTCCTCTTGAGCGCCCATTCTTCATTGCTCTTTCTTTTCTTCAGTATTATTTCCGGTATGTATGCCAACGGCTTCGGTTCCTCTTCCGCCATCACTTTTCCTTTCCCTGTGTTGGAGCTGAAGAGAGGGGAAGAGAAATAAGAGTAATAGAAATGCATTAGGGTTTGGCGTGGCACTACAAGTGGAGATCTTGAAGAATGAACTGTGACGATTAAAAGGCTGGCGGAGAAAACTTAAGTACTTGCGTTTTATGCATATGGCGCGTGCGTTTTGATTAGGGGAATAAATGATATAATCATAAGAAAACAAAAGAGAAACAATTGAATTTGAACACAAATTTGTAGGAAGCCTCTAATATTACATGCTTCTTCCTTAATACTAGAATTTATAATTCTAATTTCGTCAATTAAAGATCTCTATATTATAATAAATTGTCAACTTATTGACAAAACTACATTTATCCTCTAAGAAATAATCAAACTTAATCTTAAGTTTGCAGAAAATCAAACTTAATTCGTTGATACAAAGAAGCATCAACGAAATCATAACACATACAATGATGGCTCTGGAGAGCGTCAAACCCCAGAGATCTAAAAACAGATCAAATCCAAAAACCAACGCAAACCCATACGCGCTTATATCCTCAAATTTGCAGAAAACAAGTCATTTTGCTCAAATTGTCTAAAACCAAAAACAGTTTTCTCAGCAACCAAAAAGAGCGGCAGATATAGATAGAAAATTGAACACAAATGATGCCAACGAAAGTGAATGAGAAAGTGTGGTGACCTTACAGCGCCGCCGACGAAATGGAGCTGAACCTTTTATGTGTGTCTCTCTCGCTCGGGCGCAAGAAGCTTTGTTAGGGTTTCTTGGGTTTTATCTGTGTAGGGAGGAAAGGTAGTGAAAACTAGCTGCTTTTCTTTCTGGTCTTTTTTTCCCCTGTTGGCCCAATTGTTTGAGGTTAGTTGGGCTTCTTTTATTTTTCCGCAACTTCGGTTTAACGTTCTGTTGCAAGTAATACACTAAGGTCCGTTTAGATTTGCGATTTTAAAAAGTTCGATTTAAAATAACGATTTTAAAATTTACGATTTGAAAAAAATGATTTTTAAAAACGCAACAAAGCGTTTGGCAAAATCGCAGTTTAGCATTTAAAATCGCAAATTAGCCTTTAAAATTTTACGTTTTCAAAAAAGTATCATCTTACCTGCGATTTGAAAAAGTAGATTTTTTACTTTTTCAAATCGCAATTTTAAAAAAAAAAAACAGTTCCCAAACGGTTTATGTTCTGCGATTTGGTTTAAAATTTCACTTATTGTCTACGAAATCGCAATCCCAAACGCACCCTAAGTTACGTTTGAGATTACGATTTCGTAGATAATAAGTACAATTTTAAATCAAATCGCTGAATATAAATTGTTTGTAAACTGCGTTTTTAAAAATTGTGATTTGAAAACGCAAAAAATCTGTTTTTTTCAAATCGCAGGTAAAATGATGCTTTTTTTAAAAACGCAGAATTTTAAAGGCTAATTTGCGATTTTAAATGCTAAACTACGATTTTGCCAAACGTTTAGTTGTGTTTTTAAAAATCACTTTTTTCAAATTGCACATTTTAAAATAGTTATTTTAAATCACACTTTTTGAAATCGTAAAACCCAAACGGACCATAAATGTTGTGTAATTAGCATATGCTTCTTCTTTACTTTTTTTCCCCCCTTTTTATATGATAGAATAGCTATTTAATAAAATATTATATACTTTTGAAAAAAAGTATATATATATATAAATGTTTGCTGCATAATATTTATACACACTTTGTATAACAAAGGTGATGTCAAAATTATTTTCAATTTTTTTACATTGTATAATGTCAATTTTCACGTCAACTTTGTTAGTTGCAAAACCACCAACCTACTTAAAGAGCTTAAAGAGTCAAAATAGTCAAAATGTTATTTTTTGTGAGCTGTGTAAGAGCACTAGCAGCAGGTTCCCAACCATTTTCCCTAATTTAGAGTAAATTTAGGGAACCAAACCATATTTTTTTACCCTATACAAAAACACTCCACAACAACTTCCCTTTATCTCCCCCTATACATTAAAATAATTTTTTTTTTTTTTTATCTTTTACTTTTTTTTTTCTTCTTTTTTAACTTTATTCCAGAAACATCTTTACAGCCACCGCTCATGAGCTCATCTCCTCAAATTTCCTGTTCTGTTTTTTTCCGTCAAATCCTCCTATTCATACACAAACACACTAAAAAACCCTATTTTATCGTTTTGATTACGATGGCTACGAACGATGGTGCTAAACAACACCAATTCGGCCTCCTCGGCTAACGAGACCAATTTACCCAAACCCATTGACCCATGAGAGAAACCGAGCGATTTTGTGAAACCCATGCCCAATCTCCAGTAGGTGTTACTGAGCCGTCGCCGACAGAGCCAGAGGAGCCGATTTCCAGCGAAATCCCGCAGTTTAGTGACGGTGAAACAGAGGAGACTCGATCCTCTAATGGGTTGTTGCCGACGGTGACCAGAAGACGTGATTTTGTGGGTCGTCGGTGAGCTGTCGGAGGACGCAATTTTCGACACCGGTCCAAACTCACAAGAACACCATCACCGGTTGAAGACTTGTTGGGAAACACCAATACCAGATGGCTGGGTGCTTGAACAAAATGAAGAAATCAAGAACAGAGGCTAGGTGCTTGAACAAAGATGAAGAGATAAAGGACGGGCGTGAGAGAGAGAGAGAGAGAGAGAGAGAGAGAGAGTTTTAATGACAGAGGAAGGAGAGAGACGAGTTTTTTTTCATTAAAGTAATGTGTTGGGAAGCTACAATGCTTCCCAATGCATTGGGAAGAACTGTAGCTTTCCAAGTAAGTCCATGAAAAATGAGGAATCTGCTGTGGCATGTATTTTGCAATTTTTTTTTCAAATTTTCCCTATTTTAGGGAATAGAACCACTTATAGGGCATCTGCTACTAGTGCTCTAACAAAAAATACAAAAAGAAGCTAATACATCCGGCTACCCATTTTGACTAGAATTTTACTAGTTGTTACCGTGCTTATCAAATTAATTAGTGATAAAAATTTGATTATCTCCCATTCTTTAGGTTTAGAGAAAATAGATTACAAATAATGATAATATTTTAAATAAAATAGTAAAAATGAATAGCTAAAATGCTAAACAGATGTAAGTATTTTGAAAAAGTGGGTAAAAAAGGTTCTTTGCTAATAATTTTAAGGTGAACACATCGTTTGACACAATAATTTTGCCAAGAAACGAAGAGAAGTATAGGAGACCATGAGATCATGGAGTGAAAGAGAGAGAGAGAGAGACACGTTCATGATTGAAATATATAAGAAGAATTTATTTATAAATAAGATGTTCTTTTATTTTTTTAGGGATAATTGCACCGTTAGTCCCTATGGTATGCCATAATTATTTTTCACTTCTTATGGTTTAAAAAGTGCATGGGATGTCCTTGTGGTATGTAATAATTACAAATCGATCCTTGACATCAAATTCTGTTTAAATTTTTAACAGATTCCGTCAAATGCCACGTCAGCACCACGTGTCGCTGACATGGACATCTTAATAAAATAATATAAATTTATTAAAAAATAAATAAATAAACTTATTTTTTAAAATAAAATAAAAAAGAAGAAGAAAAAATAGGGCAGGGGGTGGCAGCCACCCCTGATGGCCACCCCCGGCCACTGGAGTGGCCGCGCGCCACCCCAAGCGGCCTCTGGGGGTGGCTTGGCCACCCCCTGTCCCATTTTTTTTTTGTTTTTTTTTTAAAAAAATAAGTTTATTTATTTATTTTTTAATAAATTTATATTATTTTATTAAGATGTCCATGTCAGCGTCACGTGTCGCCAATAAGATGGCGCTGACGTGGCATTTGACGGAGTTTGTTAAAAATTTAAACAAAATTTGTCGCCAAGGATCGATTTGTAATTATTACATACCACAAGGACCTCCCATGCACTTTTAAAACCATAGGGAGTGAAAAATAATTATGGCATACTACCGGGACCAACGGTGCAATTATCCATATTTTTTATAATTGAATGAAGAAAATGTTACAAGGGTCGATCTTTCCCCTTTTTTATCTTGATAGAATAAATAATATGGGTTATGTGGGAATGCTATCAAACACAAGGTGGGTAACGTAGGCTTAGCAATTCGGGTCGGCGAGTCGGGTTCGTGTCGACCCGGCTGCCCCGATTACACAATCGGGTCTAACACGAACCCAACCCAATTTTAATCAGGTTGAAATTTTGAACCCAAACACGACCCGAGTAACACGTTTACTTTCAACCAAACCCCAATTGTTAAGAGAAGTAGAGAACCCAATGTTTATCAAAACAAAACCAATACAAGCACTAACAGATCTAATGAAAAATTCACCTAAATCGGACGATTAAGCTCTGAAAATAGGTCGATTCGTGAGGCTGTGAGGCTATGTGAAGGTTGATTCGTTGAAGGAGGTATGAAAATGAGAACATAAAACTGAAAAGAAAAGAGATGTGTGTCGTGGGTCTTCTGGCGGTCGTAGGTTAAGCTCTTCCGGTCGTGAATCAAACGTGGGTCTATCTTTTGTTCTCCTCCCTTGCTTGTTCCGGTTTTTGAATCAGACGGAAGCTCTTTCGGCGGTCGTGGGTCTGTCATCTTCTGAGGGCGAGTCAAGCTCCTCCAGCGTTCGCGGGTCTGTCTTCGGTTCTCCTCCCTTGTTGGTTCCGGTTTTGCTGCCTCCAGTGGCCCTAGATGTTCCTCCCGCGCCGGTTAAGCCTTTAGCAGTTTCTGGCTAGGGATAGGGACCTAGGGTTCGTTTCAGCAATTTGGATTTCACATTTTAGCGTTTTCCTTTCTTTCTTGAAGTTTCCGTGTTTTTTTTTTAACGGGTTATAATTGTGTTAGTGGGGGTTGACCCGCAAAACATGATTATAATCGAGTCGACCCAATTATGACCTGAGCCCGATAATAACAAACCCAAACCCGATTTTTTAGTGTCGTATTCGTGCCGAATTTGCTGGTCAAGTCAAAAATTACTAAGCCTAAGGTAACAACTCATTTAGCTAAAACATGTGCATGTAAATTGACACTTTTGGAGACTTTCTTATACAAGAGAAAATAAGGTATAAGATTTGAAGATTATTCATTGAATAAGATTAGCCCAATAATGGAAAGAATCGTACAAAATATTTGAATATTATTTTTTGAATATTATATTTTACTTTCCGTACAAGAATTTTACTTTGTCTCTAAGTTTACCGTTATATTTTGTATTTATATTTATTTCTTTTTCTCAAAGTATTTTGGTTGGAAAATTCTCAAACTTTGCCTATATAAAGGCAGATCTGTATTATTTTGCAATCAAGTTTTGAAGTATCAATTAAATTTTAAGTATTTCAGAGTTATTTATTTGTTTGTTTATTTGGGGCAGTTAAAGGTTATCTCTTTCTTATTTGTTATTTTCTCTTTTCCTGAATTCCATTTTCTATCTCCAATTCATAGTTTTTGCAACTATTATACGCTATCAGAACAATCTTAGTTCTGTCCGGCGTCACTTTCATAGCATTCCAGCTAAGAAAAGAAGAAAGATCTAGTCTACTATCCAAAATAAAGGGAGCAAAACGCCAAGAAGAAAAAAGATAGAAGCTGATACATTGTTAGAATCACTAGAAGAACATTCCCTTCAAGCATAAAATATCCAATACTCGTAGAAGCAGTGAGCTGAGTAGCAAGAAGAGTTGTAAAAGCTTTACCTATTAGGACATTAGAAACCGAGAGTTTTTGAGTCACTGCAATAATAATATCCCCAAAAAAATTGCTAATAACCACAACTGTCACATCAAAGTTGCAAAGGATAGCTACATCAAAATTACCTTTAAGGCACCTAGCAATAGGAGGAAGCCAAAGAGAGAGGAGAGGAGAGCAGCTAACTCTCAAGCCAAATAATGAGAGTGTAAGGTGACCTTAAGATGCTAGATGACTAGAACTGGATTAGGCAAATACTATCATGTATCAATCTATTCCTAGACTGCCAGATGAGGTATAAAGCTTTAAAAAAAAAAAAAGCTTAATTGATAATGTATAACAAAACATATTTTGCCATATTGATATAGATTATATTAATATGAAATAAAAATAAAAATAAAAATAAAAAACAGATCCAAAGGTTGATATGGCAAAATATGACAAAAATAAAAACAGATCCAATGGTTGATGTGACATACTAACAATTCTAATAAATTTTTATATTCTTCTTCTTCTTCTTTTTTATCTTTTTTTTTTAAACCATGATTGATTCAAGGGTTGGTTGAGACAGTCACGTCACATCAACGTTGTGCAATAATTATGAAATAAAAATATAATTTTTAGTATTAGTCTATATTATTAAGAGGACCATATGGTAGAATGTGTATTTAAGTTTAAAAAGGCCTATAGCAAAATACTAAGACTTCATATTATTGTCATCCTTGAATGGATATCAAATTCGATGTCGTTAGATTTCCATTTCCATCAAATCTTTATTAATAGAATATGATGACAAGATGTTTATAAACTTCCCTACAAATATCTTAGCTAGAGGCAGTACTATATGCAAAAATATAAAATAACCAACTCAATAAAAAAAATAAAGAAAAAAATAGCAATATTATTTATTAGATTGTTATACAATTTTTATATAATTGAGATGATGTGACAAATTTTTTTTTTTTTATAAGTGCTGATCTAAAGACTGAGTTTCACTGCTGCATCATCAAATTATATAAAAATTGCAGGAAAAAAAGTACACATACTCTCCTCAAACTACCACCTCATTCCCCAAAACTACCAATTGTCTTAACGTCTTTCATAAAATACAAAAAATAAAAATAAAGATAAAAATGTCAATGTCCCACCTAATGACAAAAATATCATTCATAAAATTAAACAAAAAACTAAAAACTAAAAAAGTGATTTTTGTTATAAACCGGTTTTTCATTTTATTTTATTTTTTTGTGTTTTTAAAATTTTATTTTTTTTAAAAAAAAAAATATAAGAATATTTTTGTTTTATTGACAAAATTTTAAGGTTTACTTACAAGAAGAAGAAAAAAAAATGATTATTTTCATCTTTTTGTTAGTTTCGGGGAAAGTTGATATTTTTTAGTGGCTTAGGAGGATATTGAGTCATTGATACAATTGGTAGTTGATGAGACATTGACAATGGCTAATGCTAGGGAACATCACTTTTTCTGAATGAATTTCAAATAAAGTGCTGCTCCCTAAAATCACTCCATTGACAATTGAGTGGTAATTTGAGGGATGTATATATATATACTTTTTTCAAAAATATATAGTAGTTTATTAAATAGCTATGCTACCATTAAAAGAATAAAAAAAGAAGCGTGCTAATTACACAGTATTTAGTGTATGGGTAGTGTTTGCTGCACAACATTTGTACACACTTTGTACAACAAAGCCGACATGAAAATTGCTGCACAACATTACACACTTTATAATTATCAATTTCAATTCTTTTTTATGGGATTTTTTCTTTTCTTTTATAACTTTGACATTTCTTAGTTCTTGTACCTTGCTTTAACTTTGTAATAACACCTAGCCCAAGCCAACCTCATTTTATATCGTTTGGTAATTATTATTTTATCATATCATAAACTTGAAAAAAAAATTATAATTATGTTTATATATATAATAAGAATAATTGTTTTACTTATTCTTTTAGTAAATTCAAATTTTTGCACTTGTTTAGATCAAATACATTATAAATTATTGTTCTAGTTTCGGATTCAACAAATATTTATCTTTATTAAGTTATTGTAAGTGTGAAATTTGATAAGTGGGTATTTCTGGTTGTGCTTGGGCCTTGGAGTCTTTCTCTGCTGACCTTACGAATTTGCGATGGGTCGCTTGGTACATAGTATATGTAACAATCCCGATCCTATTAAAGTAAGTTGTTAAGCCCAACCCAGATAGATGGGTCTATTGTAAGGGCAGGCCCATGTTAATATGAAAATATGTTAAATATTAGATCATTTAATATTAAAACTTTATAATGAATGCCATGTTAGCTTAATGAAATTCGCACACATTCAAATATTCACAAGATAAAATTTTGCTAACAGTTTCAAAAAAAAAAATTCTTAAATTTTTTTAAGCTAAAACCCGAAATTGATACACCTTAGTTGCCACTCTCACAAATTCACAATGTGCTATAAGGATGCAAATTCGAGATTTGATAGAAAAATGAAAGAATTTTGGTTGTACATAATATAGTAATTGAATTAGGAGCTAGCCTATTTGTTAAGAGACTAATCTTTTTCTTTTCTTTTTTGACATGGTTAAGAGACTAACCTACAACAACACATTTGGGGTGCTCAATCAACCCCATAAAATAGGTGTAACGACTGGCCCAATAATATGGCCTTGCTTTTGGTGCTCAATTCAAATTTTAACTCATCTTTCCTTTTTTGACAATAAAAATAAACGGTTAGAGAATTTTTATGATTGCATCTTCACCCTTAAATGTGCCACCAAATTTATTTCTATTGAAAAACAATTAAGACATAGTTTGGAAAACAAATTCTAGAAACCACAAACTACACTTTTTTTCTTCCTATCTCATTAATACAAATTCCAATACTTAAACGTTGTTACTTACATAAAACAAATTTTTTGAGAGACACAAAACCCTCTTAATTTCTCTCATCCTCTTCAAAATGTGCTATAAATTATGATAGTGTTAAGAATGTTTTTAACATGACATGATGGCTAAGAAAATAAAAGTTATACTATATTGTTCAATTCTGCAATCCATGTATGTTTTTAATTCTTTATTATTAAGGGTTCGTTTGAGTTTGCGATTTTGAAACGTCCAATTTGAAAACACGATTTTTTAAAACACAGTTAAGCGTTTGGTAAAATTGCAGTTTGACATTTAATATCGTACATTTTTAAAAAAGCTTCCATATGCTTGCGATTTAAAAACGTAAATTTTTCTACGTTTTCAAATTGCAATTGTTTTTAAAACGCAGTTTCAAACTTTACATTTTCTATGATTTGGTTTGAAATGAAAATGTCGATCGCATTCTAATAATGAATATGAATTGAAAACAAAATTGCAAATATTTGTCATCCTTGCTCCACAAATTTCTCTCATTTTTACCATGTATAGAAAACATAAATGACTCATTACTCATTATGTTAAACATTGTAACTCCCTCGGCCACGCAGTCCCCTTTTCAAATTCAAATGCTCATTTCCCTCTATCATAATTGTTAGAGCAACATACTCTCTCTGATCTCCCAAAACTGTTTTAGAAGAGTAAAACAGAGCCACAAGGCAAGGAGTTCCAGGATGTGCACGCCATGGACAATGAGGGATTGGGCATCATGTTTCTTGGCTTGTAGTTTCCTTTAGGTAACCAATAACAAGTTCTACATTTTCGTTCCTTTTTATTCTTATGCTTCTTTCTTTACACTATCAAAATTGTTTCTTGTCCGTTCTTATCATTTTGACATCTATAATATTCCCAGATGATGAACCGACTACATACCACCCTTCATCACCTCAATTGCCGATTAAAAACATAGGTTTCGACACAATAGGTGATAGTAGAGTTGTTCAAAGCAGCAAAAAGATGTCACAGCACAAAAGTCGGCGCAATAATGAAAGACAACCAAAACAGCCTAATGACACCAATATTCCAGTTGAAAATGGCCCTGATGATGACTCACGCTGGCAACTTTTTTCAGATGAAGACTACATAGTCTTATGCTTCAGAGACGATGGAGCATTCAATGTAGTCAAGGATGGCAAGCCAGAAACTTCCAATCGCTTTAACTACACGTCCATAAGTAGTCCGCGACCTGTAAACCGAAAGGTTAGCAACAATGTTGTCTATATTTTAAATTGAGACGGGAAAAGCATAATAAGAAGCAAACATAAAATTACTTTTTATTCATGCCTTACTTTGCTTTGGTTTGGACAAACAGCTCAATTATGGTGAGGAAGCCAAAACAAATGATGGGGATGTTATGGTCTTTGACCAAAAGGTAAATATATGGTGCATTTTTTCTATTGAATTCTCATTGGAAAAGTGTATTTAGAAAGTTATACCAACGATTTGACATGGATTCGTACTTTCTATAATTATTTTCTTTAGAATATAACTTGGTTTAATTTATTGTTTTTGTAGGATAAAGAAGAGACCATATACTTTGATATAGAAGCGTCTACAAACAACATCATAAGGAGATATCAAATTGATCATGAGGTTGATGACTGCAGCCTAGTGTCAGTAGAATCAAGTAGTGAATCCAATCAATCGGATGGCAGCACATGCTCTTTTGCCTTCCCAGTGTAAGTTATTAGAAATATCGATCTTTCTTGTTGATCCAAGTCATATAATGTTGGTATAGTAACGTCAAGGGGTTGGCTTAAGTTGTAAGTCATTTGGTCTTAGTGCTTGATGAAGTATAAGTCTAAGGTTTGACTCCTCCATGAATGCAAACAATTCATTAGGACAATATCTGTTGACGAAAGCCCGAGCTTTACTTAATCCGTGAGGAGTGAGCGCTTTACACGGTGTCTCGGGAATCTAGTCGGGGCGAAGCCCTGAATACCCCAATTATAATAAAAATAATTTTTTTTTAAAATATAATGTTGGTATAATAATTGTTACAAGCTAAGGTGAAATCATGCAGGCTGGGTTGGGAATGGATGGGAAGTCCTGTGCAAATGCCAAAATCAGAGGGCTTGCAGTTAAGGAAGCACAAGGCCTGTTGTGTGGGCTTTCAATGTTTTAGAGTAAGAAAGTTGCATCCTCTCTGACTCTCTTCGTCGCTCCTCAAAATTTTCCCCTATAGGTTTGGATTGATCACATGAAGAAACTGCTACTGCTGAATGTTTTAATGTTGTAAGATTTTTTTAAAACATACATGAAACTCTCACTGTTTGATATATTTTTCTTGCTTTTGATACCCAAAAATTCAAGTAAATCGTTTAGCATGATGAGCAAGAATCTAGTGATGAGCGAAGTGAGGGAAATATGTCAATTTTTGGAGGCACATGCATTTTCAGCTTGCTCGTGGGTATTGCTTTGATACCCAAATGGATGCAGTGGTCGGATACAATGTGACACTATTGCATTATTAAATTATGTAGTCATTTTGATTTTAAAGTATGCTATAAATTATGACAGTGTTAAGAATGTTTTTGATGTGATGGATAAGAAAATCAAAGTTGTACTATATTGTTCCACAATCCATATACATGTTTTTAATGCTCCAATTACTAAATGGTCTATTTGAATTTGTAATTTTAAAATGTGCGATTTAAAAATAATGATTTGAAAATGTGATTTTTAAAAACGTAGTGAAACATTTGGTAAAATTGCAGTTTAACCTTTAAAATCGCGCATTTTTAAAAACGTGTCATTTGCTTGCGATTTGAAAATACAAAATTTTATAAATTTTCAAATTGCAATTTTTTTTTAAAACGCACTCGCAAACAATACATGTTTCTACAATTTGATTTAAAATCACACTTTTACTCTGGAAAATCGCAATGTCAAACGCACTCTAATTCTAATAAGGAATAAGAATTAGAATTTTTATTTATGACAATAAAAAAATAAAAAGAAAGAAATATACACTTAACCCCTCCAAAGTAAATACCCTTTTGCGTTTTGGTGTTCAATGTTAAAAAAGTGATATTCGACCCCCCCTACCCAAAGCACCTAATTGTGGCAAGTTAGACCCTCCGTCAACTTTTTTTATTGTCTTTTTAGACGGAAAGCCTAGTAATATATGTCACACATGACTTTTTAAGACCTGAGCTTCCCAAAATGCCCATGGGAAAGTGTTTTTTTTTTATTTATAAAAAAAAAACGACTTTATTTTCACATAAATGTCCTCTTTTGCCACACTATAGAAAATGAAGACGATTCCATTGGACATCTTCTCTACAATTCTCACACACAACGTTCAGCCCTCCTAACTCGTCAAACAAAATCACCAACTTAACCCACCGATCCACTTCGTCCAGAGCATGTTATCCTATGACGACAACATCATGTTTGCCGCCACAATATCTCGATCTACTCGTTGTAATCATCTCTGTATTGCTTCTCCATATATATATCTGTGCAAACTGGTTCTTGGCGTAGCGTTTAAACTTGGGACCGACGTTACGATTCCAGTTGCTTAGCCCTGGGGACAGTGCATATACGTCATCTCATGTACATTTAAAAATGCTCATCAGTTAAGCACCAACAATTAAAATATGAACCATAACGAGTGCACATGCATTGAGACGTTACTTCATGAACCATAAATTCCCAGCCACCCCAACAAGAGATGTCACTCAGATTTTGTGACAATTTATTGTTATAGAACGTCCCTACTATATACCCATATATTTCATGCTTTCCATATTCCACCATTGTGGATCTTAGACCAATACCTTCAAATTAAATTGATCGAACAGGTCTTAACTGAGTTTGCGAAAGAGAAAAATGTTGACATGCTTCATTCTCTACTAGGGAAGAAAAATGTTGACGTTTCACGCTCTCAATCTTTCATCATCATGAATCTCAAACCTCTCATTGAACTTGTGAAAGAGAAAAAAAAATTCTTGGAGCACTTTATGACCGTCTCGCATGTGCTCGATCAGGCCCTCTCGGTTCCGCCATTTCTACACATTCAACATCGACAGCTTTCTTTCTAACTCCCCCACGAAAGGTCCCGACCTGCCTGCAAGAGCCAAAGTTGGATTTGAGATGAACGGGGGACAAAACTAAAAAATAAAAATCTTTTAAGGGTAAAAAATCAATTTTAGGGGATCGAAGTCATTAAAAAAAACATAAAATTTATGAGATTTTTTAAAAAAAATTGGGGGGACTTCAATCCCCAAGCTTAAGGGCGGTTCCGCCCCTGCCGTCTGCCATTGTTACGATCCCTAGTCTACTCTCTCACACTAGTCATGTTGTTTTGGGTTTCCCTTGATCTTAGTAATGGTGTATTTCCCTACATGGACAATAAATGGCTCTCTTAGTGATCTTTCGAGTTGTCTTTGAGAACAGCTTCATAATCTATACTTTCAAATGGTCTCTCCCCCTTTACGTACTGAGATCAATAGGTTTGGAGGTGGCCAAGCCGCTCCCTATTTGGCTGAAATGGGGTGGTTCGTCACCCACTTTGTCTTTCTTCTTAAGAAAAAAAGTTATTTAACTAACTCTTTTTTTTTTCTTTTTTCTTTTTTAGACACTTCCCTCGAGGGCATTTTGGAAAGTTCAAGTCTTAAAAATTCACATGCGACGCATGTGATTGACTTTCCATAAAAAAAATAAAAATAAAAATAAAAAAAAATGAAAAAAAATATGACGGAGGGTCTAACTTGCCACAATTAAGTAATTTGGGAGGGTCAATTGTAACTTTTTGAATATTAGACGTTAAAACGCAAAATGATGTATTCTTTCAAGAGTTACGTGTATCTTCCCTTACTTTCAATTATCGAAAGTAAAAATTCTAGTCCGAGCAAAACTCAATAGACTTTTAGGACTGTCTCTTTTCATATATTGTCGTAAGAATTAGAGAAAAAAGATGTCATGTGCCACAACTTATCAAGCATTTTTCCTTTTAAGTATTTTTTATTTTTATTTTTTTAAAAAAAGAATGAATATCCATTGTTTGTTATTCGGAAAAAGCACGTGTAATTTATACAACATTAATTACTCATATTTAGTTAAGGGGAATTGCGTTATACTTCCCTCGAGTTTTAGCCTCGTGAAATACACAAATTTAAATTTTTAATTTTGATAATTAAATATATAAATTTTAACAATTTGGTGAATATGTTCCATCATATTTTCCTTCAAATTTTTAACAGGAGAAGTTTTGATAGTCCTTTTTTCCACCTAATCCCCACAACAAAAACTTGTTTAGTGCATCAAGAATCTATCGGTACATCAAGAGTGCAATTAACCACTTATGAGATCTACTTGACCAAATAAAAATTAAGTTGTCCAACTATTTATCAAGTTAAGTGGATCCTATAAGTGACTCTTAAAATTACTTGCTTAAATTCACTCAAATTCAAATAAATAATTATAGACGATTTTGATCTATCCCATACCTCCCTTAAGGTCCCCAATCTCATGCCAGAAATAAAGGAGACCGTCGTTGAGGTGGCAAAGTGAAAGAGAAAGTGTGTGATGGAAGTAAGGTGCTCTCGGACCATTCTTCTTGGGTTGGTGGCTCCCAAATCAAATCAATGGGCAGATGGGCCTCAGGCCCAAAGGTCTTGTGCAAAATGAGGATGGCGAGAGAAATTAATAAGGAGAAGCAATAAATCAATAAACCAAACTAAAAGACTATGAAATACATTAGCATTCCCAGTAGTTTCATCAATTTTTACTCACCAAAATAGTTAAAATTCACTTTTCTCTATTCTGGTGAGCCACTTTTTTAAAATTCTCCCAGCAGCC
The DNA here is from genome assembly GCA_028654335.1 of Alnus rubra. NCBI lineage: Eukaryota > Viridiplantae > Streptophyta > Magnoliopsida > Fagales > Betulaceae > Alnus > Alnus rubra. The sequence continues at coordinate 2,600,871 of JAJPGS010001067.1, read as the reverse complement.
TCACAATTTTAACTATTTATTATCACTATTCTATTTAAATAATATTTTTTCATATTTCTTTATTCTTTCTCTATTTAATATTTTTACAAAGAATCATTCATGTCCATGAAATAAGAACATTATCTTGTGAGAGAAATGGGAGATGGGAGAAGAAAATGAGAGAAAAAAGGAAAAAAGTGTGATGATCATGTGAGAGAGAAAGGTGAAACAAAATTGGTGAGTGAGTTGGTGAGTGAACATTCCTAGTAGCCTCATCAAATTTTACTTACCAAAATAGCTAAAAATCACTTTTCTCTATTCTGGTGAGCCACTTTTTTAAAATTCTCTCAGCAGCCTTACAATTTTAACTATTTATTATCACTATTCTATTTAAATAATATTTTTTTTAATATTTTTTTATTCTTTCTCTATATAATCTTTTTACAAATTTTTTTTATATCCATGAAATAAGGACATTATCGTGTGAGTGATGGGAGATGAGAGAAGAAAATGAGAGAAAAAAATGAAAAAAGTGTGATGATCATGTAAGAGATAAATGTGAAACAAAATTTGGTAAGTGAGTTGTTGAATGAAAATGACTCATCTAATTTGGTTAGTAATTTCAGTCATCAAATTTTTTTGGTTAAAATGGTGAGGCTGTTGGGAGTGGTTTTTCAGGATTTTCATCAAAATGACTCACCAAAATAGCTAAAAAACTATTTTGATGAGACTACTAGGAATGCTCACCCATCAATTTTGATGAGTAATATTCACTCATCAAAACTTTTTGGTTAAAATGGTGAGGCTGCTGCAAGTGATTTTTTAATACTTTTATCAAATTAACTCACTAAAATAACTAAAAACTATTTTGACGAGGCTACTAGGAATATACTAAATACTGGTTTTACTTCTTGACTCAACAAATGCTTTTTCAAAAGAGAGGCAATAATTGGGTGATGCCAGGTTATAGGAGCAAGTGGTGCTTTGGTAATAATTCGCTGAGAAATTCCAGTTTTCCCTGTTGTCAACTGATTACACAAAAACATTAATAATCAGACCCGGAAATCTGCAGCCTTTGAAACGAGAGATTTCCTAGAATAAAGATCGCTTCTGTGGAGCAATAGTGGAATAATATAATAAATATTTATATTAAATACCAATTTTATTTTCTCAATAAAAAATAATTCTTTTTGTTAAATACTAGTTTATTTTTAGCAAGATTCTTCCCCACAACAATAAATCTTAATTATTCTTTTCTTCCAATGATCTTTCTTTTTGTTAATTTGTTATTAAATATTTTTACCAATTCTACGTCTTATTTTTTGACAACCTTATGCTTATGCATGTCAATCCAGGAATTCATGTACGTTTTCAGTACTTTAGTTTTAAGCTAATGCCCCGTTTATTTCGGCGTAAAATGATTTTTTAGAAAATAGTTTCGGTATTTTTCAGTGTTTGGTAGGGGCGAAAATAATGGTCAACCGAAAAATAGTTTCGGTATTTTTCAGGACGGCCGGTTTCCGGTCAACTGGCCGGAATCCGGCCGTTTTGTGCCGGATTCCGGCAACTTTTGTCAGAATTTGTATATGCCAAATTTAAAAAAATATTTTTATATTATTTTATATTAATATTTTTTATTTGGTGAATAAAATTTAATTTTTTAAAATTAATATGATTAAATTAAAATATAAAAAATATTTGTAATTTTCCGTACGCGCAAACACCGAAAAATGATTTCGACGGAAAATATTTTTCTGAAAAATGACTTCTCCGAAACTATTTTACTACGGAAACTATTTTACACCGAAACAAACGGAACATAAGAGCTAAGAATTTTTCATGCTTTGGAATAAATAAAATATTGCAACAATCTTCTTCTTCTTCTCTCTCTTAAGTTTTTCATATTCAATTAACCATTCATTATAAAATGCATTTTATTCTGGTTAATTGTTCTTAAATCAAAATAAATTAAAACAATATATAACTTTTTGAGCAAGAGAACTTGGCATTGTGGCGATAATTGATTGGAACTCTGAATAACAGTCAACAAAAATCAACAGTTTCCGAAACTCAAAAAAAATAGAAAAAAGAAGAAGAAGAAGAAATGGTACACCTTTCCACTTCCACCGCTATTGGAGCCAAAATTTAATATTGATTCATTCAAAAGCTTATAATGATAATTTTTACTGTCACATCAGATAGTGTAAGAGAGAAAATGCGTCTAGCATTCCTAAAAAAAACCTATTTAGTACTTAACCAATTATTTATTTATTTATTTTAACAAAGTAGCCAATCTTCATTGATGTAAACAAATTGATCCCACAACAGGATCTAGGAAGAAGAAGTCTCCCTAAGTACAACATTCAAAATAAAATTAGGACATTCTTCAAGCCAAACACCGTCCTTCTCTTTTGTAGAGGCCTTTTTTGCTAATTGATTAGCAACATTGTTAGCATCTCTACATACATGGGCATAGAAACTCTTTGTAGTCCTTGCATCTCCATGACTATACCTTCCACACAAAGTCCTGAGGCATCATGTTTAGGGGTTTTTGAGTTCACATCATCTACAACTAGTTTTGCATTCCCTTCCAAAATAATCTCATAAAATCCCACTTCTTTGCAAAACACCACTAGCTACCTCGTAAGCTGCCATAGCCTCTGCTAACTTTGGAATAGCTACAACCATTTTTGTGAGGGGCTTTGCTCTAAGGACATTTCCATAACTATCTCTCGCCACAACATCAATACTAATACACTCCTTTGTAATGTTAATTGAAGCATCCCAATTGACTTTGATAAGACCAATGGGAGGAGGACACCAACCTGTTTGGGGTCTGGGAATGGTCTGCGAAAATTCCACAGAAGAAATATCGTCCTGACTCTTTTTATTACATCTTTGATACTCCTCAAGGGGAGCCACTGCCTCTGAGTAGATAATTCGTGGGTGGATAAACAATGACTCAAAAATGAACTTATTTCGCCTTAGCCATATTCGCTTTACAATAACAGCCATTAAGTTTAAATTAGAATAAGAGAAAGATGAGTACTGGTATACGTGCGTCAAGAGTCCAGTTGGTGTTCGGCTCTTGACCCACGTGGCACGTCTTTTTTCTTTTTTTATTAAAAAAAAAAATCAGAAATAAACGTTCAGAACCCCCCAAATCTCCCCCTCTTCGGCCACCGTCCCCTCCCCCACCGATCGGCGCCCTCTGACCTACACCGTCCCTCGTCCAGCTCGCTGTCTCTCTCTCTCTCTCTCTCTCTCTCTCGCGAACCCAGCAGACCAGTACCCACCGATCGACCGGGGGCCAACGACCAACCGACCCTCGCCCAGCTCTCTCTCTCTCTCTCTCGGACCCAACAAATCCAGCCGACCCCCACTGATCGACCGGAGGCCCCAATGACCGACCGACCGGCGGCTAACGACCGACCGACCCTCGCCTAGCTCTCTCTCTCTCTCTCTCGCACCCAGCAAATCCAGCCGACCCCACCGATCGACCGGCGGCCAACGACCGACCGACCCTCGCCCAGCTCTCTCTCTCTCTCTCTCTCTCTCGGACCCAACAAATCCAGGAGCTCGTCGTTCTATCTCTACAAATCACGCGCAAGCAGGGGAAAAAAAATTCAATGTGAAAAAAGACATGCCACGTGGGTCAAGAGCTGGACACCAGCTGAACTCTTAACGCACGTATAGCATTACTCTAGAAAGAGAATGTAAAAACATAGCAGATATATAGAGACAAAGTGGGAGAGAATGTATAGAGAGTGAGATGAGATATTAATAAAATAAGAATCATAAAAAAAAATATATGGTAAGAAAGAAATTAATAAATTATAATAATCGTGATACATAGAGTTAATACTCCTGATGTTTTGGGCAAAGAGAGAAGAAAGAAAGCAGATTTTTAGGAAATTGCATTCTAGAATAAGTATGTCACATGAAGTAGGTTAAGTTATCCTTATATAAGTTGGTCAAAATGGGACCTCCTCTCTCTCTCTCTCTCTCTCTGTCTCTCTCTCCTTGATAAGGTAATTAATTCTTTGACCACACAGTAATATATCATTAAATCGATTTTTATTTCTAAAATCTGAAATCACAATTTATTTATAAAGTTTAACCTAAAAAATGATAAGAATTTAATCATTTAATTTATATTCGTACATTTATTTTTTTTACACGTGTAAAATCACACTCTCCATAAATAAATCAAATTCAACATTAAAATATTTAACTAAAACTAAAAATAAATTACAACATAAAGCTTAAAACTTAGTGGTAATATTGTTTGATTATAACGTTAAATCATCGTTTATTTTAAAAATTTAAATTGAAAATGATATATTTGATTAATTAATTAATATTTTAATATTAAAGAATCTTAACCTACAACCTAGTGCGGGGTCTCATGTAATTATTACTCTTAACTTTCACTGCTAGAAATGGTGCTTTTTCATCCTTTAATCTTCCCAGCAATTAATTGGTACACTCACCAGTCCATGGTAACCATGATTTACAGCCTTAATTTATATAAGCAGTACACACCCAAGGTCATAATTATAACAATATAGAAAGAAAGAAAGAAAGTGGAGCAAGAAAACATGAAAATTAAATTGAAAGCCCAAAAGAAAAATTACTTCTCCTATACCAATCCCCCCGCAATTTGAAAAGTAACAAAAAAAAGAAAAAGAAAAAGGAAAAGAAAAAAAGAAGCAGAAGAAAACTAGTAACTCAATAATATTCATATTTAATTACATTCCACGACAGGCTTTTGTGCCAAAGGAATATCACCGCCACCGTTATCACGACCACCACCGCCCAGCACACTCTCGGGCAATTTCCTCTTGGGCTTAGCTTCTTGCAGCATCAACACAACATCCCTCATGGAGGGTCGGTCGGCCGGGCTCCGGCTAGTGCAAAGCAATGCAATTCTAAGCATTTGCATCATTTCCTCCCGGACCGGCGAGCATGATGCTCCGGCATTCTTGTCCAGGATGTCATTGATACCATCCCTAGCCTTTATCTTCGACCTTACCCAATCCACAATGCTATTCCCGTCGCCAAATTCAGCATCTACCGATCTTTTACCGGCTAAAATCTCCATTAACACCACCCCATAGCTATAAATATCACTCTTTTCATCAACTTGTAGGGTATAAGCATATTCTGCAAGAAAACAAAAAAAAAAAAAAAGCACGGCTGGGGATATAAGTGTTGAAATCAAAATGCAAGCGTGATATTTTTGATTTTGAAAAAAAAGACAAATCTCTATGTGGGGCCTGTTCATTATAGGTAAATCTTCCAAAAACGACTTCTGAAAAAGGAAAAGTGGAAATAAAGAAAAAGAGAAAGACTTCACGCGCGATAGTGCGCTAAGAAACAGCACGAGCAAAATCCCGGCGCTATGGCGCGCCACGTTCGCCGTGGCTGAAATAGCAAGCATCTAACCAGAGCTTGAAAAGGGAGATGTTTATCAACAACTACAAGCAAGACAAACCAAACAAACGAAGCCCATTAAGTATCCAATTACTGTCTTTCTCTATTAATCTCACTTGTTAATTGCAGTGCTTTTCAATTGGAGATTGAGCGTTCTTCCTTATCTTTAGACTTTAGCTAACACTTTAATATCGAATCCTATGACTTGGACAACGTGACATGCTACTGTGCAACGCAACTTACCCACATTTCGTCACCCAACAAAAGGAACTAAACAAACATTCTAAAAACTTAACCCAAAAAAAAAAAAAAAAAACACATTCCAACTATCGTGCGCCAAAAGTCAACACCCGCGGCGCACAATAGCAGGCCAACAAAAAGAACGAAAGGAAAACGGTACAGACAAAACAAAACGCACCTGGCGCAATGTAGCCATATGACCCAGCAATCACCGACATCGACTCATCGCTCTGGATCAACTTTGCCACCCCGAAATCTGCCACCCTGGCCTCCATCTCACCGTCCAATAAAATATTACTTGGCTTGAGATCGCGGTGCACGATCACCGGATCACAGTCGTGGTGGAGGTAGCAAATCCCCTGAGCCACCCCGAGTGCAATCTTGTACCTGGTAACCCAGTCAGCAACCAAATTCTGACCCTTGTTTTTCCCATGCAATAGATCGTCCAAATTCCCATTCGGCATGTACTCGTACAGCAGCATGGTGCACTCCCTGTTGCTGCAGCACCCTAATAATCTCACTATATTCCTGTGCCTCACGTTTCCCAGCACCTCCACCTCAGCCAACACCCCTTTTCTCCTCCGCGCGGTCTCCTTGTGCTTGCCCCAAAGCTTCTTCACAGCAATGATCTCGCCACCTGGCATTTCCGCCTTGTAGACCGTTCCAGTGGACCCCATCCCAAGGATCTTATCCGTGGTGGACAAACACTCGAGCACGTCATCCGCCGTGAAGTGCAACCGCTGGAAGGCGGTCAACCTCCACGGTCCAATCTCGCGGTCTTCGCTGAATCGACGGCTGTAGTTGGCGTGGAAACAGCGGGTCCCAGCGGCGAGCACGAACAGGCCTATACCGAAGGCCAACGCTATTATCCAAACGATAGCCCCGGCCGTCCGCTTGGGCTGCTCCTTGTGAACCTCATTCTCACCTACTCCCAACGTGTCAGTCACACAGGGGTTTGGCAACACCCCCCCACACAGACCCTCGTTTCCCGAAAAGGACGACGGATGGAGGCTTGAGAAGACCGTGCCGGACGAGGGTATCGGTCCGGTTAGCAAATTGTACGAGACGTTGAAGCTCTCCAGTGTGGAACAGTTACCGAAGTTGGAGGGAATCGTGCCCGTCAAAAAATTACGCGAAAGATCGACGGCGGTGATTGAGGGAAGCGTGGAGATCTCCCAGGGGATTATACCTGTTAGGGAATTGCGGCTCAGGTTCAGAGACAGAAGCCTCTCGCAGTGGCTGATATCCCAAGGAATAGAACCATTGAGAGAGTTTCCTTGGAGCTCGATCTTGTAGAGGCTTCGACATCCAACGAAGTCTGGGATTTTGCCTATGAGCTTAGCGGAACTGGCCGAGAAGATTTGCATGTCCGTGGCGTTCCAGAGGTTGTCTGGCAAAACGGAGTCAAATTGGTTTTGGGAGATGTTGACGTACGCTAGGTTGATGGCATTGCCGAAATCTTCCGGAATTGGGCCAGAGAAATTGTTGTCGCTCAGGTCGACATAGGTGAGGTTCGGAAAGGACCCGAAACCGTATGGGATAGAGCCGTTGAGCTGGTTGTTTTGAACCCGAAACCGAGCCAAGGAGGTGCAGTTGGTCAGCGATGTCGGGAGCTGATCGACCAACCGATTGGAGAAGAGAATGAGCTTAAAGAGCTTGTTTCCAAGGCAGAGGTTCTGTGGGATTGGACCCGTGAGCGAGTTCGTCGACACGTCCAGATGCTGTAACTTGCCGTTGGAGCCCAGCTTTTGAGGGAGAGTTCCGTTCAGCGAGTTTGTCCATAGGAGTAACGTGTCAAGTTCCGGTAACTCGCCGATATTTTCCGGTATTTCGCCGCTCAGCTCGTTTTCCAGTAGGCTGATCCTGGTGAGTCCCTTCAAGGAACCTATTTCTTTAGGAATTGTCCCTGATAGCTGGTTTTGGGACAGGTCTAACACCTTTAGAGCTTTCAAGTTCCCGAAAGTTGTCGGGATTTCGCCCGAAATTCGGGTCTTGAAGAGCAGCAACTCCTCAAGCATCGTTAGGTTTCCGAATTCAGGTGCAAGAGTGCCGGAAACATTGGTATTGGAAATGTCCAAGTACCTGAGATTCGATAAGAAGGATAATTCCACGGGCACGCCACCTTCGAACTGGTTGTAGCCGATTTCCATGCGCTCGAGCTGCGTCAAGAAGCCCAATTGTGGCGGAATCGGACCGTTCAAGCTCATTCCAGCCAGGTCCAGAAACTTGAGCCTCGGGAAACCACCATAGCTCGGTGGGACAGTACCTCCAAAGTAGCTTCCGCCGAGGTTGAGCTGCTCGAGGAACCGGAGATAAACGAGGTCTTGCGGGAGTGGACCGGTGAAGCTGTTGCTGTAAGCGTTGAAGAAGCGCAAGAACTTGAGCTTGGAAATCCCTGGTGGGAACGTTGAGTTGAAGAAGTTGTGGCTAATATCGAGGGCCCTAAGCTCGGCCAGCTCGAAAATGGCAGGTTGGAGAGGCCCATCGAAGTTGTTGCCGCTCAAGTTCAAGTGGATCAAGCGTGACAAGTACCGGATTTCGGACGGAATTGGACCGGAGAGATTGCGGCGGGAGAGGTCGAGGGCCTTGATTTGTGAGGTATTGGGATGGCATTTGACGCCTGACCAGGAACACCAAACTGGGTCGAAAGCGGGGGTTGGATCCCAGTCATGGAAGGTGGAGAGAGGATCTTTGAGAGCGGATTTCAGAGATAGAAGAGAGAGTAGCTGAGGAGGCAAAGTCGTGGGAGCAGAGAAAACTAGACAGGTCTGGAATGTGAAGGAGATAAGAAAAAGAAAAAGAAGTTTCATCGTTTTGGTGTGTGGGTTGAGGTTGGAGCTGGGTTTGAGAGCTGGGTGGTGTTAAAAGAGGTAAATTTAAGGGACGGGAGGTTTTGATGAGGGAGAGAGCTTCTTTTTTGGAGTGCTGGGCGCAGAGGGTGTTTCATGATGATGATTATTTTGGTTGGTTCAGTGGGTTCTGTTGGTGGGCATACGAAAAATAAAAGAGAGAGAGAGAGAGAGAGAGAGAGCTACTGCTATTACTACACACCATTGCTGGTACTGTTTGTTGCTCCTTCTAGCTACATCTCTCTCTCTCTAACACATTTCTCTCTTTCTCTCTCCTCCTTTCTTTCCCTCACCGCCTGATCAGTATTCTACCTTTGTCTGATGTCCATATACTTTTGGTTTTCTTGGGAATTCTTTTTTCCTTTTCTTTTGCCTTCTACTTTTCATCATTCCTTGTTTCCTTTATCTTTGGCCACCAAAACTGATAAAATATGTGTAACAGTGGCAATGTCTCTCACAGGATCCAAGAAAAGTCAATTCAATTTCCCACCGTATTCCCGAGCCTCTTCTTTATATTTCAATTTGTTCTTCTTTTCTCTCTTTTCTTTATTTTTCACATCACAAAGCAATATCCCTTACTCTTAGCGATACCTTTATAATGACATTAATTAGGTGATTGGACCACCTTCTTAATTTTGGCATTATCTCCCTGCTTTGCTTGGATGAAACGAATCAGTCGTGTTTTTGGTTTTCATAATCATTGACAAAGGTCATAATGAGATTATTTGGGATTTTTCCTTTTTCAAGAAATCCACTTAATTGGTTATTTGTGTCGTGACATTATAGAATTTCAGCTATATTATATTAACAATTTATATTTGTGACATTCATCTAATATAGGATTTAATTTTTTTTACATTCACGCCAATATATATACTCAATAAACTGTAACAAATACAGATTAACTACCCAATCCAATATTTAATTGTTTTTAATCTTTATATATTCATGGTGTATATATGTCTTTGATTATGGTGATCAACCATAGGAAAATATCACTCCTAAGTAATAACTATTGCAAACATATATAACTTAATATCATGATATTGCTTTTGTTTTCTTTTCATTATCCCATATGGCCATTCTATTAAGAATATATTACACAGTATTGATTGTAATAAAATTAAATATATTTAAATCTTATTTTATTTGATCTCTTATATCATTTTATACTCTCTTTACATTTTTATAAATAAGGACACTTTGTATTGTAAATTCATCAAGTTAATAAAAAAAAAAAGAAATTTTCTTGTATTAAGAGTATGAGTTACTTCTATTTAGAATTTAGTAATTGCATAAGTATTTTTTTGGATGGATTTGAAATTTTTGTTCAAAGAGTTTCAAAAAAATAATAATTATAAAAAGGAATATGATAGCCGGAGAAACAGGGGGCATCAAAGATAAAAGATTCCTATTTTTCCAAAAAAAAGAAAAAAAAAAAAAGAGAAAAGAAAGAGGAAACAAGAAAACAAAAAAATGGACACTCTATGAGTGGGTGTCACAAACTGTGCCAAGCAGCCGTGTCAGTGTATGATTGTGCTTCTTGGAATGAGTAGTAGTCTTCAACGTGTTGGCGCGGATGTTTGAAATTCAAGAAAATTCTGTATTCTTTGTTAGTAATAAATAAAATAATACCGAATATACGAAGTTGTTGTTGCTTTTCTCCTCAGTTTGACTTGGGTAAACCTTACCATTATGAACATGCACTTTTGTATCATTAGTGTTACTAAAGTATATCTTAAGATAAGAATAAAGCTTCAAGCATAATCATCCTAACTCGTTTTAATATTCACTTAAAATCTTCGTTTAACAAGCTACCTTCCACCCCACACCTTTTCTCTATATTCATGCCATTACCCATTTGCCCTTCAATTTATTAGTGTTATTACCAAATACCATGCGTATCATAATCGATATAAATGTAGGAGCGGATCAGCACAATGGGTTGAAAGGGTAATGTCACACCAATATTTAATTTAAAAATAAAATATATATATATATGTATTTAGATTAAGACTGCCACATCAGCGTAATAAGACAGTAGTGAAATATTAGTGTTGTATATAGTATTACTCAATTCGAAATCATATTATTGGTACTTTCACTTGAAAATTTTATAACTTAATTATTATCTCGGCAGCAATTGGGATCCTATTCATTTCATTGTTAGGATCTAAAGTTGGTAAATCTAACGGTTTATATGAAGTTAATATTAACAAATCTTTTAAAGAATTAAGTAATGTAAAATTATTTACACTGTTAGATGCACAAACTTTAAATTCTGATCTTATTAATTTCATTTTAAATAGTGGTGATGTTTTTTGATTAACAACATTTGTTTGGGGGGGGGGGGGAGCTTTATAGTCAAAAAAATTTCTTTTAATATTTCACGGGTAGCAACGGACATGCATGTTTGAGAATGGTAACAATGGAATGAGTTTTACAAAGTTGTAGATATTTTGTTCAAAGTAAATGAAAATGGTTTAGTAAATCAATGTATTAGAAGAAAACAGATGTGGATTTGAAGAGTCGCACGCCTGACAAAGTTCAATTTCTTAATGATGATTGATGAGTGACCAAAGATAACGTGAAATAGAGATCCATTTCAATATAACTAGATGGCATTAGAAAAGTCTAGAAGATATGTATTTCATTTGTTGTGTTGCGTTTAGCATAATGTGTTTTGTGTAGAATATAGTGTGTTTTGTATAACAGTTAGTGGGTTATTGTGTTAGTTAGAATGGATTGTTCTAACAAAATGAGCAAGAAAATATTAGTTTTAAGAGCCATGTCATTCAAGTAAAATCTTGCGAGAACGTCGAGAAACACACAATTCATCTAACTCAAATTTCTCAATCTTTTTTTTTTTTTAAATATATATATATATATATTTCATTTTCTGAATCTTTAGATAGCGGTTTTCTTTACTTTTTTTTTTTTTTTTTTTTTTTCCAAAAAACTCTTTTCAATTTCGCTTATTAATTTTTAATTTGAAGGGAATAATAAAAATATCAAAACTGGGTTATGTTTAATTTACTTAAAATTTGCCTTAATATGTATTCATACTTTAACCCCTACTTAAGAAAAAAATTTATTTAATCCCCTCCCATTATAATGTCTGGTTCCGTCCCTGTAGTTATGTTAACTCTCGTGTTTGTTAAGTTTTTTTGGAAAGAATTTTATATTTTTGGCATGAAAAAGTGTTTTGGACGTGTTATAAATTTATAAAAATTATTGTTATATTTTTAAGAGTACTTAATTTTTAATTTGATAAACCTCTCATGCATTTCCCCTTTTTCATTTTTATCTAAAAATAAGTTAAAATATTAATAAATATTATTTTTTTTAAGAAAAAAATCCATATTAGAATATATTTTCAAATTACGTTGATGTATTTTCTTATAATAATATTTTTCGTTTAAGTTTGATTTTTTTGTAAGGTTTATTCCCATTATGTCGGAATATTTGTATTTTCTAAATAAAGTTTTTAATATTTATTTTATTTAAGTTTAATATTTCTTGCTCGCTATTTATTATCTCTTTATAAATATAAAGTTATATAATAACGTTTAATATACTGAATAGACAAGATGTAGTCCATTCGTCTCTTTTTCACTTTTTGTCTCTTTTTCTTTTTTTTTACATAATATTATTTTTTATTTATTTTTACAATAAATAAATAAGGTGTATTAAATTTGAAACTCTAAATTCGTAAGTGGATCTGGTTTTTTTTTTTATTTGTCGGTAAACGTTGAACTCGGATTTTTTGCACGAAAGGACAAAAACAATCAGAAGGACCGTTACAGTGAGAGGCTCGCTGAGAAGCACGTACAAACACTACAGTCTACAGTGAGAGTGACTGTTTCGTGGTTAAGAAAATTCCAAGCATATTCATTTATTTCATCTCTTCCCAACTGAAGAGTGTACGTACGTCTAGTCGCCTTCTGAGATGGCATTTATGAGAATTCTACGTGTTCATTAATTAAGGCTCCTTTGGTGTGCGTTTTTTTTATTTATTATATTCTACTATTTTATATTATACTTAAAATTACAAATACTAAAAAAATTTATTTTTTAAAATTATGTTTAGATGGTTTACAAAATTTAAAACAAAATTATAAAAAATTTGATAAAATCTTAATTAAATTCTAAAAAACATCTCAAACATGATTTTAAAAAATAAAAATTAATTGTTACCCAACCATGTCCTAAGTTGCTTTTTTTTTTTTTTTTTTTTTTTTTTTTTTTTTTCTCTAGCCGTATAGAGGCCCATACAGATATTAATTTTGAGCCATTTTAGTCGTATTTTTTACTGGACAAAAATTTCTTACAAACCAATTTATAGGAAATTTCATACAACCCACGTATAAAAGTGACACATGTCATTTAAACATATGAGAAGCACATGCTATTAAAACAACATATGTTTCTCATATGCCAATAGACACATGTCAATCTTATATGTGGGTTGTATAGAATTTCCTACAAACTGATTTGTAGGAATTTTTTTGTCCTTTTTTATTTGTCTTGCCCGGCAAAAGTTAAATAACTAGTATGAATTTATATAAATAAATAAATAAACAATGACGACATTTATTTTATATAGAATGAATAGATTAATTAAACAGCTCATGAATAAGCTCGAGGTTATTCAAAAAATAAATGAATAGAGATTAAATGTATTATTTAGTTTGGTAATAAACTTGAGCTCAACTCATATTCGAAAAAAAAAATAAACAAAGTGAAATTAAACATTCAATATTCAGCCTCATATTACATCCTAAATGTATTCAAAATCATAGAATACGTTATCCCTCTAAAAACAATTTTTGAACTATGCTATATTTAATTTATTTTAAAGAAATGTTATTTCTCCAACTTTGGTCCAACTTCTACCCAACTCCATGGATTTTTATGATTCACACATATATGATTCACATATACGAAAATATATAGTTAGTTAGAAAAAATAAAAAAAAAATGAATAAGAGTTGAACATGAGTTGGAGAAGTAGCACGCCTATTTATTTTAATGCGTGTGTCAGGAGTGCAAAGAAGAAAATAAAGAACAAAACTAAATTTGAGCATATTTCACCCTCGATTCCAAGACCCAAGGGCAAACTGCCTCTACTTGCATTTAGGGGTGAAAAAACTGTCATCTAATAACTATACAACCACAAAACCGTTAAAATGGCTTTAAAACATCGCTAACTGCAAATCACTCTATTGGAGCGGTTAGCGGTTTTTACAAAGATGGTTAGTGATTATAACCGCTAGCCGCCTTTCTTCTTCTTCTTATTATTTATATATAAAACGACATCGTTTTAGATGTTTAGGGTTTTAAGTCTAAACAAAATATTTCTCTGACTCTCTCACTCTTAGTGCGCCACACACCGTCTTCTCTCACTCTCTCATTCACAATCGAAGTAGGCTAAGTAGCAATCAAAATCCCCACTACTCCTTCGAAGCTCACCGCCGTTTTAATCTCCCTCTCCGTCCTTTCGATTCCTTTCTCCGCTTTTACAATTCCTCTCCATGGACTCAATCCCCTTCTCCGCCGCAACGAACCCTTCCCTCGGGATCTCCTCCGCCTTCCTTAGCTTCTTCCTCAAGCCAGACAATGGAATGTTGCGCAATCGACGTAGATTCTCTAGCCGCTAGAGTTGTTGACACTGTCAGTAGATCTGGGCATCCCTCATCCATATATCACTTTTAAGTTCAAGTCTGAATCTTCATTCTCTCTCTCTATTTGTTTCCTCTCTTGGGTTAATTGGATTTTTGTGCTTTAATGTTAAGTTTTGAAGAAGATCGATTTGGTTTTTACATGTTGATGAGCTTGATTGATTTTTTCATGGATTTTTGGAAAGAAATTTTCGTGCGTTTTGTATGTTGATGAGGTTGATCGGTCTAGATTTTGTATGTTGATGAGTTTGTTTGATTTTTCCATGGATTTTTGGAAAGAAATTTTTGTGGGTTTTGTATGTTGATAAGCTTGATCGACCTGGATTTTTTGTTTTATGTTATTGTCTCAAGCTAGCAACTACAACGAAGATTTGAAAATCATTTATCACAAAGATATCAGATGTACCCATAATGGTTTAAGTAAATAAAAAACGATTGGCGAGTGATTATTTCATAAGTTGGTTGGTGGTTTCCTCTAACCGCCCATGCAGTTGTGGTTAGTGGTTTTGGCCAATAACCGCCAAGCGCAACAGCCTTTTCACCCCTTAGCTACTCCCATTAACTTGTGACGTGAAATGCGAGTAATTCAAATATCTATTTAAAAATGGTGTGACTTTTAAAATTATTATTATATTAAAATTCTATATATATATTTTTCCTCAAACTATCACATCATTGTCAATGTCTCTCCCAAACTATTAACTATATTAATGTCCCTCATAAACTACCAAAATATTTCAATATCCCCCAATGACAAAAACTCTTCATAAAATTATACAAATTCTTAAAATTAAAAATAAAAAATAATCAGTTTTCACTTTTTTTTGTTATGTTTATTAGTTTTAGTTTTTATTTTCCAATTTATAAAAGACATTTTTGTCTTATTGAAAAAAATTTAAGATTATATTTGTTGGGGATAAATCCCACTCAACCCGATCCAAAGAGGAGTCAAATAAGGTCCAAACAGATAAGGTGATATCAGATCAGAAGTCTAAGAAGATATCCAATTAGAAGTCTAGTAAATGATTAAAGTCCAATTAGAACTCGGACAGCAGTTCTAAATCAACAAGGAACAGGAGTCCTAATCCAGGTTTGACTCCACCTCTACGCCTATAAATAGGCTCATACCCCAGGTATAAACTAAGACTCAATTTTATGCATAAAGCATTATTTTCTCACAGAATCTAACTTAGGCATCGGAGCGGGACCCCCGGAAGGGTCCCTAGGTTTTGTTGTTTTGCAGAGTTATTGAGAAGCGTGAAGAACATAAAAAGGAACGTGCAGATTCACACCATACCGGAAACTGTACCAACAGTTTGGCGCCGTCTGTGGGAAACGATTTTTCGTTCCTCATAAAAAAAAAAGATCCAGCATGGTGATGAACACACGTTCCGGAAGCCAGACCAATCGACAGCCCGTGGCCCCACAGGAACCGGCTATTCAAAATAATTTGCAGCCTCCACCGAACCCTCCCCCGGGGGGTGGAGATCAAGATCGCATAGCAGCATTGGAAGCCCAAATTGAAGACTTAAATGCAGAATTGTTACGCATGAGGCAGAGACAGCCCAATCCCGAGATGAACAGGGATGAGCGTGAGGAAGAAGATCACAATAGCAACATTAATCCTCGGAGGGAGGATGACCGCCAAGGAGATCTGAGCAGAATTATTGCCGAGCTGGAGAGAAGGTGCACGTACATGGAGATGGAAAGAAAGGACAAAGGCAGATCCGTAATGGTGGACAAGCTCCTAATGGGTACAGACTCACCCTTCACCAGACGGGTGGCAGACTATCAGCTTCCCGATAAGTTTAAGGTACCCCAAATTCTAAGTTATGCAGGAGACAGAGATCCCTTGGATCACCTAGAGAATTTCAAAGCTCATCTAGACCTTCACGGGACACCCGATGAAGTAGCATGTCGGGCCTTCCCTCTTACTCTTGCGGGGAATGCCCGAGACTGGTTCAGGAAGCTGCCCTCGAATTCTGTTGATCAGTTCAAAGAATTATCCAAGATATTCCTAACGGAGTTCTTGGCTTTCCGGACAAGGAAGAAGCCTTCGGGATATTTGCTATCATTGCACCAGCAGGGCAATGAGAGTCTTAAGGAGTTTATGGCTCGGTTCAACCGAGAGAAGGCTACGGTAGAAGATCCGACCGAGGATATGATCTTTGCTGCCATTTATCAGGGAATTTCACCCGAGGAGCCTTTGATGAAGAAGTTGATCCGAAAGCAACCGAGTACCTTGCAGGGCCTCATGGATAAGGTAGAAGAATTCATTAATCAGGAAGAGACGCTGAAGTCTATGGCCAGTTCTAGACTACCCCGAGAGACAGCCCCAGAAAAGAAAAGGAAAGAATTCAGGAAAGCTGATTGGGAAGAGCAGAGGCGGGTAAAGAAGTTCACAGATTACAACTTTACACCTCTCAATGCCGAGATATCAGAAGTCCTCATGGAGATCAAGAAAGATCCGGCGTTTCGGGAACCACAAAAGATACCAGGTAATCCTCCTTATAAGAATGCAGGGAAGTATTGTGATTTCCATAAACAAGCAGGTCATTACACCGAGGGGTGCGTAACCCTAAGGTTGTTGATAGAAGAATTCATAAAGAATGGCAAGCTAGTTCGGTTCTTGGGAGAGCGACGGAACCATCCAGGAAACAACAGGCCTCGGAATCATCAGGACTATCAGCCCCGAGATCAACAGCCACGGGATTACTATCCCCGAGACCGCCCTCAGCTAGACGAAAGGCATCAAGAGAATGCTCCCCGAGATGACATAGAAAGAAGAGAGGACCGAAGAAGCAGAAGCCCACAGCATAGAGAGCCGAGGCAACAGCAGTATCTGCCCGTGATCCCATAAAAAGGACTCTCGGGAATTTCAGGCTTGCTTTTATTTTTCAGTATTTATATTTGCAAAGAACTAGACTTTTATTTTTAATTCAGACTAGACAGAAAATTCCCCAGATTTTGGGAATAAGTATTTTCAGAATAAATGAATAAAGCTGACTTAAGCATCGGAGTGTTCCCGGTCTAGGGACCGGGAACCCGTTGATGTTGCTTCTTTTGCAGGCAAAAACTCTCGGATCAGTCCTTGCCGAGAGCAAAACAACTTCTCGGATCAGTCCTTGCCGAGAAGGAGCCTCTCGGATCAGTCCTTGTCGAGAGCAAAACAACTTCTCGGATCAGTCCTTGCCGAGAAGGAGCATCTCGGATCAGTCCTTGCCGAGAGCAAAACAACTTCTCGGATCAGTCCTTGCTGAGAAGGAGCCTCTCGGATCAGTCCTTGCCGAGAGCAAAACAACTTCTCGGATCAGTCCTTGCCGAGAAGGAGCCTCTCGGATCAGTCCTTGCCGAGAGCAAAACAACTTCTCGGATCAGTCCTTGCCGAGAAGGAGCCTCTCGGATCAGTCCTTGCCGAGAGCAAAAACAACTTCTCGGATCAGTCCTTGCCGAGAAGGAGCCTCTCGGATCAGTCCTTGCCGAGAGCAAAAACAACTTCTCGGATCAGTCCTTGCCGAGAAGGAGCCTCTCGGATCAGTCCTTGCCGAGAGCAAAACAACTTCTCGGATCAGTCCTTGCCGAGAAGGAGCCTCTCGGATCAGTCCTTGCCGAGAGCAAAAACAACTTCTCGGATCAGTCCTTGCCGAGAAGGAGTCTCTCGGATCAGTCCTTGCCGAGAGCAAAACAACTTCTCGGATCAGTCCTTGCCGAGAAGGAGCCTCTCGGATCAGTCCTTGCCGAGAGCAAAAACAACTTCTCGGATCAGTCCTTGCCGAGAAGGAGCCTCTCGGATCAGTCCTTGCCGAGAGCAAAACAACTTCTCGGATCAGTCCTTGCCGAGAAGGAGCCTCTCGGATCAGTCCTTGCCGAGAGCAAAAACAACTTCTCGGATCAGTCCTTGCCGAGAAGGAGTCTCTCGGATCAGTCCTTGCCGAGAGCAAAACAACTTCTCGGATCAGTCCTTGCCGAGAGCAAAAACAACTTCTCGGATCAGTCCTTGCCAAGAAGGAGCCTCTCGGATCAGTCCTAGCCGAGAGCAAGAAGAAACTTCTCGGGGGGTCGGATTTAACCCTCGGGTTTTGCAGGTTTTTCAAGAGACAGGGAGAAAACCCTAAGGAAAAACAAGAAGGTAATGGGGGGGGGGGTAAGATTTAACCCTCAGGTTTTGCAGGTTAGCAGGTTTTCAGAAGGAGACAAAGATCGGGTTTCCTTAGACATGGAATTCCCATTATTCAAGCAAGCTTCGGATAAGGGAATTGGGGGGTAACTGTTGGGGATAAATCCCACTCAACCCGATCCAAAGAGGAGTCAAATAAGGTCCAAACAGATAAGGTGATATCAGATCAGAAGTCTAAGAAGATATCCAATTAGAAGTCTAGTAAATGATTAAAGTCCAATTAGAACTCGGACAGCAGTTCTAAATCAACAAGGAACAGGAGTCCTAATCCAGGTTTGACTTCACCTCTACGCCTATAAATAGGCTCATACCCCAGGTATAAACTAAGACTCAATTTTATGCATAAAGCATTATTTTCTCACAGAATCTAACTTAGGCATCGGAGCGGGACCCCCGGAAGGGTCCCTAGGTTTTGTTGTTTTGCAGAGTTATTGAGAAGCGTGAAGAACATAAAAAGGAACGTGCAGATTCACACCATACCGGAAACTGTACCAACAATATTTGTCTTTTTGTTAGTCTTAGAAACATTGACAATTTTTTGGTATTTTAAGACGATATTGACACAATTGATAGTTTGGGAGCCATTGACAATTAAGTGGTAGTCCGAGCAAGCTCTTTCTATTTTTCTCATTAAAATTTAATAGTAATTTATCACAAATATAATAATAATTTTAAAAGACAAATTATTTTTTATTATTATCGAAAAATTATTTTTTTATAAACACAAAAAAGAAAAAACACAAGAATCACGTGGGACACTATTCCGAGAAATAATTGAAATATAGCCAAAAGAGGATTGAGATAGAAGTCGGTCTGTGAAGTCGCTGTTAGTCTTTCATTTAACACTAACTTCCATTTCAGAGCACCCCCCTAGCCTCATTCATTCTCTCTCTCTCCCATTTCAGTACTCCCTTCTGACTTTCATCTCTCTCTCACTTTAACTTCCTCCTTTTCAATGGGGTGATTTTCTCCTGCTTGCATTTGGATTGTGTTAACCATTTATGTTCTCTTTTAAATTGGATAAATCAATATCAATATCAGATCAGATTGGACCGAATCATATAAAAAGAAAAACAAGATAAGTTAAAAGAAAAAAAAGAAAGAAAAAGGCATAGATAATTATCCTCCTAAATTATAATGCCTTATGTAGTCGCAAATTCAAAAATTTAATATAAGTCAATGAAAATGCATAATTTGACAATTATATATGGCAGTTGTATAATAGTTTAGAAAATAAATAAAAAAATTAAAAAATGCTTGCTTAATTTCATTATCTTATATATTTCTTGTCCATTATTGAATCGGTAAAATCTACATACGGGCCTCGTAGACTCAACGATGAATTTGTAAAAGAGAATAACGTCAAACACATTTAAATATAATTAATTTTATACGACTCATTCTATTTATATCACAAATGTATTACGATATTTTATTATATGAAATTATTAAAAGTATTCATATAAAAACTGAGGAAAAAAAAAAGGAAAAGAGAACGTTAGAGCTAGACAAATACGAGACGTAAATTAGAGGGCTCAAGTCTCTACTTATTTGGATTGCAAAAGTGAAAAATAAATAACAGTCGGGGGAGTAAAAGCATTGATTAAGTTTTACTTTGGATTCGCATTGCGCGCGTAACTTAAAACGATGGAGAGAGGACAGATCAGCCTTATAGATGGGGGGCCCAGTAAGCGTGGGTGGCCCGTAGCAAAGGAAGTGCTATGGTGGAGCCCACAGTCGTTTTGTCTCTCATCCCATACGGCCCCATGTCCATTCCTATTCCGCCATTCGCTTGTGGAGGGAGTGTAACCGCAAAGGAAAAGCTAATATAATATATTAATATATTTAAAAGAATAAAATACAAGTATTCCTGTTTTGGCATTCAATCTGGGTGGGCACGTGCTTGGTCACGCACTCATGCTGGAGGGCTCGCGTGACTGGGCGTGACCCCACCTACCACCACCTTTGCATTTTCCATGATGCACCAGCCCCCACGCTGACGCGTTATATTGTCTCAATTTTCGCCTTAACGGTTGCTCTCCATCACCTTTTTCATGACGGTTTTGTCCTCAACCTTTGACTACAAGGACAACTATATCCCAATTTTATTTATTTTTAAAAAAAATTGTTTAAAAAAACAATGCAAGTCTACGGGGGATTGGGGAGCCTTCCAGATAACTAAGCATATCATATTTAAGATTACCATGCTACATTTTCTGATTCTTAATATTTTTTTATTTGAGAAATGCCATTGCCTTCTCAAATACTTACTTTCTGATGTGGTGTGAAAATTATTACTGATTTTTTTGTGAATCACTATTAAATTTTAAATTCAATAACAATTTTCATTGACACGTAAAAAAATATGCACTTGAGAGTATATGTAGCATTTATCTTTTTATTTTGTGTTCTTTGAATGCTCTGGGTAAGCATTAAGAGCATTCACAATGAATATGGGTAAGTATTATAAGAGCATTCATAATGAGCTTTTTAAATTTTCTCTTTAAATTTTTTCCAAATTTAACTCTAAAAATATATTTTTATTGATTTAGCTAATCACTTTTTTAAATTATGAAACAACAAATTCTTTAAACGTTTCTTTACTTTAAATAAATATTATTTTTTATTGATAAAGTTAATTACCAAAAACATTAAATTCAATTCAAGCCAAACCTTTTGAAGCATTCAATGCAAAAAAACAAAAAAATTATAGCATTCATTTTTTTGCCCCATTAAATGTAAAGAAGGTTATAAATGTTAAATGATAGTTTTTGTGAATTTTGTATATATATATATATATAAAAGTCGAGTTCTAACTTATAGTTTACCTTGGATTATGATACGTGGTGTGAACCCATATTTTTTAAACATTGAGCCAGTCATTTAAGTAAAACTGAAACGATCCATGTATTTTAAGTGAAATAAACGGTACATTTAATATGCCTAATTAACTCTTTTATATTGAATAGAAACGTCAAATTCTTTTACTTAAAACAATCATCCTTTTAAGTAAAATTGAACCCCATGTATTTCAAGTGAAATATATATAATAGTGCATTTCATTTCCCAAATTAACTCTCTTCCGTTGAATATAAAAAGAATAGAAACGTTGCATTTGCAGTCATTAAATTCTCTCTGATTTTTACCTCTCTTTCCTTACTTTTAAGAAGCATCAAAACAATAAAATGATTTATCTACATTCGATCATGTAACGGGGGCATGAGTTTTCTCTTGGTGTTTCGATCATCTCTATCAACTTTCGGCTCAAGGGAGGAAAGTATGATAGAGAAGAACAGGAACGAATTGGATGGATTTCCAATGTCTGAAGGGGAACAACTAGGTATCGAAATTGCTGATGAGACAGTCCATGATCTCCGGATTAAGGGATCTAGGTGCCTTGTTGGTCGGCTGGGTGTGCCTAAAAATCTCAATAAGGAGACGTTCATTGCAGTTCTCCTCCGTATTTGGCAACCTGCTGGAAATGTGTTGTTTAAGGAGGTACAGGAAAATTTGTGGTTGTTTGAATTTGCAAAGGAGTGTGACAAACAAAGGGTTCTTGCTGGAAGACCCTGGACCTGCAACAGTACCCTCCTTATATTGAACGAGCTTGGTGGGCGACTAGCTCCATCTCAGATGGAATTCTGGCAGTCCCCTATTTGGGTGCAGATTCACAACATGCCTTTAGGGTGTATGAATCGTGCGGTGGGAACCCAAATCGGGGGTTCAATGGGGGAGAGTAGAAGATGTAGCTATTGCGGAAGATGATGTGGGATGAGGCCACTACCTAACGGAACGAGTGGTGATTAATTTGTTTCAACCTCTTGAATGTGGCCAGGCTTCGCTGATTGCAGGAAACTCATGTTGGGTTTCATTCAAATATGAAAAATTGCCGGTATTCTGTTTTCGATGTGGCGGTATTATTGACGGCCTTAAAGGTTGTCCTGAGGTTTCCAACAGAAAACCGATCCATGGCAACAATGCAGAGGGCTGGGGTATGTGGCTTTGAGCAGATGACTTATCAAGGCGGGTGGGGAATTATGACGGCGGGAAAGCAGACGGGTATTCTTCTTTGGCGTGCTTTGGTCAAGGGCAAACAGGGGAGGATCCGTGAAGAGAAAGCCTAGGAAAGGAAAAGCAATCCTCAGCGGAAAAGAAGGCGGATAGTGCTGAATCATTCCCACAACCAAAGGTGCGATCCCCACGCTCAACGGTCTACCCTGTGCCTGCTCATTATGGAAAGATTGCGGAGCCATCGAAGAGTGATTCTCAGTAGCATTTAATTTTTATGGAAGAATTTCCTAACTCTTTGACGTACGTATCTGACTCAAAAAGGGGAAAGATGAGTTATGCCAGAGAAGACAAATACTCAAAAGGCAACAGTGCTAAAAAGTAGGGGGAAAGCAAAGGAAAGAAGTGAGAGTATGCCAAGGAAGTAAAATTGGGAGATATGAACGTCGGGCTTCATATGGGAGTACCGGAAAAGGTGGGAGGATTGGGAGTCCTATCTGGCAAGTTGGGCCAAGCCAGCCTCTCCTATAGGCCCAAGAAGGAAATAATAGCAAGGAAGGACAACTCAAGACCAAAGAGGGGCTTAGGCCCACGTGATAAGGTCCAGCTCCCCATGGGTCCTTCTAATGACTCCCATGTTCAAAAGGAGGTTTTTGAACCTTCTGCATGTGAAGAATCTGTTCAGAAGACTGTTCTTCCCTCAGTCAACCTACAAGAACGAAAAAGAAAGATCGGGGACTGTTTGGAAGGAAATGGGGGTAACCTATTGTTGAAAAACTCTCTAGAGAAGTCTGCTTCAGATGGGGGGGGACTCGAAACTGGAAGAAAATGGGCTACAAGACTGTTGGCTAATGATCCGAGAGAGGTGGATTTGTCTGATTCCAATCATCTCGAGCGATCCTCGGTAGGGGATATGGAAGGAGACTCACCTCTCACAACAATTTCTTCTTCATCCATGAAGACTATACTGGTTGCCTCTGAGTACAGGTATGGGTTGAACTCTTCTAGGTGTAATAATGAATCGACGGTGGTTGCAGAGCAACCCCGCCGGTCCTCATGAGTCTTCTATGTTGAAACTGTCGAGGGATTGGGAACCCTCAGACAGTTCGGGAGCTTCACAATCTAGTGAAGATGAAAAAACCCCACTTCTTGTTTCTTATTGAGACAAAAGTGAAGTCTGGAGTGTTACATTGTCTCAGACATATGTTGGGATTTTATGGAATGTTGCAGGTGGATCTAGTGGGTCGTAGTAGCAGGTTGGTGCTCCTCTGGAAATCCGAAAATGGGGTGGAAGTTAAAAACTTTTCACAGCGCCATATCTCAGTAGATATCACAAACCATGAGTCAAACTTTTCGTGGACATTCACAGGGTTTTATGGTCACCTTGACCAGACTCTCTGTGAAGATTCATGGAAACTGTTGGCCCATCTAGGTCTCTGAGCAGGGAAGCATGGCTTTGTATGGGTGATTTCAATGAGATAGCTGATCTGAGTGAAAAATATGGGGGAGCAATTCGAAGTGAAGTTTAGATGGCCCAGTTCCGGGATACTCTAGTGAGTTGCAGATTGGGCGACTTGGGCTATCATGGCTCAAAATATACTTGGAGTAATAAGCAAGAAAAGAAATCATTTGTTAAGGAAAGGCTGGACCGAGCAACTGCTACTCCCAGTTGGTGTGCCAAGTTCCTGAATGTCACTGTTAAATCACTTCCAGTTACCAACTTGGACCACCTGCCACTATTGATTCAATTCGGACCAGTGCAATGGAAGCCACCAAAGCTATTTCGGTATGAAGCAAAATGGAAAATTGACGAGGAATGTCACTCGGTTATCCAGGATGCCTGGAATGACGAGTTGGTAGATAGGATCTTATGAGATCAGTGGTGCAAGATCTGGTCAGTTGTAAAAATGCTTTAATAAACTGGAGTCGTGAAAAGTTTGGAGCCTACTCCAGATCTTTGAACCAGTTATCTAAAAGGTTGGAGAGATTACAGAGGCAAGAACATCCAGATAACTTGGATTCTATTAGACAGGTTCAAGGGGAAATCAACAAGCTTCTTGAAATGGAAGATGTTAAATGGAGGCAAAGAGCAAAGAGAAACTGGTTTAAAGACGGGGGACTAAAATACCCAATTTTTCCATGCTTGGGCGAATCAACGCATAAGATCCAATTATATTGGGTGAATTAGAGATATGAGAGGGAATATGCAGAGGGGACAAGAGGCGGTGGGAGATGCTTTCATAAGCTACTTCCAACACCTTTTTGAATCGGAGGGTGTTGAAAGGATTGATGAATGTCTTCCTACTGTGAATGCATGGGTCCAACCAGAGACGATTTCTTGGTTAATTGATAATTTCTCTCATGAGGAGATCAATACAGGCCTTGCTCAAATGCAACCCCTCAAATCCCCTGGGCCAGATGGTTTTGGAGCAGGTTTCTACCAACATCACTGTGATTCTATTGGGGAGAAGGTTCGAAAAGCAGTGATGGAGTTTTTGCATGGGGGTGCCCTTAACCCTAATGTTAACGAAACTTTTTATCGTGCTGATTCCTAATATGGCCAATGCGGTTTTTGTGGCAGACTATTGGCCCATTAGCCTTTGCAACGTGATTTATAAGATCATTGCTAAAGTCTTAGCAAATTGGTTGAAGGTGGTGTTGCCTACTATCATCTCCACCAATCAAAATGCTTTTGTCCCGGGTAGGCTTATTACGGATAATATCTTGATTGCTTTTGAAGCCCTACACACTATGAAGTCTAGGATGAAAGGAAGGAAGGGGTACATGGCAGTGAAGGTAGATATGAGGAAGGCCTACGATAGGGTGGAGTGGCCCTTTCTTGAGGCAATGATGCACTCTATAGGGTTTATGGAGAAATTGATCACTCTTATTATGAAGTGCGTAAAGAGTGTCACCTATTTAGTGTTGGTGAATGGGCAACCTTTTGGGAGGATCATCCATACACGGGTGAGTCGGTTTTGGTGGGGGCACAAAAATAATCAAGGGAGGGTTCATTGGATGAGTTGGGAGAAGTTGGGTGCACCAAAAAATAGGGGAGGTATGGGCTTCAGAGACCTAGAGAAGTTTAACATGGCTTTACTTGCAAAACAAGGCTGGCGGATTCTCATCAATCCTAATTCGCTTGTGGCTCGCATATTGAAAGAGAAGTACTTTCCGCGTGAAGGTTTCCTAGAAGCAAAGTTGGGAAGATGTCCTTCCTTTGTGTGGAGTAGTATGTTAAAGGCCAAGCCACTTTTGCCGCATGGAGTGGGATGGAGGGTAGGTAATGGTGAGAATTTCATAATCTGGGGGGATGTGTGGCTGCCACCCCCTCAAGCTCAGTTATTCCTCCCTAACCAATCGAGTTGGTCTAATGATTCTCGGATTAGTAAGCTTATTGACCCTAGTTCGGGTTGGTGGAATTTGGAGTATCTTCGATCCAGGAGAGGCGGCCCTAATTGGTAGCATGGTTTTGAGTCCTCTGCAACAGCCTGATAAACTTATTTGGAGAGGGACCCCTTCCGGTGTATTTTCAGTAAGGAGCGCTTACCATTTGGAAATGAGACGACTAGCCCAGACTAGTGGAGAAGGATTGGAGGTTGATAGGTCGGAAGACATGTGGAATAGACTCTGGAGGTTGCAAGCTCCCCCTATTCTCCGAAGCTTCTTTTGGAAAGTGTGCAACAACTTACTTCCTACTAAGACTAACCTATTTAGTGTTGGTGAATGGGCAACCTTTTGG
The DNA here is from genome assembly GCA_028654335.1 of Alnus rubra. Lineage (NCBI taxonomy): Eukaryota > Viridiplantae > Streptophyta > Magnoliopsida > Fagales > Betulaceae > Alnus > Alnus rubra. Next base: position 2,574,759 of record JAJPGS010001067.1, on the reverse strand, counting down.
GAGGATCATCCATACACGGGTGAGTCGGTTTTGGTGGGGGCACAAAAATAATCAAGGGAGGGTTCATTGGATGAGTTGGGAGAAGTTGGGTGCACCAAAAAATAGGGGAGGTATGAGCTTCAGAGACCTAGAGAAGTTTAACATGGCTTTACTTGCAAAACAAGGTTGGCGGATTCTCACCAATCCTAATTCGCTTGTGACTCGCATATTGAAAGAGAAGTACTTTCCGCGTGAAGGTTTCCTAGAAGCAAAGTTGGGAAGCCGTCCTTCCTTTGTGTGGAGTAGTATGTTAAAGGCCAAGCCACTTTTGCCGCATGGAGTGGGATGGAGGGTAGGTAATGGTGAGAGTTTCATAATCTGGGGGGATGCGTGGCTGCCACCCCCTCAAGCTCAGTTATTCCTCCCTAACCAATCGAGTTGGTCTAATGATTCTCGGATTAGTAAGCTTATTGACCCTAGTTCGGGTTGGTGGAATTTGGAGTATCTTCGATCCAGGAGAGGCGGCCCTAATTGGTAGCATGGTTTTGAGTCCTCTGCAACAGCCTGATAAACTTATTTGGAGAGGGACCCCTTCCGGTGTATTTTCAGTAAGGAGCGCTTACCATTTGGAAATGAGACGACTAGCCCAGACTAGTGGAGAAGGATCGGAGGTTGATAGGTCGGAAGACATGTGGAATAGACTCTGGAGGTTGCAAGCTCCCCCTATTCTCCGAAGCTTCTTTTGGAAAGTGTGCAACAACTTACTTCCTACTAAGACTAACCTGTTTAGACGGAAGATAGGGTCGGATCCATATTGCCCTTTTTGTAGAAGTGAACCAGAAACAATTTTTCATTGCCTTTGGGGATGCTCTGCAATAGTTGCAGTATGGTAGAAGGGGGGGGGGGGGGGGGAGAAAGTTCCAAAAAATGGCCTTAGGAATCACTGATGGTAGGGGCTTATTTCTCATTTTCTTGGAGAGATTCGATTTTGAGGAGTTGGTAAAAGCATTGACTGTGGCTAGGATGATTTGGCATAGGCGTAATGAATTTGTTTTTCAAGGAGTATTCAATCCTCCAGCCCAAGTGATGGTAGTAGCTCTCGTATCTTTGCATGGGTTCACCAATGCCACAATGGACGAAGGTCCCAACCAGAGAGCAGCGTCTGCAATCCCCCATTTGTGGCATAAACCCCCAACAGGCAGTTGGAAAATCAACTGGGATGCAGCTATCTCTAAAGAGATGAAGAAAATGGGTGTGGGCGTAGTGATTTGGGATGTAGACGGGAGAGTTGTGGCAGCACAGACTAAGGTGGTTCCTTATATCACGGACCCCTTAGCAGCTGAATCACTGGCAACCTGGTATGCAGTATTGTTGGGTATTGATAGGGGGTAGTAGGATTATCCTGGAGGGTGATTTCATGGTGGTGGTCTCAGCTTTGCGTTTGAAGGATTCTTGCAGTCGGGCTTTTAGACAAGTTCTGGATGACATCAAGGACTCCTTCACCCACTTTTCTTCAGTGGAAGTTCTACATGTTTATGCAGATGTGAATCGCGTGGCTCATATACTGGCAATGTTCGCACTTACTTAATTATTGGACAGTGTCTAGATAAATGAGTGCCCCTATTTTATTCAAGCTGTTGTTTCAGTATATTGTGGATGTAATTGATTGAGCAAATGAGATTCTTTTCAAAAAAAAAAAAAAAAGAAGCATCAAAACATTAGGGCTCACTCTATATTACTCTTTGCTAGAGCCTTTGAAGTCAACAAGTCTCCTATTGAAGGTTAGTCAGGTGTGAAGGGTTATCTCTCACGGCCGGTTTAAATAATTTTTTCTAAGATATTTGGCTACCTTTGTCTTAGATCTGCTCTGTTCGGAGCAGATCTGCTCTTTAACTGTTTTTGTACATGAGTTAGTGAAAGATGTCATAGATAACACTTTATTGTAAGAATTTTGTTTGTATTTATGATTTTGTAACCTCATAGCATGTGGCTATGATTTTGCAGAACTTTATGTTTTGTGATGTAAGAGTTTTATACTCGTGATCTTTTATCAATGAAATACTAAGATCTTTTGTTTTAAAAAAAAAATAAAAGAGTCTCATTTTGAAGGCAAAGAACTGGGCAAACCTATTGTACGTCCACCTATAACACTAGCAACAACATTCAAGTAAATTGTTTTGTTTTGTTTTTTGAACTACTTTGCTTTTATTTTCTTTTTTCTTTCTTTTGTGGTCTTGAGGTAGTTGAATTAGAGGTTGATTCAGTCTAGCATTTCAATTTAATAAAAAATAATGGATCTGTATTTTAATTCATTTAAATTTTTATGAGATTTTTTTTTCCTTTTTCTTTTTCTTCTTCTTTTGAAAGCAAAATAAGGTATAAATTTATTTGATTACCTTTATGTTTGTTTCTCGATAAAGTTTTTGTAAGATACTCCGATATAAATTTTTGTTTGGGTGGAGATCTAACCATATTTATGTTTTGTTTGTGAATTTTTTTGGTTGAGTTGTTCTTCATTTGTATGTTTTATAGGATTTTTTTTTCTTCGTTTGTGTGATTTACTCATATTTTCAGTCATTTGTTGGAAGAGATTTTTCTACTTTTGAAAGCAAAAGAATGCAAAATTAAATTGATTGTTGGGCAGAAAAAGAATTTGTGAGAGAATTTTTTTGATTGAGCCAGATGTCAAAGGATTTATTTGATTGTTGTGTAGAAAAAGCAAATTTTTATTTTGAAAACACCAAATATATATATATATTTTTTGAATTTAGGTTCAATGCTTAAAATGCTTAATTATCAAATATTTGGTAAAAAATTTGAATTTTGATTATCAAAGCATGAATAGAAAATTAGCAGGACTCTCTAATATTATTGGTGTGATACTTATTATATTTCAATAAAAATAAAATACATATATTTCTGAACTTCTGAAAAAATACAAAGAAAAATAAACTCTTTTTTTTATTTATTTACTTTTTATGAATACAAAATAAAACCAAATATTTCATTCAACATTTAATGCAATCAAATAAAGACTATCACATTAGGTTCAATGCTTAATTATCAAATATTTTTATTTTTATTTTGAAAACACCAAAAAGTATTATTGGTGGTACTTGTATGCATCAAATAAACTGAGATGGTACGTAAATTCATATTCCATATAATATTTTAACGATATGCCATGTCAAATTAATTAACAATTGACACGTGTCTCATATCCTTATTAATTAGGGTTAAAAGTGCTTTAATAAAACAATAAAAGATGTTAGAGTCGGATCTAAAAGAAAGGATGGAGAATTTTAAACTTTTGAGGATTTCTTGTGTATGTTCAAAGTTGGATAGAGAATATTCGAGGTCAACGATTGACGTTGGTTCTTGAACGCTCGATGACGAACATTTAAAGTTGGACTCCGAACAATCAAAGTTAAATTCCAAACGTTCAATGCTTGACTGAAGTTTTTTATTTTTATTTTTATTTTTTTTAATCTATTTTTAAGGACGCCTTATTCTTTTGGACACACATTGAAGTTTATAAATAAGGGACTTACCCCAATTTTCGTCCTTTTGAGTTGCAAGGACCCTAGAGGGAGAGAGAGTGGAGGTTTGGAGAGAGGAGGAGTTTATCTTTGGTCTTATCTTCTTCAATAGGTAATATCCTAGACTTAAACTCGTTTGGCTTGATGTTATTAGCATGTTTAGTTCATCTTAGTGTTGTTTTCGTGGTTTAAACAACTATATTTTGTAAAACTAGGTTATGTGTTTGATATTGTACGTTGAGTTTAATGGTTGTTAGTCTCTCATTAAGGTTGGACGTGCTTTATTATGCATGAGATGTTACTGTGGTTTATGACCGTGGTTAGTACCTTAGAAGAGCCTTAGGCTGCGTTAGACTAAAAAAGCTTGGACCTTTGATGGAAATAGAGATTTTGCATGATTATCGAACATTTGATAAGGTTATCAAATGATCGAGGTATAGGTCAAACTATCGAGGTCAAACAACCAACATGATAACCGAATATTTGATGATCAAGCATAATAACCATTTTGCCCCTAGTTTAAATTTAATGGTATTTCATTTAGATCGGAGTCTGAGATTAGATCCTTTCTCTGATTTTGAGGTGGGAGAATAACAAAAAGTTGACCAGGAGGAAAAATAAGTGCAAGGTGAGTAAAATTCACACTGATACTTATTATTTTAATTATGTCATGATATGATTATTTTATGTATCATATGTTCATGTTTATAACTAACATTAAATACATTTTGAAATTATGTGAACTCCACTTTTATGAAAATGATTGATGAATAATGAAAATATGAAGTATGTGGGTTTTGTTAATACATACACATAAAAGACTGTGAAGAATTGCATTGTATGTCATGGTACACCATGTAATAGGATAACAACCATGGACTACTACTATATAGGTTAACCTTATGGTTAAATATATTTATTTTTATTGCTTGGCATTTGATCCAATTGTTTTTTAGGTGATTGGTGCACCATGTACGGATGGAGATCACATTTACAACATTGTTAGTGGTGTGGATCACCCAGGGTCAGACTCGGTCGGGCTATTAACGATGATGATACGCGGCAACATTCGGGGCACAAGTATTGTAGCACAGGTCCCTTGCGACAGCGTCAACCCTGCCAAAAAGTTAATATCACAGATAGACCATATACATGTTTAACTATGACATGTTTATCTAATACATCTATCATGTAATATATCTATAATGCATTACCATGACATTCTTTTTATTCAACATACGACCTCATTTATATTATTGGTGGTGATTCACAAACTTTTGCTAAATAACTGAGTTCACTACAAGATAACATGTATACTATGTATATTATTACTCACTAAGTTGTGAACTTTCGCTTGTATCTTTTTTACTTGTAAAACATGTGTTGTTTTATAGTTGGTCTACATTTAGATGCCGTAATTGAGAAAGACCTCGAGGCAATTGTGACTGTTTTGGAGTAATGACATAGCAATCTTGTCAATACTTGAGGACTTATTGCGGGATTTTTTGTCAGCTATTCATGGTAATTAATACTTTTGGGTGACTTGATAGACTTAGAGTTTTGAGGCATATTTGTGTCTTAAGGTTTAGTTTGAATCTTTTATAGCGATATTATGTACAATATATTTAAGTTAATGTGACGATTCTTACTAAATTCTCTCATTGTAATTTTTAAATATAAAATAAAATTATATGTTTTTGCTACTTTGTATTCTCTTTTGAGGAGTAGAGATCCATTGGTCTTATTCTTTGGTGGAATTAGACGGGGAGGCGTACTGGGGAATTGATTACCAGTTAATTAATTTTTCGAGGCGTTACATAAGCTGCCACCAAGCACCTGCTCACTAATGATGCTTCAATTGGTGAAGCTCAAGCTGCTTTGTTAGTTGCTCAACTGCAGCCTCTTTTAGATTCATCTTCCTTGCTTATTTTAAAACATGATGCCTTTACTATTACTCTTGCTATCAATAGTCCCAACTTGTTTATTGATTATAATTTTGCTGTGATCATTTCTGACATCTGTTGCTTTCTTTTAAAAGATGGAAAGCTTTGAAAGTTTATTGTAATGTCAATTTTAAAGCACATTGTTTAGTTAAGTGGGCCGCCTTCCACCTTGTGTTTGAAATAATTCTCAATTGGTCTCCTATTCACTCTTCTATTCGGATCAAGAGTGAAAAAAACCCTCATTTGTAAACCTTTTCCCCTTATTAAATAGAAGAAAAAAAAAGACACTACATCTACATTATAATAACTTCATTTCCTCTACTAAAAAACTCATGATATCCTCGTAAGGATCTAATTAAGTTGCACAGCAATGCGTTAGTGTCATATGGCATTAATTTTAAGGATGACTCTTGTTAAGATTTGTGCATAAATCTAAAATACGAGAACAAAAGCAGAAGCAAAAGAGAGACAAGGATTTATGGGTGGTTTGGTGTTAAACACCTACATCCACCACTACAAATTAGTCATAAGGGCTACATTGTACTCATTAACTTGATTGTTTACAATACATAGTTAGGTCTCCATTTATAGTTGAATAAGTCAACGTATACAAGGAACCCATATCGACTTATATTAGGAAACACAAATCAACCTAGACTAGAAAATATAAATCAATAATATTATATGCATAATATATTCTACTAAATTGACGTAGACTAGAAAATATAAATCAATATTATTATATTTAGAATATATTCTAACAACTTACAACTCTAATACCATTTATAACAATATAGAGATATATTCATCACATCTTCTCTTAGGGGTGGGTATCGGGTAAGTTGGTGTCGGAAACCCCTTCACCGACTTTCGACCGACATAGTCGGGTAAAGTCGGGGAATTACTCGACTTTATTCCGAGAAGGATTTTTTTCCGAAATTTTTGGATAATTCGAAATCATCGGAAAAATAAAAAATTGATGGTCGGATAAATCGGCAAATCAAGCATTCATTCAACAAGTTTACAACCTAAAATTGCAACAAAGTGAACAAGTACAACAACCCAAACTCTCAAAACAATAATCAAACGGTTTGATTATGTTTCAAACCCACAAATCACAATATATATAAATGATAAATCAAAGAAAAAGGAGGAGAAAAGGAGTGGGAATGGTTTAACCGAGGCTTGATTCACTATTTCAATTGAAGACGAGAGACGAGGGTGAAAGAGACAGAGAGACGTTCTCGATCCCTGTTGGCCATTGCATCATTTGAGGCGAGAGAGAGAGAGAGAGAGAAAGACAGGCGGCTGGCGGCTGGGCGTCACGGCGTGGGGCGGGAAGGAAGTGATCCTAGGCTAGGGTTCGGGAGGGGAGACAGCGTCGTGCGTGAGGTGGAGTGAAGTGTGAAGTATCGCTAAGGGTTTGGAGAAAAGTATGCATATATATGTTTTCTTAAAAGACGTCATTTGGTTCCTAAGCAAATTAACATCTTTTTTACTTTGTCGGGTCGGGTCGGTTACCGATGGAAACCGAATTCCACCGATTACCGACCCAACTTAAATTTTGGAATTTTAATTTATTTCGATTTTCGAATTTAAAATTATTCGGTGAGCGGTGGGCGGTTGAAATCGGTTATGTGACGGTCGGTGGGTTTTCGGTAGTCGATAATCGGATAATTTGCCCATCCCTATCTTCTCCATATTTAATTAATTGGAATAGACATCTAAAAAAACAAATTAAGGAATATATATAGCCCATGCCTAGGTTGTGATAATAGTTCTCAACTTATTACCAAATTTAAATATCTATAACCCTTTTTATGGTGATATCGAAAAGTACAAGACGTAGACCCCATGCAGCCTCATTCTTTTGTCAAATGCATCATCTGTCCCATTAATAACCCAACTAAGTTTAGTTAACTGTTGTATTACCTTCCAGAATTGTTTCAAAAGTTTGATTTATGCCGAATGAGTTAAGGAAATTGAGATACTATTCAAAGGGTAGGTGTCCAAACATGTGAATAATTAACTAATTAAGGAGGTGTGTATGTATCTATATATTTAATTGAAGGTGCAAAGCAATGAAGAGTAGGAAGCAACAAGGCCCAAAGCAGAAAAAGGATTAAGCAGAGAGATCCAACATGCTATAAGAGAAAGTAAAAGAGTGGGGCAGTGGGGTTCCATAAGAGAATGATGAAAAGAATTGAACACACTCGACAACATAGATTGGTTTAGGAAAAGGTTGAGTGGAATGGTTAAAGGGACCCCATTCCATCCTTTCTACAGTAGATAGTACTGTGGACTAATTGAACTCTCGTGTTTGACTTGACAGTCATCTCTCTCTCTCTCTCTCTCTCTCTCTCTCTCTTTTCTGAATGAATGTATGTATATGAATGAATAGGAATTAGGAAGGAATAGGATGTCATCGATCTCATCTTCCTTATTTTCTGCTCTCACTTTCTACTCACATGAAACTTCTCATAGTCATCCCTGAGTGGAGAACAATATAATTAGTTCTTGAAGGTGATTGGGATGAGCATGTGACCCCAGCTCTAAGTCAAGATTTACACTTAATACTCCTGATCACCAACTTGCATCCATGTCATCGCCCAGCCTCCCTTCAGGAGAGTGGACAACACGTACGTCCAGTAATATCATTGAATGAGACAGATGTGGTGATATATATGCACTTGGCCAGTACTTCACAATTCTCACATTCTTACTTCTGTTTCTTGGAATTTATTTGCGATACTTACAAGTCACTCTTAAAATCGGCTTAAGCGGAGGGTGGCCAGCTGCTTATATATATACATGGTTAAAATTGTACTTAAATTATGAGGGACGCTTAGAATCGTAACATATATATATACCATCGCACTCCGCAGCTGACATACACGACGGGCCACTCTATCGATACTGACCCGATAGTATGTCACTATGTCTTTCTTTTTTGGCGGCTCTAGTACTCATCTTTCAGTATTTAATGACTTAATATTATATCTATACATAGTATCAAGACATTTTAATCTAGTATATAGGCCAAAGGATCCTTCATTACTTGTTCACAAAGCTGCAACCCATTATGTTTCACCCATTAACTTCTTGGATGTTAACTAGCTAGTACATTCGCTAATATATATATGCCAACATTTTATTTTTTAATACGAAAATAAATGAAGAAGTAAATATTGGTGTGATTTAGGTAGGTAAACCAGATAATTAAGAGGAGTCCATGTGATCAAAGAAGAATTATAATAATCACATTTTGAAACCCTTTAGTTGTTGGTGGATCTTTAAATTTGTGGCCTAAGCGCATTGGATCGGAGAAGATAACAAGAGGATTACAAAAAAGGGGTCCCATGATCATCATTGCATGCCATGTTCTATCATTTGATGTCTCTTAAAAATGGATGCTTTAACGTGAAGATATGTGGACTTATTTTGTTGAGAGTATATCAAGATATGAGAGAATAGACAACCAAATGATTTGGATCTTCTAAAGAAAAGGGATCAAAAGTTTAGTGAAGCCAAATGTGGGGAGGAAGAGGGATTTGGGAAATTGCTTCATCGCATTTTTGCAGAAAGGGGAAAATCCACCCTCCACCCTCCATCTTTCTCTTTCATGGTGATATATATATATATATATATATATATATATAGTAGGCAATATTATGTCTAGCTAGCTCGGTGGTTGCAAATGGTTGCTGCAGCTCTTTTAAAGTTCCTATTCTATTTTGAAACTTGAATCCGCCTTAATTAAAATGAACATGACTTGTTTGTTTGAATGAAGAAATTTGCATGATTGGCCTCCACATCTATGGGTATCTATTGCCTTCTTCTTCTTCTTTTCTTTTTTTCAAGTACAATCAATTAAACCACTTATACTTTTGGCAATATATATATATATATATATATATATATATATATATATATATTTCTGATAAAATAAAAAAGGATATCTTGTCCCTCATTTTCATTTTTTTTCTTCCTTTTATTTTTATTTTTATATATATATTTTTTATTTTTTATGGTACAAGATTTGAATGTGATACACCCTTCTCGAATTGATCTAGGTCTCTGTCTTGAGTCCTTTGGTTGCTCCAGCAGGGATAGGTTTTAAATAAGGATATCATGTTGGGAAGTTAGGAAAGTCATCCATCATAAGTTGCAAGAAAAATGATCCTCACAATTCCTACACAATTACTCGCATTGGTGGGACTCATGGTGTGAGTGGTCGTACAGGAGTTGACCCACATACAAGGGTTCCACCAATGTGAGTGATTATGCAGGAGTTGTACACAACTTTTATTGTGCACCAATCACTCCTCTAAGTGTAAACTTATGTGCCTATTATAGTATTATGTGATACAATGGGCCACAACCAAATCTTCTTCTATCTGCATTTCCATAGCTACTCCTATCCCTTCTATTCCAATTGCCAGCGAGAAGGACCCACCTTTCCTGTTCTGATAGACTAGTTTTTTTCTAGTTGGTTTATGTACTAACAAAAAAAAAATCTCCAAAATGCTGTCTTGTTTGATTCATAATCCTAAACTTTTCTATTATTATTTTTTTTTTATGTGTTACTCAAGAGTAATACTAGAAATCACATTTTTATCTCACAATTTTTCTATGATACTGAACTGACAGTTTCAATAATTTGGATTGGTCATTGTTAAAATAAATAAATAAATCCAAAAGCTAATTGAGATTCCCACATCAATCAACATTGTAAGATAAAAATATAGTTTCTAGTGTTTCTTGTCAATTAATCTTAAGACTAAACAATCACAAAAAGTGAACCCTTTATATATATATATGCTCAAGGTAAATTCAAAAGCTGCTTTCATGGTAAATTTTTTTGGGACTATGAATTATCCACTGGAGGTAGATGTATAGCATGGGAATTACAAAATATAGATGTCAATTATAGTCTAGCTGCCGAACTGAGCTTAACTCCTTTTGTTTAACAAGTTATGTTCTCTTTTCTTTTCTTTATTTTTTTTAAAAAAAAAATTATATACAGGCCAAAACAATTAGAAATTAAAACGCCCTTAAAGGAAATTCCATATTGAATTGAAGCTGGGAGACCAGGGCACTTATGAAGCTTTAATTTGCCAAACTATTCATTTGGAATGGAGATCCATTTTATCATCTAAATTTGATTATATAGATTTAATGGTATATAACATTAAGGGTGGGAATTCATATTCGTGTGTAGGTTACGGGTCATGTTGAAACATGGGTATAATATTACTATATACGTCAACTATAACCTAATCTATTTAATTAAACGCGTCAAACCTCCAATCCTAATTTGTTAATTTTGTGTTGGATTCATGTCGGTTCATGACTCGTATGAAAAATTTACAGCCTTAAATGTCGCATGTCGGGTTCGAATCATGTCAAGGCATAGGTATAAAACTATATAGGTTAACCCTAACCCAACATATTTAATTAAATGGGTTAGACCCCTCAACTCTAACCCGCTAATTTCGTGTTAGATTCACAAGTCATGTCAAAAATTGTCAATTCTATTACATCATTTAAAAATTTTAACCGTGCAATAAAATTGATCCAATACTGAAATAGAGAGGATTATATTCCCTTAGTTTTTTGGCGTTGGAAGAAAAATTCTTCAACTTTCTTACAAATTTTTTTTTTTTGAACACAATCGTCCCTGCCGGGTTGGACTCGGGTCTGACCAAGCTTGGGCTGGTTCGGGTACAACTACAAGCCCTCCTCTTTTTGTATTGTTCTGTTTTGTTTTGGCATTTTCCCTATGTTTTCTCTCATTAAAGTGTGCTCGTGCTCTCACTCGTTTCTGAGTGGTAAAGCAAAAAGAGTTACTGGTATGAAATCCATTATGGAATCCAACCTCCTAAGCAAAACTCAAAAACTGTAATGATGTTGTTTTAGAACATTGCAACTTCACTTTATTTCTATGTTTTTGTTGGATACTTGTCTAAACCCTAGTCTACATCTTAATCATAAGTATCATATATATTTTCTCCCCACTTTTTTTTTTCTTTCTCTTTTCTACTTTTCTTCCTCTAGCTTTCAAACCATATAATTACCATTGTTGCGTTTGGTCATTCCAATTGACATTGGAGGACAACCCATACATGATACACCCGTGGGTGCCCTGTTAATCATCACCCCTTTTTTTTTTCTTTTGGCAGGTCGGTTTTGTACGTTTGCTCTCTCACCTACCTACGAGGGCTTAAAGCCTCAACTTCTAAAAGACTGAGAAGTATCAAAGAGTTCTTAGATTGATGAGAAGAAAATAATATGCATAAATGAAAACTACTTATATAGACTAATCTTGATAAATATAGTAGAAAATGGGATAAAGCTTTGGAACACTTCTTATGATGGTGATGAGGTGATTCTTCCACTTTAATTCAATTATTTGAATTATACTTTCACTCAAAGAAACATATGTTAATCATGATTGTAGAGTAGAAGTGAACTTAAATAAATACCCTGATGTTACTAATATGAAAAGGAATGTACCATTAAGATATTACTCTTTTATTGATAAAGGCTCATAGTTTTAAGCTTTATGATTATATGTCCTCATAAGATTTCTACAGTCCCATCATGAAACTGATATGTAAATTATAAAGAGTAATGTTGTTTAGTACATTATTATACGATTGTCATACAATTTGATGATGCAACAATAAAAATCAGTCATTGAATCAACACTTGTATAAAATAAAATAAAAACCTGAAAGTTAATTTTCACTGCCATGCCATCCTAATTGTATGATAATCGTATAACAATTTATTAAATAACGTTACTCTATAAAGAGCAAGAGTAATGCAATATTCTACACCATTATCCCACTATACTGACATAACATTACTAATCCGCCCTTAGATCAACTCATTATTAAAAGAAAAGAAAAATCAAAATGATAAATTGACAATGCCATATTAGCATATTGAGATAGTATTGCCCTAAATTAGAAGTTTGGTAGTACAAATGCCATGGGTGTCAGTGTCACCTGTCGATATAGTTTTTAACAAATTAAATTAAATGCTTATCTAATAAATATATTTATTATAGATATATTAAAAAGCTAATGGATATACACAAATATAAAAATAGAACGTAAACCAACAAACTAGTAGATCTATCAACATCCAAATTTGAAGGTTGAAACTTGAAGCAACAATTTCACTTTATTGTTATATGGAGGACATCCCCATGCGATTTTTAGGTAATATAGATTATTGTTAATCTGGATTTCGATTGTTTTTAATATAAAACAAAATTTCATGTTAATTTTGTACTCACTTTAGATTACGTTACGTTAATTGGGCTGAATGTCTATGGTTTCAGGCATGAGGCATCTGAAATCTCTATTAATTGGTTTGTGCTTGTGGTGGATCGGGTTCCATCCACTTGACAGGGCTCAAATTTGGGTAAAGCTATTCCAGCCCTGAGGTGAATCGCTGCATCCAAAAATACAAATGATGCAGATAAGCAAAATAAGAAGCTTACAAGACATGAGAAGCAAATGATGTGGAAAAACTACTAATTAAGACCGAGGATCAGGATACCATATATCTCCTTCTATGTTTCAAATAGGTTTGGAGCACCGCTGCCAATACGGTACCGCTTTGAACCTAGTAAAATAACTCGTATTGATTGACTAGTAAACTATTCCTATCCTGGATCGGGTTCTTAGAATCTAACTGATTTCAATGTCACTGGACCCAAAAAAAAAAAAAAGGAATCTGTAGGGTAATATGCCTCCAAAATTTGTAACTAGAACGAACAGCCCTCTTGCTCATATCTATTATAATACATTATTTGCTTCTCTTTGCAAACTCAAAACCAATTTCAGAGGTGTTTGTTAAAAAACATGTTCTGGAATTGGCTTGAACACCCTCATCGTCAAGTTTTCGCTGCATCGAAAGAATATTTGATTTATCATATCCATATGAACAAATAAGGAAGTAAACAATCAGGGCAAAGAAACATAATCCCACCATAATATTTGTTGGGAAAATGTCAATTCTTCAGTCTGCGTGATCACGAAAACGGATAATTTTGTTGATGAAAGGCCTCTCGCGGCGGTAGCTGTTAATAGAAATGAAAAGATTATCGACAGAACTCACAACTCACGAGTCAAAACAAACAGGATTTGGTATAAGCAAACAAAACTAACAAGGTCAAAGAGAAAAGGCTATTATAACACTCGCTAGTAATGATTTTTAAATGGATGGGGAGCACAAGAAGAAACTTACATGACAAAAGATGACACGCAGAAGCAAGCCAACCCAATAGAAAAATGAATTGCAAATGTTGGCCAGAAATTTTCACGATCCAAAAATATCTTCTCAGAAATGAGAGTAGTTACACTTGAAAACAACAGAACTGTCCATCCTGAAGGCAAGCAGCTGGAAAAGGAAAATGAAGAATCCTGTGGAGAGGAAGAAATTATTTCAAGGTCAAAATAACACCAAAACAAACAACAACACTTTATAAAAGCCATACCTGGAAATAACGCTTTATGAATACCAGAGAGTATAAAATCCTCAAAATCATATCTTTGCAACAGTCAAGAAACCACAGATAATTTATTTTAATCTCAATTCTGGATGTAAAATCTGTTTCAATTATTAGAAAAATAAATTGTTGTTCACTGCAGAGCTCAAACAATTCAAAAAAGATTTCGGAACATTACCAAGACAACAGAAGAAAAAGGTACAAAGAAGAATGCCCACAACGAGAAAAGGATACTTATGGAATTTGCCAATATTAAGCCAACTGCACCAGCTGAACGAATCAGTAGAACATTCAGGACTATATAAATCAACGAAAAAACAAGCAACGAATCGTTTGAGCGTTTGAGTTGGTTCTCGGTTGCAACTGCGTGTAGAAATGCTTCAGACGTTCCTGATGAAAAACCAGAATAATCTAAATATAAATTTCTGGAAAAATTGTCTTAAAGCACAGCAGTAAGATATCTGGGTTACCTCTCATTGTCTACTAGGTAATCATAGAGGTTGAAGTTTTGACATTAAATGACGACTGCCAAGTACAGTTCATGGGCATTGACTAATTAGTCAAAGGGTTAAGACATCTGTACTATCCGTTTGTAAGAAAAGTACACTTTGACTTTTTAGTTTCTATTACATCGAAATTGGAGACTGGGTCTAGTACACACTTCATCTAAAATGCCAAACAATCCTAGGATTACATTCTGAAAAAAGTGTGGTATAAAAGTAATATGTGCAGCTAAAATTACAAACAAAAATAAAAAAAAAAAAAAATGGGAAACCTGCTATTCCTAGCACAGCTCTTTTTTCCCATGTTTTAACAACCAAAACAGTGAGCGACCCAAAAAGGTGACCTGTTCACTGGTTCATCGGTTCAACTGGATCAACCAATTTGATATCAAATAAATTTATTATGATTGAATAAATAAAAAAGATTATAATGATAATAGTATGATACAATTTATACCTATTAACTTGATGTATGCATTAAATAATCCAAAAATACAAGATTTATTGAGTATTTGAGGAAAATAATTAAGAAAAATGTGAATTTTCACATAATCCTTTCGTCCCACAAAAATGATGAGCTTTCCTTTTTGGACCATCCCAAAATAGATGAAAATTTCTTTATGAAAGCATTTACCAATTTTTAATTCTCCATATTACCCTTAACTTCGAACCCATCGTTATTCAAATTTAAGCTCACATTTTTTCAAATTTGAATTCACCTTCTTGGCCCACCTAAAGTTATTTTAAAAGGAATGTTTCATTAGAAGGCATGTCTTTTGTCAGCTTCCTTTATCGAGGAAGTATAAAAAATAGACCAATAAAATTGGACTGCTTCACTGGTACATTGACCAATTCAATCCCATTCAATCAATGAACTGATCAGTTTAAACAGCACAGTCCAGTTCATTTGGAAGAATGGATTACGGGGTGAACAAACTGAAAATAAGATCAGTTCACGATTCACCTGCTGAACCAATCAGTCCTGTCCAGCTTTTAAAACACTACTTATTTAACTACTGTCAAGTAAAATTGGATAACTAGGACTTGGGATCGGTTCTGGCAAATTTCCAGCCAAGAGAAGCATTTTACTAGTTATTTTTGACAAGCAGATGCCAAGAAAATCTAAAATGAGGAAAAGTTAAACAAATATTCATGTATGAAGGCCATGAAAAATGATCAGAATGACAAAAAGCTACTCACCATTCATAGCCAAGAAGATTATATAAAGGCAATAATACTGGAGGGCTGTTGATGCTTCTCCATCACTCCATTTCCGACCATACAACAATCTGATGAGAGAATAAGAGTAACTTGGTCCAAATGCCATAAATACAAGTCCTACATGATTCACAGCTGCAAATTCAGACCAAGTGGGGAAAAAAGTTCACAAAGAAAAATGAAACAAATGATACCATCCCAGAGTTTGTAAAAATAAAATTAAATCACTATATACAGTCATCAACTTGTACCAACTACATATGTATATTGAAGTCTGAAATTTTGCATAGAATGGATATGTGCTCAAAGGGAGTACAGAATTGTTAAAACAAAATTTATCAAAGCCCTTTGGAAACTCAAAGATGAAGGGAGGCATCTATACTGCTGATATAACCTATTAAACCTAACCCCAAGCTTTTGGTTCCTCCATGGTGACCTCCTGACACTCAAGCTACAGCTACTGATTGCTTCATGCTGCATGGCCAGACAGTCTTAGCAGACTCTAATTCACCTCAGGCTTCTCACAAATGCATTCATTTCTAATTTTGTCGTCATTTCTTTACAAAGTAGTAAACCAGCCAAGTATGGACTACCCTCGAACAGAACACAGGCCAAGTGAATGTTATGACTGTTAATTTTGAACTCACAAACTCTAAACGTTAAATAATATAATTTAACCCAGATATTGCATGCCAGTGTTTTTACCCAGTGTAGACATCAAGCTAAACTCCTATTTTCATTTTCCTCATTATATGTGTCAAGTCAATACCACCAACAGTTGCAGTTGCAACTCCTTACTGCAATTAAAGAACCAGTGTACTCTCTCTAACTACGGAAACTAGATCTGGAAATCCATGCTAGTTTAATCCCTTTTCTGTTGGTAGCTGTATTGTGCAAGGGATTTCTGTTAACGTTGAGAGGAAATTTTTGTTGGTCAGGCAGGGAGTGCTAAGAGTGTAACATTTGGGCTGTGGCACATGCCCTAAACCCTAACCCTATCCCCTCAATCTCCATTCACTAAGTATAACAATATGAGATGTGCCAGGGCAAGATGCTTGTTGGCAGAACTCAACAAAATGAACAGGCGACTCAGATAATCAATTATGCAATTGGCTGGCCTAAGACCAATGCCTCTAGACACCACTACAAAGCAGAGCAGACTTGCACATAAATGAAGGGAGGCTGGGGATCTCAGAACTTTCTTGTGCAGGCTAAGCTCTCTTTAAACAATCAGATTTTCGCATAAAGAAAGAAAATATTTCGACTTTTCGGAAGCTAAAATTACAGAATATTGTTAATCAAACGTCAAACTCCTCCACAAAAAAACTCAATTTGTAACATCATTAAGTGGGGGGGGGGAGTAAAATAAACAATTCTACCAGAAATGTCAGCATATTTGGTATGAGTATCCAGAAAACATGTCACAAAGGAAAAGACATAAATGGGCAAGGTCTTTTAAGCAACAATTCTGGGAACTCAATGCAACCCAAAACACCACAGTTGCAACTGATATGGAAGTACTAAATACAATTTCCACCCCCCCCCCCCCCAACCAACAGACAGAGAGAGAGAGAGAGAGAGAGAGAGTTGAAGAGTTGAGAGGTAAAAAAAAAGTTTAATTTCTATGAACAAAAATGCTATGATATGGAATCAAACCAAAAAAGGTTTTAGTTGGGGAGGGGGTTGTTGCATGTTATATATGCTTATTAGAAATAATCTGATTTGCCTAATAGTCCAGCCAAACTAAGAGGTTTCAATAATTGCACTAATATGGCATCTTTAGCACAAAGAGGGGAAAACTAAGAGGGGATAAGTTTACCTACATGTATGAATAAGCAAATTTATCTCTGCAAAACATAATGTCCTCTCCTCATTCCTAATAACATCACATATTTCCTATGACCGCTTCAATGATACCTCCCAGGAACAAAAAGGAAAGTTGTAAATAATAGATTGATTCAAAAGTGGCGAGTATCAAAACATACCAATTAACATAACTAACTTCAGGGCCTCTGCAAGGCGATTTCCCAATTTCCTACTTCTATCTGGATATTGTCCTGTCAGTATATAAATAAAATTAATACAGAAGTACTTGTCTACAGCTCAAGAGAAATTAAACATGCATAATTTATAGAGATATACCAAAGCAGCACTCTTTATCAAATGGAGTGTTAAATGACCATTATTCCAAAAATTTAAGTTCATAGGAAAATGGTTGAATTTAATCATTTAATTAATATTCCAACACTCCTCTTTACGTGTATGCTCAAACTCCCTTTCAATAAGCAAAGGGCAACACGTAGAATATTTAACATAAATGCAAGGTATATTAAAGAGTTAGGGTTCGAACTCAAAACTTTTCTTTTGATACCATATTAAATCATTAATTACCTCAAAAACTTAAGTTGATAGGAAATGATGAATTTAATTAATATTCTAATATGGAGAAAGAAATATAAACCTCGAAACCAAGAAAATGATAAACCACGAGGAAAATGAGATATGTGCTGGATTTCTGTGTCCAAGAAAAGGAAACAAAGGAGAGATGAAAACCTGACGCGGACCTTGCAAAGGTAGCATATGAACTTTCTTCAAAAGGAAGAAACACTAGCCTCACCACTAAGCTTCCTGGAACATGTTAAAAAGTTCACAGATTAAGCATGCTCAGAAAGTCAAAACAGGAAAACATTAAAATCCATTACATTTTTTTGAGTTAACATAGAGCAGATCATAATAAAATCCATCTTTGTTCAATAAACACTCCAGTTGTCATCACAGGGTAATTAACTCTACTCCAAAAGATATCTGGACCATATACTTACCTAGTTTGTCTACAAGCCCATACACAGCTTGGTTATATGGTGTATCCAACCACACAAGGACCACCTTTTCTCCTTCCTGAAGGATCAACTTCCGAAAGGATTGAAGGGTGAACAGAAAACACATCTTTGACAGCTGACTATCATAATCCTTCAAAGTTCCTGCTCTGTAAGAGTACTCAGTTATTTAGTAATGCACTAATGATTATGAAAACAAGAACAAGAAGACAGGTAATAATTGATAAGGATTTCCCTGGGGTTGGGCAACCTGATCCAGCACAAAGGCAATTTCTCTTAGAACAATAGTTTAGCCATGTCATTACATATTGGTGGTAAAGAAAAAAACAGATATGTTTCATACTTTGTAACATCACCATATTACTTCATGATCATACTGTTCTCATATTGAGAATTATTCTCACCACTGGCGTTTTAACTGAAAAGATTCAGTTGCAGCCTATTTGTAGCGAATAGGAGCAGGAAAATATATATACTGTCTTGTTTTCCTTTGAGAAGAAAATACGGGTGTGCAACCTCGTTTGGAAGATATAATGGTCAGCTGGGGCCTTATAAAAAAGGCATATGGCAGCAAACTACTGTAGATCACACCTAAGCTACCATATTATTTCTGCTAGGCCTCCCTAATATCTCTGTACACATAATAGGACAAATAACTCAAATGTGAAAGATTTGACACGACGCGGTCTACAAATTTGAAGCAGATTCCTCTCAACAATACAGACATACATTTTTGTGAGCGCACATGCTAAAATGAAAGTTTCAGTAACAAATTTGTAAACCATTGCCAAGCTGTCAATGCATACCATTCACTTTCAACATAAAGGGAATGTTAAAACTATCTAGCCCATAGGTAAGGATAGGACCCACAAGATGTTGCCTAATATTTTTTTCAGAGAAAATTGGAAGTCAGTTAGCCCGTTGCAGAAGACTAAATAAGATTCACACAGAAAAGGTGACTAGGATTGACACATTCAAAAGATCTAATAAGTTCTATTTGAGAGAAGATAGCTGAAGGACAAGCTTTTTCTCTTCTTTTCTCTCTCTGGTGCAACAATCATAGCATAGGTCATCATTGAAGAGAAAATGATGCACAACATAAAATATTCTTATACCTAAAGGGGAAAAGATCAGAACTTCTAAATGCACGAAAAAGAAGATAATAGCCCCAATAGCCGAGGAACAAGCAAGCTCCATATGCAGCTTGTGACAACGCAAATACGAACACTTTCTCCTGCAAATTACTAATAATTAGAAGCTTTGGGGAGAAATTTGGCAACAGACCCACAAGAAAACAAACGCGTGCTATAAAATAATGCCCATGATTTTTTTTAAAGGTTTCTCAGGTGATGAGGTAGATAAGTAGAGGAGATGATACATATCAAATATTTCAAACCAACACAAATAATATTCAACTGAAAAAATCACCACCTACAATGAGCAGCCCTGCATTTTGTGCATCACATTCAAGGACCAAAACATTTTTTTGGGGTTTCGTTTTTGGTAACCCCGAAACAGAATCTTATGAAAAGCAACAGAAGCACTAGAGTACACCAAACCATACGACTTTCATTCCACCCAAACCTCCTTCTCTAACAGTCAACAGCAGAATAAAAATCATCACAATTGTTTTCATTTTCTTGTTTGATCAAACATATCCTCCACATCTTATCAGTTTATTTGATGGACTCGGCAATAAATTTAGAACTTGCGACGAAATCCATACTATGTATTGAAACATCAGCTCAAAACAATGCTGAGATTCCCCTTGGTAAATAAGGACAATTTTTAAGACTGTAGTTCATTCATCAATTAACAATGGCTTTGGAAGGCTTAAATGTCCTGTGACAACAACACATAGGCTTCTGTCAAGCTAATTAGACCCCAAAGTTGAAAAGATTCTAAATTTCCAAGGCTCAATGGTCTCCCTTTGTGCATCTTTTAATTTCATCATCATCTAACTCTCATTTTTGTCATGCTTAACAATACAGAAGAAATCATTTCCACAGATAGTTAATCCTTCCATTTAACTTAAATCATCTACTATTTATAAAAGAAAGCAGTTAACAATTATGAACATTTTATAGTGAAATACTCACTATTTCTTGATAGAATACATTTGATTATAACCATTTCTGATGGAAAAAAGATAGAAAAAAAAAGAAGCATGATATTGATACTAACATGAATGGTCGCAACAAAAACTCACTTTAGATACATTCATAGAGATGCCCCATAGCAACTCTACTTTTAATTAAAACCACTATGATGGGAAAACCGCTTGCAAGAATGCCAAACAAAGCACCATAATGTTTCCAGCACAGAAAGTAAATGTCAGAAATTTACACTCATAATGTCTTAGAAAAAGCGTTAGCCTAAAGAAATTATGGGTGATTTGAGTTTCTCTCCAAAATTTACCTTCCTAGATGTCCTTATCCTGTGTTCTAACAACTAGTTTCTCTAACAAGTGACAACTAATAGTGAAAAGCTGGTTCCATGTAATAAAGTGCAGTTTGGGCAAGCATTTTATTTCGGTCCTAGTTGTAGCATGAAATATACAGAAGTCCACAGCCATCACTGGCCAGGAATCCCTGCACTACAATCTTCTAAAAACAACAGAAAGATTTCCTCTATGAGCATACTAGATTGGCTCCTCTCCATTGCACAAGGAGTAACATTGACCATTAAAATTGTGCCAACAAAGCAGACAAATATCCAAAAACCAATAAAATCACTCCATGTGTGATAGGGGCTTGCCATTTAGGGGTCCTACATGGTAACTTAGTAATTTATAATTTAATGAGTACTTATTGAACCTCTTTGCATTTGTTTCTTCACTAGAGTTTTCTTTTTTCTACTACCACTACAACTAGAGTTTCTTCACTGGCATTATTATTTTGCCTTTTTCCCATGCATCCTCAATTTAACACAACCAACAAAAAAAAAAAAAAACCAATAAATTTGTGCCATGTAAGCATGATAATTCCAATAACCAATAAATTATGCAAACATCAAGGGAACCGCTCAAGAACCAAGACATATCATAAAAGGGAAGAGAAATATATCAGGATCTGGTGATCTGACTAAGCAAATTCACAACATATAAATATCAAGATTGACAGCATAGTCCGATTTCAACCTTACCGTGTCAATTTGATTGACAATCAGGATATACATTGTTAAGCAACGCGCAAGCGTAGCTGCAGTTTCAACCACCAACCGCAATTTAAGCAGAAGCAAGTTCTGAGAAAGGATATACAATGGCTCTGCCAATAGCTCTAATACACAAGCACAACCTGCCATATGATATTTACTGGTCTCATGGATCAAGTTTACAATAATATAACAAAAGAAATATAATATTGATTCAGTTCTATCTCAGTCTGCCTAAGATCCCCTAGACCTAGTACCTCAAGTAATATTTTTTTATACATGTGATATCAGGCTCATGAATGCATTTGTCACCAGTATTTGCCAAAAATTCTACGCTATCTAATAGTTGCTGCAAATAAAAATTTGGCATCCTCAGACAAAAGAAACAGTCAACGTCTAAAGTCAATAAAGCAGCAAATTCATATCATCCAAGCTAATATTCAAAGGCGCCATGATAAAAAAGCCACCAGCACAAACTACCTTCATAGGACTTGCATCATATATTCTATAACTCCTGTACTTTCTATGGTGATTCTCTTAAATTTTGTGAACTTGATTGATATTAGTTCTGCATCTAAAGGTATGCAAACAACAGCATTGATTGTTGAGGAAACAATCGAAAAAAGATAGACTTGTGAATCAGGATTAAAGAACTCTTCTATAAGCTGAAATTTGTAAGCCTCACAGAAAGAGGATCTACAGCAAAACATGGAATTGGAAAAATTGAAAGTAGACACAGAACTTTACCATTAATCAAAATAGCCTGCGCGTATGGATTAGAATAACTTAATTCTTGCCACCAAAAGACAAAAAGTGATGCCGCTACTGTTATAAATACTCCAAGTGGGAGAGTCAACCAAGCAACTCTCATTAGCTTCACTGTGTTTTCTTCCACTGAAGTGCCATCGCTGCAGCATAAGACATAAGTTTTATAGGAGTTAGATTTATTCTTTGAGTATCATGCACCAAAAGCCCTCACTTAGACTACAAAGAAGAGATAAGTACATCAACCATCAAACATAAACCTCAAATTTTTGTCCTTACTTCAAACTGTTTATATTCAAAATGTGCCATATTTAACCTCATAAAAGGATAGCGCATTAATACGAATCAATACAGAAATTGATCACATCACAAAATTGTCATGCAATACATAACTCAAGCAGCACAACAGCTGTTTCACTTACATCCAACTAGGGGGTGTCAATACCTACAGACATGACTCAAACACAACCCAAAGTTAAGAGGGTTTGGGTTTTCCCTTAATTCTGAAGGAGTCAAGATCAGGTTGTTTTATAACTTCATTATTAGACAGGTTATAATTGGGTTGACCAGCCTAATCCATAGTAAACTCGCAATTATGATTTATTATCACATTTATAATGACACATGCTCGTTCTGAACCAATTTCACAAACTATTTTTACATTACATAATTGCTTTTACAACAAAATTTTTTTTTTGATAAGTAAGTAAGTTTATTAAAAAGCGTAAGGCGCCCCTAGTACACCGGAGGTATACACGAGTAGCCAAAGCCAGCACAAAAAAAAGAAAAAAACCCCAAGAGGACCAAGCCCGAAACCCACCAAAAACCCCAAAAGGAAAACCCTAGAACCCGAAAAAAAACCCAAAACAAACCACAAAAGAAACCAAGAGACAACCCAAAAGCCCTCTAAAGAACACTACCCTACAACTTGAGGCCCTTTCCTTTCCTGCGCCTAGAGGAGTCTGAAGCACCACCATAGTTAACGGAACTTTGCAAATTCAGCAACTCCCTCTTTCCCTTCGATTTCTGGCGCGCTATCATCTTCTCACGCAGAAATTCCTCTTCCATGGCGTCCCGAATAGCCAAAGCCTCTTCCTCAAAATCACCATCCATATCCCAATCCAAGGGCAAACCATCCCAAAAATCATTGACGTCCTCCCAAACTACAACCTCCCCGTTATGATCAAATCCAACCGGCCAATTTCGAGATTGGCAGCCTCTCGAAGGGGAGGAAGGGCCAACCATCCCTAGAACATTTGCCTTCCGAGGCAAGGTGGGAGAAACTGGCACCTTCGGAAGATGGTTGAGAAACCCCTTCTTAAGACCCATCTTCACTGGGGGCTCCGGAGAATCTGCAACCTTCTTAACTGGCGTCTCACTGTCAGCACAACCAGGAATCAGACAAGAAGTGGCAGAAACCGGAGAAGGAGCTGGATCTGCCGGACAAGACAGATCAGAAGGCGGCACTGGGGGAAAGAAGAAAACGCTAGCCCCTCTCCCGGAAGAAGGCAGATACGGAACCTCCCCAGGAGAAGGCAGAGACGGTGGTTCCGTCTGAAGAGAGCACCCAAGAATCTATTGTTAAATAGAAATAACTAAAAGTAAAGGTTATACTTGTAAATTGAAAGGGAAAGCAGTTAATTAATGGTTACAATTCCAAATAAAATGTCTATTGTTAATGAATTTCATCTTTTAATAAAAGAAAAATAAGTGAATATGTATTCATAGGTAGACTGCATCTACATGAACTTGACCTGTTTATTAAATAAGTCAAGCAGGCCATGTCATGGGGAAATTTGCCGTAGTTAAACAGGTCATGGTCAGGTTGACATATACAAAAGAGTACCTGTTTCTCGACAGCACACATCTATAACCTGTCCAAAGGAACTGCTTACTCCATCATTAAATTGTATTTTGCAAGAACCTCACAATTATTAACTCTTCCTTCATCTCATAAAACATCTACTAGACTAAAGCAAACAAGAGTTACCACCAAATACAGCATTTTAGTTAACTTAAAATAGTCTGGTCAAATCTAGAATAAAAGTTTTAGGAACCAAGAACTGCCTCACTCTAAATCCCAACTAAAACCCAAATAAATTAACTTATGAAGCCAATTTAAGCAAAATATTTGATCAACACATGACCAAACTAGACACATCGGGCTCCAAGGTGACATACCGGGAGAAAAAAAAAGAAGCATAAAAACTGCGTTAAAAAAATACTATTTGGGAGCACCTTTTGATGTCTGCCCGCAGGCATGCTCGCCGGAATCCCTCCCGACTGAGAAACAAGACACAGGTTACAAAAAGATGGAATTGTACTGCATAAAGCTGCATCAGAGAAAGGAAATTCATAAAAAAGAACAGTTCTATAACAACGTTTCAGAAAGCAGTTGAAAATCCAAAAAGACGCAGAAGATGGGGAGAAAGTCTTTGACATTCCATAGAAGGAACCTTGAAAAGTTATGGCAAGTAAGCATCCAAGAAACCCAATAATAAGTTTTTAACAACCTAAAACAAAGGCCGTGAAGGGTGAAAATAATTTAGGCAATTCATAACTAGTTCATCTAATCTAGAACATGTTCATAGACAAACTAAATGATCCTTACTTATGAGAATTTTCTATCTTATGGCATAACTAAAACAAGTTAACGAAATTTTTGTACATGCACAAAAGCTGAAATGTAACACCCACATTGGTGCATGATTGGAAGAGTAGTACATATTGAGGCATAGAAACGCAAATTAGGGTTTGGTACCCGTTTAAGAAAGTTAGGGTTCGAGAATGAAGATCCGAATAGGAAATTCTCGGATTAGGAAACTGGTCCTAGGAAGAGAGGTTCCAGATAATGAAGTTAATACCAAACTACGGAGGTTTAGTTTAAGAAGTGAAACGGAAGGTTCGGATAAAGTTCAACTCAATTGGGGTTTTGGATTGAACTTATAACAGTTGTTTGAAAGAGTTGGATTTTGAATGGGAGTTTGATGGAATCTTGGAGAATGATTTACAGGACTTAAATTGATTTAAAGTGAGAATAATAGCAAAATATTTTTGAAGACCCTTTGACTAATTAATGGTTTCCTTGTCAAAGTAGGATTCCTAACGAGTAAAGGAGAGAGAGAAAACTACATCTATTCAGTATTTCAATCATAACTTTCTCCTCAAATCTCCGATTTAAGTGATTTTTGATACATTAGAAAGCTAACTTCAAGGCCTAAAAATTAGTGTCTCACAAGTTTTTGAGATTGGGATGTTTCGGTGGTCAACCAAGGCTGCAAGTTGGACGAGAGGAGTCCTAGGAGGCCAAGGAGGGGGCCACCTAAGTTGAGGAGGGTTTGAGGACTCTTAAGAAGAAGAAGAAAAAAACCCTAAAGCCTCTCTATTTATACATATTTTACACTCTAAAAACCAGACCTAGCATTCAAATCCACCCCCCCCCCCAAGGTTGGCCACCTATAGAGAGTGACACAAAGGAGAGGTTTTCTTGAGAGAGAAAGAAAACCCTTTGCTGCCCCTTCTTTCCTTCAGCAAGATCACAAATTTCTTTGAATTAGCAAAGAGAAATCGAAGAAAAATCATTTGCAAGGCTCATTTCACGTTCTTTTCAAAAGTGAAAGGTAAGATCTAAACTGGATGTATTTCGCGTTCTTTTTTTCATTTTTTCTAGTGAAAAGTTTATTTCTTTTAGGGTTTAGATGTTTTTTTATTTGATAATTAATGCAATTCATTAATAAGCGTATAGGAGTGCAACTCTAGTACACATAATGTATTTTTTTTTAATAAGTAATCTAGATATCATTAAAATCGTAAGGCGCTCCCACGTACATGAAAGTCGTGAAGTTTTAATTTAGTTTTGAAGGCATGAAAGTCGTGATTGCATTGTCGCTGGAAAACAGATATGAAGACAGCAACGGTTGAATGAACAAACATGTTGATCAGAAGCTGAATTATAGCTTGTTTTTAGATCTTAGTGAGTCTAGTTTCATATAGTGCAACTTTCATGACCAGATTCCTTATATTTTGAAACTGGTGACCAAAAAACTGGGCAGAGGTCACTGAGTTCGCATTCTGCAGAATTTAGACCTCTGAAGATTGATATGGCTGGACCCCTTATCGGTCTGATATGAGGATGAACCACCTATGCTTTTGTTTCTCTGGAAGTCTAGTTTCATACGGTACTAGATTTAAAACAAGACGCTGGGTAGATTAAAAGTTATGAGTCAAAAACCGGGAATAGGTCAGTAAGTCGGTTGACAGTGAGTCCGTTAGGTTGAATTGACTATTTAGGACTCATCAAACCTCAGATTCACTTGATTCATGATTCATTAGAAAGAAAAGACAAAGAGCTAAAATTCTAGATATAGATCATAGGAAAAAGTTCTTGTTGATTGATCACCGTGACTGTACAAATTTCAGACTCAGTTACTAGAAATCCAGCACATTGATCACGACTTTGAGCAGTGATTACAAATGGGCCAGTGGAGTTTTTAGCTCAAAGCAGAGCCTGTAGAAGGGTCTATGTGTGTTCTGTTAACCCTAAAAAATTCAGGTCAGTAGCCATTCCAAAGGAGATACAGCAGAGAGTTAAAGGGCAAACTGTTCAGAACTAGGTTAAGTGAGATAGGTCTCGAATGTTCAATTACGTGGTGAAGTAGTGTTGTTATTTTATTCAGGCTTTTAAGAAACGTGTAATTGGGTGATCAATGAGTATATTGAGCACTTTGAGGAGCTGAGGTAAGTATATATGTTTAAGCCCTTCTTAAATTGCAAACACCCAGGGATTTTCTCAAAACATAGTTTCTTTTCAAAAAAAGTAAAAGGTCGGGATATTTAGAGTTCAATGTTTATATGCTTTCTATTTATGAACCGTTCCAACTATGATTATGATGAATGTTATTTTTTCAATGATTATTTGATGGTGTTAATTCAACAATGTTTTTACATGCAAAGGTTAGTAAATAAGACTAGACTACTTTAATTAACAGTTAATTATTCTGCTATTGATTGATAAACATCCTGTTATTCGCTGTTGGTTTATTTAACTTAAGAAGTGAACTATGTTTTAGAAATTAAGGATATTCTTCAAATGGTAGAATTTTATTACAAAGTTTTCAAAGTACATGCACCCTAGAAATAGAGAGCTAAGACAAAGAGAGAAATAGTGTAAGTACTTGGACCAAGACATTTCAGAGGAGAAATATAATTTTTTTAAAGATTTAACAGCCTCATAAAAATCAGAGATAGCATGGTACCGGAACTTAGAGGATGGATTGCAACCATTTCACGTGGTCTATATCCCGGATGTTTCTATTTTTAGTGCACCCAAAGTTAATCAGATAAAATCATCCCATAGAACTCCTGCGGCCACGGGTTAAGTCAAGATCCTTAGGGATCGCACAACCCTTAGAATACGGGGCATAACAGTATGTTAGGCCATCAAAGCAAGTGGAAAGAGAAATTTTCTACGGAAGAGAAATCAGAATTTTTCCTATGTGGCCATAAGAAAGAAAAATGTTTTAAGAAAAAGATGACGCTAAATTCTACAAATGATATTTTTTATGAAACTTTTATCTCATGTGATTTATTTTTATTATTTATATTTTTTATGAGTTATCTCATGTAATTTTATGAAGCAAATGTGTTTGACAAAGTGAAAAAGAAATTGAAACGGTCTATTGAAATTGCTTAATTGTTTTTACTTATTCAGTATTCAACTCACTTTTGTTTCTTTCTTTCTTTTTTTTCACCCAAACAGATAGTGTTGAGGACACTAGTGAAAAGCCAGAATGACTAGAAGAATAGAGTTGTAGCAGAGTCAAAGATAGTAATGGAGAATAAGTGTTGCTGTTAGTACATTAGATATTTTAGAAACGTAGTAGTTAATGAAGTATATTTAGTTTTCAGAACAAAGGGTTGTAATGAGATTGATACGTTATGATGTAGTTGGTTTTATAATTCAATGGAAATTAGTTACTTTAGTAAGTTGTCTTAATTCTTTGAGCCGCTGAATGCATGAGTTCACTATCTCAGTTTGGTATAGGAAGGGGATGTGACATGAAAGGCAGAGAGAGACAGAGAACAATAAGGTGCATCAATCAAACAATAAATCAAGTTTCCTTTATATTATAATGATTGAACAGGATTTCCACCTCACATGGAAAAGCTTTGGATGTGAAAAAATGGTGCTTAGACGCTTAGTGGCTTCAAAACGCTGCTTAAAATTATATCAATTTTCTGCTGCTTTTCAAGTGCTCTGAACCCAAAAATAGAACCCTTAGGCTTTTTTTGTTTCAGCTCAGCTACGCCATACATATACCACGAGTTCTGGAAGAAGTTTCAACAATTTGCACCAGAAAAACAATACTTTGGTATCTAGATTACAGCCAAAGCCTAGAATGGATTCCAAGAAACAGTAAAGTAATTACAAGCTTCAAAAAAAAAATACCAATAACTAATTCATCAAAAAACTGAAAGATGGTGGATATTGTTACCGCGTAGTCCTCTTCTGTAAGATGCCTCACGATCCATGAGTTGAATACAAATGGGATTCCCCTTGACAAGAACTGCGTAGCTAATCCGAAACAGAAATGAAAATAATAATAAAAACGACAATGAGAACATCTAAATAATATAAAATAAAATCAACACCACAAGTTAAATTATTCAGAACATGAGCCTCTCTGTTTGCATACCGAGAAAACGTGCGGAAAGAGAAAAAGAAAATCAAAATATTGAATTCTAGAGTTAGTCATTACTTTAGAGACGAGAAAACAAACTACGCCGCGACTCAACCGAGTTTACCTAATGACAGACATTTTATTCTCGCTTTCTACTTTCGTCTTTTTTCTTTTTTCTTTTTTCTATTCTTTTTCTCAGCAACCAAACAGGACAAATTCAATTCTAGTGGGCAAACTGTTCACTATCCGGGAAAAAAAAAAAAAAAGTCTCAAATATTTCCTACGAATTGAAAAAGAAAACAATTAGAGAAAAAAATGAAAATCAATTCGCTTCTTTTCTTTTCTTTTTTTCCTCTGATTTCTGAGCAACCAAACAGAAGGTGAAGAAAGTTGAGCAAATTAAAAATTTCGCATGAGATTTATAGCGAACTAACCGAGTAAGTATTTGAAAGTGCGAGAGAAATCGGTAGGGTCTTTGCCTCTCAACATTTGGGGATCAACCGTTGACATCTTCAAATGAATCTGCTTCTTTGATTAGATAGCCCCCAAAAATCATAAAATTCCATCCATAAATATGACACTAGAATAACCGGGTCGGATCGGATGAATGAAGCTACTGAACTAACTTTTCTCAACGATATGCCGCCTTTTCTAAATAAGCATACACTCTTGGTACTAATTGCCAATTGGAGTTATAGAGTTATATATATATTTCGCAACGATATCTGCCGCCTTTTATATTTATGTTCCTCTCGTTATTTGATATAAAATAATTTAAAAATTAGACAACAAATGAATGGATGAAAATTTAGGGCATGTTTGGGTAAAAATTGTTTTTTTTTTAATTATATTTTATTATTTTTCAAAAACCTATTTGAATTATTTTTTAGAATTTAAATTCTATTCAACTTTTTTTTTTTAATTTTGTCTCATTTTTTAAATCCAAACATAATTTTAAAAAACAAATTCTCTAAGTATTCACAATTTTGAATATAATACAAAAAAATTGCACACCCTAATAAACCCTAAAAAATTACCTAATCAAACAACTTGGAAGTGATAGATACTTTATTACTTCCCATTCAGTAATGGGAATAATAGACTTATGAGAAATTGGTATACCATTTTCAAGAATGACAAAAATTTTCTTAAAAAAAATATGTGAGAAGTACATATTTTTTAAATAATTTTTAAAAAACATGTCACTTATAAAAGCTGTAGAAATTTTCTACAACTGAATGGTAAGAAATTTATGTTCTTTTAAGAATGCATTTTTTTTCCTTTTTTTTATTATTTTTTATAAGAAGAGTATAATTGTATTATCAATACGAAGGTCTTGAATTTAAAATGATCCATGAACTTACGTCTTAAATATGTAAAATTAAAAATTGAGATCTAAAGATCAAAATCAGATAAAGCGGGAGGAATTCCATCATATATATTTTTTTTTCATAATTTAAAATCAATTTGTTGTTTGAAAGTGTTTTATTTACAAAATAATAATAATAATAATAATCCTTTAACATTTTCACATCAATTAATATAAAAGTACACTTATCAAGACATGTGCAACATACAGATGAATGATATTGTATCATTTTGCAAGAGAATTCTATATATAACTCTAAACTCTTATTTGTATAGCTAAATCAATGAAGTTTATAAGCAAAAAAATTGATAGTAGCCAATAGCTAGCCATCCTATATTATTGTGTATCAAATTTTGATCAAGCTCTAAAAACTGTAAAGAGAATCTTTGTGAAGCGTTTATGATTCAAAGAAAGAATATATAGCATAATTGAATAATTTCCTTTTCTTTTCTAACATAAATGAAAAGTACTGCAGCTTATAAAAAATAATAAATAAATAAATAAATAGTACAGCAAAATGTGTTTCCGGGAGCTGCTGTTTGAAATGGTGTAACATATTACTGTTACGCAAAGCGCGCTCTGGCCTTTGCTCGTTTCTCGCTTCCATTTCATATATCTATGACTGTGTATCTCTCTCACAGAGTTTCAAGGCCAAACCAGCAGGCTTTGGCTCTGCAAATTTTACAGTTTTGGAGATGACAGCGAGGCTGACCGTACGTACTTAACCACCATGGGTTCCACCGGTAAAGCCCTTCCGCCTGATACCGGTCTCTCTCTCTCTCTCTCTCTCTCTCTCTCACACACACACACACACGGATTCAATGATGATCCATTCGGCTTAAAGCTTTCCTCTTGCATGTTTCAGACATCTGGGTTTATTATTCTCCTTCTTTTTCTTTTGCATTTTTCACGTTTCAAACATCGATCTCCAATTTGTTAACCGATAAAGAAAAGGAAAAGGAAAGGGAAAGGTCCAGGTGTTGAACACTTTGTATTTCCATCGTTTGAATTGTACGAAGATATTACGATGCTAATTGCTAATTCTCCCACATATGCAATCTTAACCAAAAGTGTACGTAAATTTTTGGACATCCTCCATTTGCAAGCCAGTGTTGAGATTCAATATGGAATCGAATGGGGTGCAGCCGTTAGAATATTAATTAAATGATTAAATTTATAAATTTTTTTTATGCATGCTTAAGGCTTTGGAATAACTGATGATTTAAATGGTATTAGAGCAAATGTCTCAATTCAAATTTTATCTCCGTTATTCGCCTCATTTCAATTGATTAAAATGTCCGATACTATATATGAGCACAATATTAAGTCATTGAATATTGCTAGAATTTTTACAAGATTTGTATCGCAGGTTGTTGTGATTGTGTCAAGTTTTGTATAATCATATAGCTTATGTGAATGAAGTAGAAGAAAATGCAAACATTTTGTTTTCAACATTTCGATCTTTTTTTTTCCTTTTCTTCTTTCTTTTCCGGTTTTCAGAGGAGGCAAACGTATTAAATTATCACTTTTCTTAAAAGTTTAAGCCGATTGAAAAAGGTAAATTTAATCACTTAATCAATACTTTAACATTTTCTCTCGCGTTAAATCACCACTTATCTCAAGAGCTTAAGTTAAAGACAAGGTTCATACTCATTACATTTTCTCTAATATTATGTTCAATCATCATTTATCATAAAAACTTAAGTTAATAGGAAATTGCTGATTTAATCATTTAATTTATATTCTAACAACTTCAACTCTAAGGCGTAAGCTTCATGTTTGAACCCAAATTGTTATAACAAATATTCACTCTTCCTGGTGCGAGACTTAATGACTTAGATTCACAGTTACTAGCAAGAAAGAGATAGCAAATTGTTTCAGTTGAGAGCATTGAATTAATCAAGAGCTGAAGATAAAAATGACTTCAGTTGAGTTCAAGAGGGGAGGCATTATGGCTTGTGATTTCATAGAAGTTATGGACCTAGCTGCAGTAACATGCTGAAATAAAATGTTTGTAAGCTGACATCTGGTATTTGGAATTAAGTTGTATACATTTAATAGCTCCCTATCTTCCATTGACGCTTGGATTTAACATTAGCTGATCCCATCACCCTCAAACTGTTCATGGCGAGAATAATATCCTCATTGTCTTTCACTACTCCACGGTAGCACAATAGTTATTGGATGAGCTCATTGAAAGATTGATTCTTGATCATATTCTTTCTTTTGATATAGAATCTCCCAGTTGATTTTCAAAGACTCAGTAAGTCCCAAAATGACTGCTGAACTCCAATATTCATTATAGTACTCACTTTCTCTGTCACCAATGTGTTTATTATGCGCTCATCAAACCTCCCAATCAGAAACCCATCTGTCTGCTCTTATATGATTCTTGTAGGGATATCTACTATGGCAATTCCCTCATGCAGCCTAGCAAGGTTTCATGTAATTTAGAAAGGTGATCTGAATAGAAAAATCTATCACGGAGATAGGTTCAATAAGTTTTTTCTTTTGTTTTCCTGAACAAATCTTCTTAAGACACCAGGGCTGCTATAAGCAAGTCAATATACAAGCTACCACTCTGCTTTATCTTATGTGCCCATTCTCACTTCTCCTCTTGGTTGCTTTACACTCTCTTATCACCATCTATTCTTTTTATAGGGTAATCCTCCAAGCCTTGGTGAGAGGCAGAATACTAAATTCCATTGTTTTTCCCACTATTGTAGGATACTAAGCACCACATTATTGGGATACCCCAACATAATTGGACGTGCCTCTTCCTAAAAATTCCTCCCTTTCCCTTTTGTCAAAAACTCCCAAACGAGGAAAAAGATAAATTCTTCTAGTGTTTTCATTCCTTTCATCTCCACCTAATTCCTCCAGGAATAGAACTCAAAATTGAATCGAAAAATAGTTTTTAACTGTCTATTACTGTCTAAAATTCTTCATTTGCATTGTTTGAGTTCATTTATACTCTTGTAGTTTAAAAATGTCAATAAGATACAATGAATCCAATTCTATTTGTTCTTTGTTTTTCTTTGTTTTGTGACTTCTGTTGGACCTAAAGACAATTTATGTTTCTAATATAGAATCACTCTGGTAATTGTCTCTTCTATCTTGGTCTTGCAACAATTTGAATTTGGCAGTATGCTCACTCGCTCATCTCCTATGATTCCTGATATTCCTTTTTCATACACATCGTTTTCTAACAGGCTCATTTACTTAAGGTATGGAAAATTCAAACAGTTGGTCAAACTTGAGAAATTATGCATACACAGGAAGACAATTGCTACTTCCACCTAAAAGTAACTTCCAGTGCATTTTTCCATCCAATGCCAGTTCGATTGTCGGCTCAAAATGTTTTCCAGAGCCTAATGGGGGACAAGTACACCATCAACGCACTTCATCGGCTAGCTTGCTGTTAGAGGAACAACCCTCTTGGCTTCAGGAACTCCTTGATGAGCCCGAGACACCTGTGCGCAGAGGTCATCAACGTTCATCAAGTGACTCTATCGCATGCTTGGATGGAGCAGCTAAGACATTTGGAGAAGATGGATACAAGTTCAAAAATATTTCTTCTGGAGCTTCTAGGGGATCTCCTAACTTTGATCATCATAAAGTTTTGTCACACGCTTCCTTTTATGCAAACTCAAGCACTTCTGGTACACAACAAAAGAGGGTGTGTGAATCATCCTTCACTTCTGTCACTTGCTCAAACGGCCTTTTGTCTACAAGTGATGGCATTAGTTCTCAAAACTCAGGATCATCATGCCCTCCACAGGAACCTAATGGCCTGCCATTTAAAGCCGTTGTAAAGAAACATGGAGCACATCTGGAAGGCTCTTCGATAAGAAGAGATTGCTTCCATCCTAATCCTTCAGCATCCAGGACAGATTCAAAACGTCCTAAGCAGTATGTGGTCCACTTAATTTGTTTCCAGAATCATTATCTTTTATTTTTCATGGTGCACAATACCAGTAACACCAGCTGTTGATCTACAATGACTTGTGCTGCCGTGCTAATATTTTGCTTCCTGATCCAATATGCTTAACCTCTATCTAACACTGTTCTTGATTCTAACCTGTTTAGAGGCTGCACTATTACTATTTGATTGTTAAAAACAATGCTTAAAATTGTGCATCCGGTTACAGAACAATTAGTCTTCAAAGTAGTTTTAGATCTAGTTTTGTAAAATTTAGAACTTTAAGTGCTTCTACTAACAATATAGTATGTACAAAATACAGGCAATTTACCCAACAATCATGGATGAGGAAACTTCAATATATAGATGAACTGGAAAGAAATGTCCAAGCTTTGCAGGAAAGTCTTTCCGAAACTAAAATCCTCAACCTTAGAATTGTCCAGTTGCTAGTATAAGATTTGACATTATCGGCCAATCTGATCTTACAGGCAGAAGGATATGAAGTTTCAGCTGCACTTGAATTTCTCGACCAGCAAATTCTTATTTTGGTCATGGAAAACAGGTCCCTCAAGCAACAGTTGGAAAGTTTATCTCGGGAGCAATTCATAAAACATTGTAAGTTCTTGTTAAAAGACAGAAACGTTTTGCTGCTTTACTTTGCTTCTTTCTATGTTGTTTTTATTGTATCATTCAAATGAATAGCATAAGTTTATGATTTTAAATGTTGCATCCTTGATACAATCTCATTTTTCTTTTTTGGAAAAACTTCACTTACCACCTCTGATCTTTCATCACTTTTGCAATCATATCCTTAAACTTTAAAAAGTGTCAATTTAGTGTATCCATCTTTCAATGTTTTTCAATTTCATCACTCCGTTACGATTTTCCGTTAAATCCTGTCAAAATTCTCAAAATACCTCTGTTTTTTCTTTTAAAAAATATAAATAAATAAATAAATCAAAGATTCAAGCATTGGTATACTAAATTTTGACACCCTCCGTTAGGATTTAACAAAAAATGCTAACGGATGGTTGAAATTTAAAAAAAAAAAAATGGAAAGATGAATATACTAAATTGATACTTTTTAAAGTTTAAGGGCATGATTGAAAAAGTGATGAAAAATCAAAGGTGATAAGTGAATTTTTCTCCCTTTTTTTTTTTTTTTTTTTTTTTTCCCTCCATATGTCTCCTTACCAATTTTTACAAGTCAGAAAATGGCCCTCTTTTGATATGGTTTTCATTGAAGTTATTTCAAATGATATTTGTCCCACCATCCTGAGGTGTCATTCATTCTTTCATGGACACTTTAAGACAATCCTTTTTCATTTGAGTAACTGAATCTAACTAGAACCTGGTTTTATGGTATCATTCGTATGCCCTGGGCTTGATGTTGGCACAGTGGAACATGATATGCTACAGAGAGAAATCGTAAGGCTTCGATGTTCGTACGACCAGCAGCAACAACAGCATCAACAGCAGCAGCAGCAGCAGCAGAAGCATTCTACTCATCGTTGAACCAAAAAGTAGAGATCTTGATTCCCAATTTGCTAACACCACTATATAACTTAAGGAAGTTGGTTCCAGATAAATGAGTTAGAAGCCTACCCTAAAAAAGATATTGATAAACAGAACTGATGCAAGAGCATCTAAAAGCCAAAGAAAAGATCGAAGATCCCTAGTCTATTTTATCCAGTCCATTAGCTATCTTTTATTATTATGTTATGCTTTATATCATATATTTTTTTAGTATTTTGAAGAGGTCATGTGACTAGCACGTGACATTTAATGAAGTTGGATGGTTAAGAGTTACTTGTTCTATGAAATCCCTAGGGTTAGGATTCTAGGGTTACTAAAGGCTATTATAAATAGCCCCTTTTGAGTCATTGTAGGCACTTTTCTTTTTCTTTTTCTTTTTCTTCTAATATATGAAATTTCATATATGAGTTCTTGGACTCTTTGGAGCCTGGAAATTGATATTTTATTGTTTCAACTTCAATCTTTTCTTCTTCTCTTTGTTGTAAAACTTGTTTACTACTTGAATTTCTTCTTAAAACAACTAAGATTTGAGATCTATCTCCTCTCCATCTCTGACACATCTGCCTGACTTCGCCTATAACATTTCAAAGGCAGAGGTTAGGCGGAAATAGTCTTTGTCGGAAAAGAGTCAAAGGTTTTCTGACTCTTCCGGCCATGGCAGAGGCGGAATGCGGAAACCTCAATACACACTCCTAGGTTTCCTTGTTAAGCCGATTGGTAAATCCCAAGTTTCCTTCTTTAGCTGATTCGTTTTCTTATCGACGTCTATTGATTCTTTAACACTCTCCCCCAAGTTGGAGGGGATATTCCAGCTTGCAAAGAAGGTTATGAATACAACGGTTTGTTCTACTGATACTCAAAACCATTATTGTTCTTGAGGGAATATGTAAGACACGTCATCATAATTCATACACCTGACACTTCCAAGACGCCCATATGGAACCTTCACTTACAAAATAAACACTAATAATAAATAATGAACAATGGAAAATAAAATTATGGAGCCTCAAATGACATTTTCATGACAAATTCCATGCTGGACCTATTGCCAATGCTACAAAGATTTGCTGGTCAGCCTACAATACTAATTCACAATTAAACACAAAAATTCTGTATTGCACCTATTTCTAACACCAGGAAAATTTGCTGGTCAGCCTACAGTGCTGAAGCACAATTATATACAAAGCTATACATACAATTTATTATTTCTGTTTTTTGATGAACTTAAGAGTTTTTATCTTTTTCTTCCACCTCAAAACTGCCATTTTCAGAGATCTCCGATTACGATATCTTTGTCGATCCTTCAACCAGCCACTATAATCCTTCCCTCGCTTGCACTCTATGAAATCTGCTAGATCATCATAATCAGATAATTTCCGGGAGCCTTCTAATACACAATTCAGGAAGATATTCCCATTGCAGGTTTCCACCGTTTCCTCCTCTGTTCCATCAATAGACTCCTTCATTTGATTAAGGATGGAGACATTCTGTGAAGCTTGTACTTGCTCGTTTTCCATTATTTGATGGAAGCTTCTGAGAGAATCAGAGGTAGAAAGAAAAAAGAAAAAAAGTTTTTGCCTTGAGAAAGAATAACAATATTGCCAAAGATCTATGCTTAATGACAGTGCTCCATTCTTGGTGAGGCTGATAAATACCAAGCAAGCATATCACATTGATTTTTTTCCACCCCACAAAACTGAGCTCTACTCGTTTCACAACATAGATTATTATTATTAGGACAAGGTATGTATCAATGCATTTGGATGTATCCTTTATTTTGACAATAGCATGTGTAGTAATATTTATTCCACTAGTACCTAACATTATGCTTAGTCGGCATAATTTCCCGGAAAAAACTTTCCAAAAAACTAGATGTGGTTAGTTCTTATTCTATTTGGAAACTCACATGTTTCTAGCATAGTATAAAATTTGCATGCTCCCAAACACTAGCCAAAATAATGGTTCGTCATAATATGTCCCAATTCAAAAGCATAAAGCAATCATTAAGACATTAGATGCATGAACTCGCTGCGATACATGCTCAACATGATTACCAAAAACCATGCTCATATGATGGAGACAATAGTCATGTACCTTAAGTGAAGCGTCTGAATCTTTCGAAATCTTGATGCAACTCTTCTACTAGATTTTTGGTCCACCAAGGGCTGCAACATTTGCCAAAAGCTTCAAGGAATGAAATACAATACCAAGTAACTTGATAAATTTATACCAGGAAAAAATGAAATTCACCTCTTGAACTTCATCATCAGATAATTTTGATGAAAAGGCTTCTAATCTGGTTGCAAGTAATGACCTTAGTGCTAACAAATCACCCTCTTCAAAGACAAATAGATTCATCAGTGCCATCATCACAGATATGCAGCCCTTCACTAAGAAATTAAGCCCACTATTAAAGCTTAGAGACAGTAAGCCTGAAAAGTGCAAAAGCATCCACTTGGACTCCTTATGCCTTGCGTTAGTTTTCATCATGTCACTCAAGAATCTTTGAACTGGTAGACAGATATTGAATTGTCGGAAACAGCAAATAATACCCACCATAAAATCATATTGCTTACATGAGGATGCATTTTCCAAGGTTTTCAGGCATCCTAAATTCCCACTATGCCTTAAACACCAAATAGCTTGCACCAATGAACTACTCAATAACTTCAAAATGGAAGCAAGAAGATAAATATCTTGGGAACTTGTCTCCCCCTTTTTATACAATACAGTATCACTAACATCATCTGAAAAAGCTCTAAGTATGATACAATCTAAGATTGATAAAATCTCGTCTCTGCATAATTCATCAACAACATGTTGATTCTCTTTCATATACAAAAGAGATCCAGCCACCAGGTCAGATTTTGTCCCAAAGAACATATTGTGCAAGTAAGAGTCCCACAAATCGTCTGATTTGGAAACTACGCGATCAATTTTATTTCTTGTAGCTTGCTGAATATAAGAGTCAAAAGTCGGCTGACTTCTCTCAAGCATACGCAGATTGGCAGAAGCTTTAGATCCGATGGGATTACCATCCATCTGCAAACTAGACATGTGTCTGGTGTACAAGAAGACGGACCTTTCAAATGCTGTAAGGTACCAATCCATAAGTCTAAGATCCGGCCTCAAATTCTTAGAAGCCATGCCAATACCAATGGCTTCAGATACCAATGAAATTACATGGGCCTGAAACATCTTTGGTGAAGAAAGCATGATGGGGTTGAGAAGCAATGATATGGCTGAAGTAAGGCTCAGTTCAGGAAATCTAAAACACTTGTCATGCTGCCAAACTAAACTGTTAAAGAAATTATCAAAAGCCTGCTCATCAGAAACCGATAGGACAAAATGAGCAGAAACCACCTCCAGCACACTTCCAATATCACAATGACTAAAATGGCACGTAAACAGCACTTCATTTTTGGAGGAAGTAACATCAACTAGCATAAGGTACTGTCTCAATGATCTACTTGTTAGAAGCTCGTCTGCCAAAACCTGAAGATAACATTTCCACGTTAAGTTGTGTATGGCTTCAACAAAGTTCTCATAAAAGAAGCTACCTGGACAGGAAGGTACAGAAACGTGGAAGGAAAAGAAAAAGATGAAAGCTTTAGATGAAGGATGCATATCTTGAAAACATTTTTTGCTTGAAACGATAACCCTCAATGTTCAGAATCAAGTGCGAACCACAAAGCTAGTAATGCAGATTTACAAGAAGCACAGAATGAGAACCAGGATATTTGCAATTAATTGGCATACAAGGAGGAAAAATATTATACTGAGCAAACTAGGAAGGTCGTAAATAGCAGCACTCAGAGCACCAGCAACACCAAGACATTGCTATCCACAATTCCACATATTAAAAGTATCAGCAGCCGATGAATAACGAAAATCAAATGAAATTCAATTTCTCAAATGCATCGTTCAAGCAATCAAACAATACCCTAATCCATCACGATACCTACAAATAATACTACCATGTACGTGCAGAGCAGCGAACCCTGATTCGAGGAATATGATATTTCGTGCTAAAATAATTCTCAACATGACAGGCACGCAAATGGATTAATGGAACAGAATCAAAATCAATATATTTTGATGTCTTTACAAACAATGGACCCAAGCAAAAACAATGTGAAGTTGGAATGCTAGACGATTACCTCGAGCAATTCACAAAGAAACGGTCGGCACGGATCAGAAGGCTCTAGAAAACACAGGGAAGCTGCGAAGTCCTCAGCTACGGAGGTCGTACAACCACCATCACCGCATTCAAGCGAAACCGACTTCTCGAAGCTAACACAACTCCTCCTCTTTCTCCTCTCACTCTCACTCTCACTCTCACAGTTTCCAATAGCGTCCAAAGAAATCAAAACCTTGACTATGAAAAGCAGAACCCGGCCTTTCTCCAACAACAAATTCTGGTCGCACGCAACCAAATTCAAGATCACCATACAACACCGCAAGAGCAGGGTTAGTTCTTCCACAACGCCGGTACGCATGTCTGTGCCCGAGTAGCTAAGTTCGTGTAAATCAGAGAAAAAACGCTTGAATCTGCGATCGAGTTCTTCGAATAAAATGTCCGAGAGTTTATGCACGTCTCTGAAATCCGCTTCAGAAGAATTAGACCGATAAAACGGTTCGGTTAAGGACAGGTGGAGCAGTAGGGAGTAGATGGCTTTCGTTAGTGGCGGCTTCAGATCCTGAAATTCAAGAAAGTGAAAAAGGCAAAAAAAGGGAAAATGTAAGTAATACAAGAGTTAGGAACTAACTGTATAGAAAATTGAAAATTTGTAGCACCTCTGGGGATTGAATTGCGGAAATTAGGGCTCGGAGAGAAGGACGAGATAGGGTTTGTTTGGAGGGCGTAGAGTGATACTTCTTGATTCTTGTGATACGCATCGCTGGAACGCACACAGAATCTAACCTAATCTAATAGATACGCTATTTTGATTACAACGGGTAGAGATGTGTTTGGCTGGAGGAGTTTTGATTTTCTAGGCGGGAAAAACTCAGAGAAAGAGAGACGCATTGCTGACGAAAGATCGGACATCGGATTTTTTTTTCTTCTTTAAAGTGGACATCGGATTGAAAAATGCTATTTACAACTCCCTTGACGACTTGACGTGCTAGTCGTTGTATCTTTATTTTTTTAAATTATTT
This sequence comes from Alnus rubra, assembly GCA_028654335.1. Taxonomy (NCBI): domain Eukaryota; kingdom Viridiplantae; phylum Streptophyta; class Magnoliopsida; order Fagales; family Betulaceae; genus Alnus; species Alnus rubra. The sequence goes on along the minus strand of JAJPGS010001067.1, from coordinate 2,533,631 downwards.
ATTCAAATTTAAAAGAATTTAAACAAATGAATTATAAGAGACCATTTATAAAATTTATTTTGATAAGTAGTTGAGCAAGTGATTGTATAAGATCATTTATAAAACACATCTAACTAGATACGTGGGTGAACATGTGATTGTAAGAGACCATTTATAGAACCCACCTGACTAGATAAGTGGTTGAGAAACCTGATTTTTATTTAGTCAGGTAAGTCCTATAAATAATCTCTCGCAATCACTTATCATAATTCTCTTAAATTCTAGTAGATAATTTAAGATGATCATAATCCATCGTCGGCAGTAAGCACCGAGCATTTTACGAGCTATCCTTACCCTTTTTTAAAAAATAATAATAATAATAATAATAAAGATATAAAAAAAAAAAAAAAAAAAAAAAAAAAAAAAAAAAACCTTTTGAGAATGATCGAAACACCTTTATTTTTTTCATATATACTTATATAATTTTTTGTTTTTATATTTTTTTTATTGTAATTAACACGCATCGCAATATGATTATTGTTGGCATAACATTCTAATGATTTCCATCAAAAATTTGGATGAAAGTTCAATGCTTAACTATTTGTTAATGTTTCTTACTACATGAAGCTTTCGGTCACTTTTTATATTACATAAAGCTATTTACAAATAAATGAAATTCTATTGAGTGATTTTACATTTTTCCAAAAAAAAAAAATTACCCAACCTCTCCCATTACCTGTGGATGATTGACATCCACCAATTGAACTTTTGGGGTAGTTACACTACTCTTGAAACCCCTACGAACGGCCACCCCAAGGGGCTTCGAAAGTGGTCGCACTCGCCTTTAAACCCATCGAGAAGTTGTACCACTCACAGTAAGTCATCTGGTGGCCGTTACCACCAAATCGTGTGGTGGAGTGACACCGACTAAGATGAAAAGGGTTTCAAGTTTTTTTCTTAACCTGGTTGTGTCACTTCATGGCACTTTAATTATAACCCTGTTACAAAAGTTATAAGACTCTGTTTGTTTTGATCTAAAACATTTTTTAGAGATGGTTTTTCTTATTTTTCAATGTTTGGTATATTTGAAAATCTTAGTCAAATCACAAATATTTTTCGGTTAACATAAAAAAACCTTGTTTAAGTTGCATAAAATAGTTTATTTTTTTATTTTCATAAACTATTTTTTGAATTTAAACTTTTCCTTCTCACAATTCATTTTTTGCTGTCGTCGGAGGTTGCCAGCCGTTGGAAGCCATCCGCTTCTAACTTCCTTTTGCCACTCGGGTTCAATATTGTAATGACTGGGGACTTTTTTAATTTGTTCAATAAAGTTCATTGGTAAAAATAAATAAATAAATAAATAGATTATAACAATCAAATATACAGAACAACACGTACATATAAAGGTCCCAATTACACGTAAAATTATGTTTAATTAGCTATACATATTTTATGATTAGCAACAAATTGAAGCCTTCAATGTACCGAGAGGTGGCTAGCTAGTAAATAGTAATAGTAAAAGCTATTTTTTACGAGTTTAGTAGTACGGTGCTTTAAAGAGAAGCACGTAAATGAAGCAACAAATGGCAAAAAGAATAACGAAAACATCAAAGCTGAGGGCTGTGATTGCTTGATCACTGAGCTCCATGTTCGTTCCCACAAACCGATCAACCGGTTCCGGCATGGGTGTATAGTTCCTTAGCTCTTGCTCGTAAGGATCCTCCAGTTTCACCCTCATTTTCTCGGCTTGGCGGCTTGCAGCCTCCTGAGCAAGCGTCCAATCATAGAACCTACGGCTTTCTTCGTCGCACAACACGTCGTACACTTCTCTCAGCTTCATAAACTTCTCCGAAGCAGCTTTTAGGGGGAGAGAGGTTGTGTCTGGATGGTACTCTTTTGATAATCTCCGGTAAGCGCCCTTGATCTCTTCCATATCTGCATCTACTCGTACTCCTAAGAACCTGATATTTAATCCCAACAAGAAAGGAATTCTGTAGTTAATTAATTCGATCTGTTGCATCTTGTGATTAATTCATGAGTATCCAATATGGACCTTATAAAGCATACAGATATTCACAGTCTAAGTCTAACGAGCTGTTTAAGTACGATCTTAACTATATGTGTATAAGTTTTTGGTGCATGCATTTTCCTTTCAAGTCAGTTTTTAAAAGCGAGTTTTATATAAAATTTGTATCATTCGCTCCGCAGCTGATGTCCGTGGCAACCTACTTTATTGACACTAACAAGTAACAGGAACAGAAGAGGAGGACCAATATAGGCCATGGCCCCCCAATTCTTAAGAGCAACAAACTTTTAAGGTAAAAATAAAAATAAATAAATAGCTTATTGACCCCTACCAACAAATTTTTTTGGTCATAACCCTTTCCTATAATAGTTTTTGGCTCCGTCCCTGGACACTAATCCACTAACCTGATGATAGTCATTTCTTTTTTGGCAGCCACTCATCTATCGGTATATATTCAATGACTTAATATCATGCTTATATATAACAACAGTACATTTTAATCCAGTATGTAAGTCATCTATTAATCCATGACTCAACCAGAAAGTCTTAACTCATTTGATTTCTTAGTCGACAAATTCTGTCTAATCCCATATTTGATTAAGGTGACTGTGTTTGATACAGTGATACTAAATTAAATGATACAAACTTTGAATAGAATATACTTTTAAAAATCGGCTTGGAAATGGATGATGTTTAAAAACTTATATACAATTAATTAAAATTGTATTTAAGCCATATAAAAAGCTTATATATAATCGTAACAATTTTATAGCAGCAATAAATATAAAAACATTAACATAGAAGAACGCGAAGAAAGCGCGCAGCTGTTGAAGTTGTCAAAGCTGCGCGACAAAATTAAATAACAAAAGCAGAGACTCACTGGTAATGAGAATCAGATTGGTCGTTGAGCAAATCAGCAAACTTGTCACCCATGACACTCTGCTCGTCTTGTTCATTGAGCTTTTGTTGTGTTGACTGCCGAGAGGTAGTGCTTCCTCCAATCCAACCTTCATCCCCGGTACCGGAATGGAGTCTTGGATTGACCTCTCCCGGTGGTGGTCTTGGGCGTTTGCGTGGGCCTTGTGATGCAAAGACGCGCAGACCGTCACGGTTTCTTGTTCTCGCTTTTCCTATTGTTGGGCGGTCTTCTCGTAGATGACCGCCGTTTTGGCCTCTGCGTAGGAGAGAGTATAAAGCCTGAGGAGCTGTTGCGGAGGCCATGGGTGGGAAACCAAAACGGTCAGGTTTTTAGAAGTGGAGTAGACGAGCTCTTGTGACCGCTTGTTTCTATGGTCGGGATTTTATTTATTTATTTATTTATTTTTCTTTTTATAGATTTCTATGGTCGGGATTTGATACCAAGAAAAAGAGAAGGTTGATATTCATTTTCATGAGAATACTCACTACTGATCACTAGAATGTGTGTTTTTTTTTAAAAAATTGTCTTTTATTATTTATTTATTTTCATTTTTCTATTTTTGTTTCTATTTCCTTCTTCCTGTAAGGACCTTAAAAAGAAATACAAAAAAGGTACAAGTATCGATAAAATTATAAAAAGTACAACTAAATAAGAATTTAGAGCAAAATAACTACAAAATTTAGATCAAACAGGCAAATGATGTATATGAGTGATTTGCATTAGTTTTCCTAATACAAATTTATAAAAATTGAGTAACACCTTTAGCCAATTTTTTTTTTCTTTTTTGGGGTCAAGGAAAAGTACATTCAAGGTGGTAAAGTAAGAGTTCATTTGAATTTGTGATTTCAAAACGTGCAATTTGAAAATATAATTTTAGAAAATAAAATTAGACGTTTAATAAAATTTGTAATTTAACCTTCAAAATCGTCAATTTTAAAATACGCATCCATTTTCCTATGATTTGAAATCTCAAATCTTTATATATTTTCAAATTGCAACTTTTTAAAAGTGCACTTCCAAATGACTTATTTTTTACTATTTGTTTCAAAATCATGTTTTTAATCTATAAAATTGCAGTGCTAGACATACTCTAAAAACGATGTAAGAATTCGAGTGAATCAAGTGATCTTTAAAAGTGTCTCGTTGTATAAATTATCGTGCACGTGCTTTAGCTAAATTAATCGTTTCTCATTTTGTATTTGAAAGCATTCTCATAATTTTTTTCATTATCTCTTCCATTCAGATCAAGAATGAGAAAGTTTATCTCTTGTAACCTTTTTTTTCTTACTCAAACTTTTTTTTAAAAATAAAAAAATAATAAAAATAAAAAATAAAAAAAAAAAAGGAAGAAGAAGAAGAAGTGATCTTTGACACGCTCGTGAAACAAGTAATGACAATGACTTTAGACAAAAACGCATGCAAAATAAAAGTGTCTTGTAAACAAATTTGTGGACAAGGAAGGTTTCTTTTAGCAGCATTCTGATTTCTGAGCCTTCTTAAGCTGCTCCTAAGAACAAACGGAGGAGACGAGGAGAGGCCCAAAAAGCATTTCAAGCTGAGGCCCATCTCAACTTTTAGCCACGCTACTAAGCTCGTTCCTAACTTTCTACCGAGTGAAGCCCAAAACTAAAAGATAAAAATACCTTTAAAAATTCTCAAAAAAAAAAAAAAAAAAAAGACAATTACATTTATAAATTCAAAATATATATATATAAAATAAAAAACGACGGTCCATGGTCCACGGCCACTGCCGTGGGCCCGTGGGTCACCAATTCTTTTTTTTTTTTCCTAAATTTTTTATAAGATTATTTTTGCCATTTTTCGTACATATAGAAATACATTGCAATTTTCTTATAGTTTTGGGAGGCCCAGTCAAGGCTTTGAAGATTTGGGTAGACAAATCTTACGCTTAAATTCTTTAATAGTCACCAACCTAATAGAGTTCAGGAAGGGCAAACCAAGCTAAGGCATTGTTCTATGCCTAACAAGCATGTGCACATAGTGGCAAAGCTAGAAATTGATCTAAGGGTGTGGAAATCATACGTTCGTCTTAAAAAACAGGATTATAAGTACATTCAATGGACTAATTAAAATAGGTTTCCTCTGTTTCTATAGGATCCCGACCTTTAATTTGGATTAAGTTTACTCTAATTGGTATAAGTGGTGGAATTAACTCCAAGTATTAGGAGATAGAATTTTGAACTTTTAAGAAATTCATGTGTTGCTCGAACGTTTGAAGTTTGATCTAGAAAGCTCAATGTTGGATCTCGAACGTTCGAAGTTGAATTTCAAACTTTTAATGTCTGGCTGAAGGTTTTTTTAAGACACCTCAATCTTTTAGACGCACATTGGAGGCTTATAAATAGGGACCTTCCAACCCTTAAAAACAATTTTCAATCTTTTGAGCTGAGAGAACCTTAGAGTGAGAGAGAGATAGAGTACGTTTAGACAAAAAATGAGCTTTCTTGTAGTTCTATCTCTCAAGAGGAGGTAATTCTCTTAACTTAAGTTCGATTAATTTGTTTGGAGTGTTAGCATGCTATCCCACTTATTAGCTTCTGTTAATTTTGTTTATGAGGCTTAGACAACCTTAGCTTGTAAATATAGGTTTTGGGTTTAACATGGTAGGGTTGTTATGTTTAAGACAAGATTAATATTGTTTAACCACTTAATTATGTTAGACGTACTTTGTTGTGCATAGAGGTGTTATTGTGGATTTGGACAGTGTTAAGTGTCTTAAAAAGAGCCTTAAATCGTATTAAATTAGGAAAAGTTTGGATCTTTGTTAAAAATTGAGATTCTGCTCGATTACTGAATGTTCAGTAAGGTTAATGAAAAAAAAATTATGAAAAGCCTTTTGCTTTTTTATATTAGTTTTTCCTTTTAGACCAGAGTTCGGTAATTACTTGTACCTACTAGTCATAGTATGTATATTGTGAAGAAGACTACTTGACTTTTCTTTTTTTTCTTTTTCTTTTTTCAATCTAAAAATGAGATTCGAGCGGTATGATTATGTCATTATTTTCATATTAAAATGTCATAGAATGTATTAATAGTTTTTTATTCGAATAGAATCAAATTTGACTAGATACTAAAAACATAACATAGGATAAGTGAATGGAAAATATAAAGTAAAGTATAAATGAAGGGAACAATGGATTCTAGGAGGGTTTATTCGTCATAAGGTTACCAAACGTTTGATGGTTAGACTGAATGACCATTTTGCCCCTAGTGCCAAGACATATGGGTATTTTTGTCTAGATCAGAGTAGATCCTTTAACATATTTGGAGATTAGAGGTTGTCTAGGTGATTATTCGATGGAAAACCACAACCAATGTGAGTAAAACTCACACGGATACTTGTTATTTAAATTTTTTACATGACATTATTATTATTTTGTATCAAATGTGCATGTTTACAACTCACATGAAATACATTTTAGAATGATATGAACTCCACTCTTGTAAAATTGATTGATGAATAATGAAAAAAGATGAAATATGTGAATTTTGTAAATACATGCATTTAAAAGACTATGAAGAATTGCATCATATGACATGGTACACCATGTAACAAGATAACGATCATAAGCTATTATTATAAAAGTTAGCCATCTGGTTAAAGAGATTTACATTTATTGTTTAGCATTGAATTAATTAGTTTTATAGGTGACTGACACACCATGCACGCATGTAGTCACAACTATAACATTGTTAGTCGTGTGGATCACTTGGGGTCGGACTTGGCCAAGCTACTAATAATGATGGTACATGGTAATATTTGGGCATCGGTATTGTACTATATGTCCCTTGAGACACTGAAAACCATAGCAAGAAGAGGTTAAAGGCTTGGATAGACCATACAGAGTTAAAACATGACATGTTCACTTTAATCTTGTGTATTGTACTCACTAAATTATAGACTTGCGCTTGTATCTTTCTACCTGTAAAACATGTTCTGTTTTATAGTCAGCCTAATTGGTGATGACGAAATCGAAGGGGAACGAACCATTTTTTCCTGTTGAACCCGGGATTGTCAGACCTTTTGATGACGGAAAGAATTCAAGAAATTGAGTACTTTCTAGACTTGTGTTTATTTTATTCGGTGTGTCTAGAATGAGGGCCCTCGAATTGATCTATGTTATAACTTGATGTTTTTAGTTTTACTCTTGTATTTATCTATGGTGGAATGATTAGTTACTATCTTTTTGTACGACAAGTGAGAAGTCTTTTCGATGTATGCTCTCTTATGAGAGTGCAATGTTTCACTGTGTTTTCATTTTGGAGTGACATGTGATGAAATAAATTAGTAGTTAATTTTTCTCATGGCGTTATAGTTTCAAACTATAGCAGCTTCCAATTTTTTTTAAGAAATTCAGAAAATAATCGGATGATTGCCACATCCAATCTCACTTTGCTCTTATAAAAATACAATAATACATATTATCTTATTTTCGAACGATAGAAGTCACTCTTCTATCATTCTTGTGTTCATCAAAGAATAATGTGTTTTTTAAAATCACCACTTGATCAAAATTTAATAGTGATCAATCACAAGCTCAATAATTATTTTAAAAGCCACATCATTTTTTTAAAAGAAACAAAAATGATAAAATAGTGACTTGTAGTTCAAGCACTGCTCCTATTCTTAAGACTGTGGACCAAAATAAAAGAGTAATGTTTACTACACAACTTTTGCATAACTCTAATTATTTTTTTTTATGAATAATCATTGGATTTGTTTTCTTACCTGTGCCATAAGTATTCAATAGTTGATATTTAAAAAAATTGTTAGAATTGTGAAAAAAAAAAAAAAAAACATTACTCAAAATAAAAATATCCCCGTAAGACAACAAGATTTAATGCGGTTCCAGAAACATTCAACTAACTCTCACATGCAAACCGTACCACACCCATTGCTCTCCATACAAGAAAACCACCTTAAACGGAAAGCCACCAAATCCTTAGGGAACAAGCTGATGAATACTAACAAAATTAGCAAGAAAATTAAACACTTCTTTCTCGCCAACAAAACTCAATTAATTAAGTAATCAAGTCAAAATAGGAATTTGAAGCAGATTCTTCAACATGTCTCCCCTTGACTCATATCATATGTATAATGATCAAACTAATCTTTCTTTTTAATTTTATCACGTACAACAATCCCTCACACACAAAAAATAAATAAATAAAATTCAAATTAATTCCAAGTATTTCTTTTTCTGGCATGCCACGATGGTTTCCTAGCTTCCTTCCAAACAGCATTCTGGTTGGAACGAGGGCTAGCTAGCTTTCTTGATACCAGCTCATGAGGAACAATATTCATGCATTGGCATGGCTAGTTGAATATGACTTTTAGCCATTGCCATTACATATACATTTATATACATTCATGATACCAAAGTCAAGCAGACGTCATTTTGCCATGCATCCTTGACAGCAATTCTATCTAATCTGTGTTTTTTTGCCTACGTAATATTTTTATCAGATTCCTTATCGCTTCAGTTTCAGACCATGCAAAAGCTAAAATGATAGTCGATCTTTTTGGTCCAATCAACCAAGTCTTCAGAAAACAATGCCCATATTTTCCCTAAAAATGTTAGAATTAAACCATATATCAATGTTGGATAATCAAAAGTTAAAAACCCACGAATATGTTTTCCTGTAAACCTCCGAAATCCGAATGCTACGATCTCTTCAAGCAAGAAGCCCATTTCCAATATTAGTATTCATCACACACTGAAAAGATACAACCCAATAGATTTTGACAAGCACTGGCTCTTCTCATTTGCTCATTTAGCCCTAAATCAGATTCAAAAACTAAAAATTAGTTTAAAAAAGAAAGAAGAAAATAAAGTAATTATAGAAAAATAAAAGGTGCAATTAGACTCCAACAGGCTGTGGTGCCGGAGGCGACTGTTGCGCGTCTTCTTTGCGGCGGTGAGCATTCTTGTTGTTGTGCATCCACACTTTGAGCACGTTGCGCTTGACGCCGACCTCGGAGCAGAACTGGTTGAGCTCCACGTCATCGTGCCTCTGAATCCTCCACCCGATCCTCTCCGCAAACTCCAGCATCCTATCCTTCTGCTCCTGTGTGAACTTCGTCCTGAACCTCTTCACACTGGCCGTCGGCCCCACTCTCTCCGGCGTCTCCGACCGTCGATCCCCACCACTGCCACCATAATGATGATGGCGATAGGCCACGGCGGGCCCCGCATTGTACAACAACATCGTCGTCGGCAGCCGAGGAGAGTGTACTTCCCTCCGGTGGAAGTTCCGATGGCAACCACAGGCGGCGCACGTGAGCGACTCGCGCGGGTCTCCTCCGCCGCTTGGCATGAACTCGCCGCAGCCATCGCTGGCGTGGCCGCCCATGGAAGCCGCGTGGTTCCGCATGCACTCTTTGTACTTCCCAACGGTCTTGACGGTCGCCTTGGGGTTCATCACCACCGGTCCACCTTCTTTGTCGAACCGGCGAGCGGCCTTGTCCTCCTCCACGACGTCGTCGTCGTTGTTCTCCTTCCCATTCTCGCACTTGGCTACGTGTTTGTAGGGTATCACGCTTAAGTCCATGAAAAATAAAAGGGCAAGAGTTTGGGTCGGTTGGTTTAAGATAATGGGAGGGATTAGGAGAGGAGGATGTTGCGTCGTGCTAATGCGGAGAATTGGGACAAGAATTTAGGGGAAGCATTTGGTTTGTTTTTTAAGAATGGAGAAATTCCCAGGTTGCAGTTGTCACACTCTTGAGATATTATGAGGCGTGAAACATATTTAAGACAAGCATGACGACAGGTGAAGAAGGAGAAGTTAAGCCAGAGAGAAAGTAACGTACACGTGTCTGTTCCGGCCGGTTTTTCTCTTATATATTACCTCGTAATATTTGTCCGATTTGCTTTTACATTTTCTGTTATACTACCATTATATTATAGAAGGTGTATTAAGCTTTATTGTTTACTGGGTCTAATCGTATAATACATATAGGTTTAAAAATCTAAAAAAAAAAAAAAACTGGTTTAATTAATGAAAAATATTTAGGGCATTACAATTTTTACTATAATTTTCATACAAATTTGATGGATGAAATGATCAAACTCATAAATACCCATGTGAAGAGTAAAGTGCATGTAAAAATACTTAAACTATCATGTCAACTTTGCAAAAGACTTGTAGTAAAAGCTTACGCAGTATTTATAACAATACTCTCAATAGAATTTATTGCCTTTGTTTTGGTGGATTCTTCATAATTTGCTCTTGAATATTCACCATATATATATATATATATATATATATAAGATTAAGTGTACAAGAAAGGTTATATGATTGGATGAAGTTTTCAAACCTTGTTGATAAAATTGGTATGAATGGCAAATTTTGGAAACTTGGAAGGGAGGAGAAGACCCTGAGCAACTTAGCTAAGAAAAAAAGGGTGCAGCGCTGTCCTTGTCTATATTGGAAAAGTTCATATTTGATTATGGAAGAACTGAATTTGTTAATAGTGGATCTTAATTACCATTTTACCATAAGGTAAATATGCAAAAGAATGATTTAATATGAGTTGTTTGCATGGTAAATATAGGACATTAAAATAAACTAAAATGCCTGCATATATATATATATATATATAGTCCAATTAAATTCTTAAAACCTTATGGCATGTTTGGGTACCCTTGATTTTTCAAATATTTTTGAAAAACTATTTTTTAACATTAAAATTCTACTCAAATTTGACATAATTTTTTTTAGTTTTGTCTCGGGTGTTTTAAATTGTCCAAACAAAATTTTAAAAAGTTACGAATATCGATATTTACAATTTTTCAAAAAATTATACACTCAAATGAGCCCTTACATTTCAAATGCCTAAAATCATATTAATATAATCATGAAAAGTCAAAAATAATACTTCATCAACATTATTTTTAAATGTTAAGAAATTACTTAAGAGGTTGCACTTCATTTTAAGGGTGAGAGAATATATTCACTATATATTTTAACCATGAACAATATTAAAAAGAAAAAAGAAAAAAGAACAATATATTCAAACTCAATTCAAATGCAAACCATTGATCATTTGATTAAATTTTCTTTCAAAATTGAATGTCATCAAGATGTAAGAAACGAACACATGCATGAATCCATTCAAGTTAAGTCATTTATTAAGTTTTAGGAAAATGAGTCGCTACTAGCCATGTTTTTTGTAGCATTCTCAATATCTCTCATATTCTCTATTTCATACCGATCCAAAGTATTAAAGACCCTCTTTTGTAATTTCTTTTCCTATTTATTTATTTTTTTTTAAAAAGAAGTCACTCTTTAATGTTTCAACATTAAACTCGTAGCTTGCTTCTATATATATTAAACTCCTACAAAAAGTCAAAAGAGAGAAAAGAAAAATGGTGTCCGGCCAGCACTTGCCTAGTTAAAGGTTATTTTGACTAACTGGTTGGAATGCAAATTTGAGTAAATTTTTTCCAAAATTTGGTGAGTGGTAACAACATACAAAAAATAATATTAAATACAATAATAAAAGTGAGTGCTTCAATAAAAATAAAAAATAATATATATATATATATATATATATATATATATATATGAACAAAAAAATAAATAATTGTTTAGAGACGTGTTATATACATCTCTTATAGATTTTTCATACATTTGATTTTAAATCAATATTTACAATGTAAAAATAAAAATATTATTAGTCGATTTTTTTTTTACACAAATTGGGTGGTTAAAAGTTTCCACCGGCTCGTGCCGGTGTGTACAGTGGGTCATGAAGTTGGACGCAAAACCAAGACGCGATTACGGAAACCTGATCGCAAGGAATTCCACACAATTACACAAACGAATTTTAGTACTATTGAGAGTCCCACGTGGCCGTACCCAATTGGCCCTATCAGCACAGCTGCGCTCGTGAAAGGTCGACGTCTCATTATCAATGAGAGGGACCCACCACGTGGGTTCTGATAAACTGATCAGAGGATCCAACGGCTGAGATGCTGAGCGAAGCGCTGACGAGATCTTTCACTGTATGGGCACATATATAAAATCCTTGATTAGGCATATTTTTCCCGCACGTCACGCCTTTTCCCGCCATGCTGCCGTGGGGTCCACATAAAAATGTCAGAGAGAGAGAGAGAGAGAGAGAGAGAGATAGGCGTGGCTTCCAAGGTAACAGAAGCCCACCCCACCACCGTCCAGGAGGGGGGGTTCTCTTCCTCTGCTTACTGAAACATCGATCCCTCTGCAACACGTAATAATTTCGTAATTCCTTTTCGTATACTTGCTTATGGAAAAAGCATTTCTACATGCTGTTGTTCGTACATTAATTTTTTTAAAAAAAAAAATTATTTGATTAAAAATATTGAAATGAGAAAATTTAGATTATCTAATATTTTTCAAAAACTCTTTAATCAAATTATCATATTTTTTTTTTTTTTAAAAAAAAAAGCCAATTTTTACTTACCTATAAACACTTTTCAGAATTAAAAACAAAAAATACTCACTAAAATACATTAACAAGCATACTAATCTAATAATTATATATCTAGTCATGAAAATTAAGGTGAAGTAGTGATGTAAATAAAGAAAGGAAGCCTCATGATAGTCCCAAGCATCTTTAGCAACCAAGACACTCAAAGTTCTGACCTGAATAATGCCGTACGTACTTGTTGTATAGGAAATGGGGAGAATTAAAATGTATTGCTGACTTATGAGGAACTGCCCAGTGCCATCGATCATAAGCCTAAAGCTAGCTGCTAATGGGCTAACAATAAAAAAAATATGCTACCCATATTGAATTTCGAATTCAATAGTAATTCATTTAAAATATATTTAATAATAATTTTTAGTACAACGTCATAGAGTGTGACATAAGATTGCATTTGAGCTGAGTTTAAGACCATCGAATTCGGTTAGAATACATAGAATTAAGGCTCATACTCAAGCCAAATTTTAAAGGATTGTTCAAATTTGTCTAGTGAAGAGTCTAACCGAGTTCTAGCTAACTTAACAAGCTGAGCTTCCAATGCGGCTCAAGCTCAATTAAAAATTTATAATAATTTTTATTTTAAAATATATATATATATATATTAAAACTCAGTACAATTTTAACTTTGATCTATATTTCACTTTCTTAAAACATTTGTAATATTACACATATTATGTTTATTATATTAATATTTATACGTTATAATTATAGAATCTTATATTTATAAAACTTATATATATATATATATATATATATATATATATATATATATATATATATATATATATATGAAAATGTAATCAGCTTATATTGGGTTACTATTATTATTTTTAGGACGTAAGTTGTACTCTGACTTAAAAAACCAAAAAAGGCAATGGTGTTTCTTTGTCCCTGCTAATTTGTCTGTCTTGTTATGGCTGTGAAATGAGGAACGTATATATGCACTATGCAGATTAAAGAAAGAGGCTGTCCCCATTAGAGGACCTCTTGCTGGCCTTTTACAGAGTACTGTCTTTGGTCTTTTCGGAAGCAAAGTTCATCTTTTCTCCTGTACGATGGATTTCTTAAGGATCCTCTTATTCTTTTCCTTTTTTTTTTAATTTTTTTTTTATTTTTATCGATTATTCTTGGAGTTGAATTATTGTTACAACAACTTGAATTTGATTGGTACTTCACACTCATAATTTCATAAAAAAGTGGGACAACGAGTTTGTCTTTTTATTTTGGAAAAAATATATAAATTCGCTTCAAATTATCACACAATTATCAAGGTATTCTTAAATTATCAATTGTGTCAATATCTCTCGTAATAATAAAAATATTCTTCATAAAATTATAAAAATTATATAAAAACAAAACAAAAAATATTTTTTAAAAAAAATTAGAAAGGAAAAAAAAATGAAAAAATAAAAATAAAAACCAAGGTTTATCTTCTTTTTTTTTTTAATGAATTTTTAAGATTTTGTTTTATATTGACATTTTTTTATATTTTAGGGGGACATTGACACAATTGATAGTTTGAGGGGCACATTCACAATTGTGCGATAATTTGAGGGGTACGTGTACTTTTCCCTTTTATTTTTGATTGGAAAAGTAACAATTTATGACTTCAATTTTAGATAATGCTTAATGGTAGTGTACAGAAGATCTCTTAAAAATTTTCTAATGGTCTCGATTTAATTTATCTTTTCTTTTCTTTTTTAAAACAATTGAAATTAAATTTGAACAATTAAAAAAATTACAATTATATTTGACAGCACCTAAGCCAAATAATTTGATATATATTACTGACTGTTATAGAAATAAATCTCTAGTAACGGTAACCATTTAGGATAAAAAATAATTTATTTTTAGAGTAACGTTACGCTTACAATTATTTTACAACTTGTTGATTGTCAACAAATTGTAAAACAGTTATAAAAGAGTTGTAAGTCTGGAGTTCTTATTTTTATTTTTATATAGAGAAATGCTAAAAAATACACCTGATCTCACTCGGTTGACGTGACAGTATTTATCAACTCATAATTTTGTTTTTAACAAAAGACAATCCAAAAGTTGATGAACGCTATCACATTAACCCAGTAAAACAAAATAAAAACGAGACAAGAATGTAATTTTTAACATTATTCTTTCGTATAATAAGCACGTGTTGATTAGAGCATTCTCAAAAATCTCATCAAATTTTACTAACCAAAAATAAAATAGCTAAAAATCACATTTTTCCTATTTTAGCTATCCACTTTTTTAAAGCACTCCCAAAAGCTTTATCATTTTATCTATTCACTTTCTCTATTCCGGTTAAATATTCCTTTTAAAAATATTTCTTTATTATTTATCTAACATTTATATTTTTGAATGTTTATATTGTTCTAACGCTCATATTTTTGAATATAAATTTTATTCTAACGGTCATATTTTTAAAAAAATTTCATTTTCCTTATGGCCATATTTTTAATATTTATCTTATCATAACGGTCATATTTTCTAATATTTTTATTTTCCTAACCATCGTGTATAAATATATATATTTTTTCTAAAGGTCATATTTTTCAAAAAAATAAATGTCATGTTTTCAATATAAATGTTGAGAAGCAGAATGTGAAAAATAAATGTTTGTTTTGAGTGTGAAAAAAAAAAATTAAGAAAGGGAGAGAAAATTTATTATATTTTATTCTTTTGGTAAATAAACAGTACTCTCCAAAATAATTTTTGTAGTTTTTAATGATTTAGCTCACAAAATAACTAAAAATGTTATAATTTAATAGTTTTAAAATTGAAAATGGTCTTGGTTAACAAAGTTTGTAACAGGATGGAAGGAGAAGAGGGTAATTATAATAGTTTGACAAAATAGTTAGTGGGTCGTCACCTGCAAAACCCTCCTACATTATTGATTGGCCTTTATTTTATACAGTTTTCAAAGACGAATCATTACAAGCCTGAAGCCTGAAGCCTGGTGAAATAATTCTGTGAAACAATGGTGTAAACTGTAGTTCACATCCATCTTTGATTCACTGTTTTGGGAGAAGTGAATGGTAAAAAGGAATTCTTTTCTTTTTACTTTCTTCTTTTGATCATTCCTGCGTAGGCCTTATTTGAGAAAATCACCAAAAATGAATTTTTTATTTCTTTTTGGATTCTGAAAAAATCACCAAAAATGAATTTAGAAATGGTCTTTTGGATGTTGCGTAAGACCCAAAGTGAACCCACACATATAACGTAAATTCAAAGTAAACCCACAAAGCATGAAAAAGAAAGGATTAATCAATCTCAAGTTTTAATTTCTTTCTGAATTTAAAATAATCAAGAAATGAGTGTCGTACCAGTAATGTTAATGTTTTCTTCATGCCTTTTATAAATTAAAAATAAATAAATGTTCTCTTCATATGTCGGCAGAAATGCTTAAGTGGACTTTACGATAGCACTCCTCGACTTTATTTATTATTATATGGTCAAAACAAATTTCAAATAAAAATACAAAAAAAATACTTTAAAAAAAAAAAACATTTAAAAACATAAGTTTGTAGTAAAAATTGTACTTATTTGGTGAAATAATTATAGCGGTAAAAATTGTAATAAATTCTTGAGTACCATTTTCTTGGAAGCGGATTATCAAGAGTGAGTTCTACTCATAATTTATATTAATCTATGTCCTTTGATACTTTTAAATATAAGTTTCTTCTGCAAAAAAAGCATAAAAGTTATAGGCTGATAGCTGTAGGTTAGGTGGAGTTGATATTAAAAAATATAATATATTAAAAAAAAAAATCCTACTTCAAAACAACCCTTAACCTTAGCCGCCCTCTAACGCCCGTTCCCCTATCACTGCTGCTACCCACCTGCCGTCGCGCGGTCAACACTGGCATTTCTAGTGTTTTTTTATTATTTTTACTTTTTCAAGTTTTCTTGTGGATTCTTTTTTTTGATTACTCTCTTCAACCCCTACTTTCTGTACACACACAAGATATTCCCGTTCCGCTGGGAAGATGTTATGATTCTCGGTACAAAAACCATCGCTTATTAGTGTCTCTGTTTTTCATATGTGAATAATCTTAGCAGCTAACACCATGTGATGACCGGCAGTATCTCCGCTTAGGGCGGTGACAGAGGCAGATTGGAGTTAAAACAGACCATCTAGGGCGGTGTAAACCCCTACTCTTCAAAGCAATTCTCTTGGCTAAAGCAATTTCGAGTGAGTAAACCTTAACCCAACCTTCCCTTTAAAAAAAAAAAAAAAAAAAAAAAGAGGCAGAAAAAAGGTTGGTTAAAGAAACTAAGGCTACATTTGTATTCAATGAATGAGTAATACTAGCGAGTACAGGCAACTGATGAATGAACCCCAAAAGGACATAACGACTTGTAATGAGGAACATAACCAGATTATACAAGGATGCTAATAAGCTATACATATCATCTATAATTAACTATATATTTCGATTTTCTATTCACATCGCACAAAACTAGAGGGCATGCGACTCACTGCTCGTCCTCATTCCTCTGTGAGAGCAACCAAGAAAGATAGTCAGATCCCTCATCAAACTGACTTGGTGGAGTAACCCTCTTTCGGATCAGCATTTCTACAGTTGGGCACTTTCTCTTCAGCCCACCCCTAGGCCTCGATTGAAATTGGTCATCTGACTCTTCAAAGTCCCCCTGAACGCAAAGCAATTAATGAATCCAAGCATGAATGTCGTTTTCTATACATGTTGGAAAAGGATGTCTATCCAGATGAACACACAAAATAGTTTCGACTCATCCATGGATAAAAAACTTACAGGTGTGTAAACATGGTTCCCTGTTTTTTCATGATTGTCTCTCACATGCTTGTGCGCGAATCTCATTCCACAACCACTAAAGCTACAGGCAAAAGGTTTAAGATCAAGGTGCACAGCCTTCTCATGCTGACGGAGATTTGATTTCTGAATATATATAAACAAGTGCAAAAAATATCATTGAAAAGCCATATAATATTCAGTTGTGTATATATAAAAAAAAGCTGAAAATGGAGAATATCGATGGTGTTGTATCTTACATTTGAAAATGTGTGAAGACAACCCTTATGATTGCATTTGATTCTCACCAATGACACTTCGGCTTCATGCATTTGCAGGTGTCGCTTAATGTTCTTTTTCAGCTGCTTGGTCCCACATATCTCACAAGTAATATGTCGGTGGCAGGACTTGATGTGGGCCTTAAGGCATTGATCATTGGCAAAATATTTCATACAACCAGGTTCACAACAGAACGCCTCCACTGAGTCTAGTTTAACTGCAGCAGTAAAGGCATTTGTCAAATAGTGCATTTGATAAAATTGCCACTTAAAGCAAGAGTACTTGTTTCTCATTTCAAGAACAATGTTACTAAACAAGATAAATCTACACTACAAAAATAAAGAAGACATAAAGTGATATCCAGAAGCAAAATTATAGTAGGAATTGCAATTTTGGAAAGCAAAGCAACTTGCCATGGGAGTCCTCATGCTTCCGCAACTTTGACGCAAATCTGAATACCTTCCCACACCCAATTTCAGGGCAGACATACTGCTTCTGGCATTCAGCATCAGTGGGAGGGTGATCCTCGCCATGGAATTCTTTTACGTGCCTTTTCATGTTGCCTTGTAAAGAAAATTCACCGTTGCAGTTCTCAATTGGACAATTGAAGAGTTTTCCTTGGTGCTGTAGCAGATGGCGAGTCAAGTGGTCCCTTCTTCTGTAGCTGGAATGGCAATCATCAACAGGACACTTATATGGCCTCTGCAACAAAATCAAAAGGATCAAATAAGAGTCAAGAGCTACGAGAACTGCAAGGATAACTATCCACCACAGCATCTGAATATACATGACAAGAAACCTTCAAACCTCAACTTGGAAACATGGCGTGATTGAGGCTCACTTGAAGGAGCTTCTCAGGAGGTCTCCCACCTGATACTAGTCCATTCAAGTCTGAAGATACAGCCTCTCGCATTTTGGAGTTCATTGTATGGGATCCAATGCTACACACTTTAACATCTCAAATAAGTAAAGATTCCTGCAAAATAATTCATCTTCATTCGACCCATAAGCTAAATAAATTTCATTACCAAGGTGCAAACAGCCATCAACACAGCTGGCAGGTAGGAAATAAAACAGTATCATAGCAATATCTTATAACATGCACCCACCTCTAATAAAGCCCATATTTTGCTCATATGAGGCACTAGTAGTTTATCGGTTAACGG